>CAUDMG010001564.1:2412500-2498287 GCA_958450375.1 Homarus gammarus | reverse complement strand
TGCAGCATCGCCCCAAGAACTTCATAGTTTTGTTGTACATTTTGCATTCGTCCAGTAATCCCTTACTTAAACGTCATTGGTGGAGTAAGATGTAACGTCGTCAAATTACAGCCAATAGGAGAACAGAGCAATCAATCAGCACAACACCCCAACTTATGCCTTGCTGTTGGATATTTATTCTCGTGTCACTATTTAAAACTCCGGGAGATATGACGTAAATGAATACACATTGGCCATAGTATTTTCAGTATTATCGCAACCTGAACAATGAAAAGGAGAATAAATATCCAACAGCAAAACATAAGTTGGGGTGTTGTTCTGACTGATTCCTCTGTTTTCCTATTGGCTGTAATTTGATGATGCTACCTCTTATTCCACCAATCACAGTTAAGTAAGAGATTACTGGAAGAATGCAATATGTACGACACCACTATCCATTGTTTTGGGGCGCCGCCTCCCCTAGGAGGACCTATTGTGAGCCACAGGCCTTGGCAGGGTCCCTGGGAGCAGTAGCACCCCATAAAGCGGCCTGGGGGGGCCACCGCCTCTGGAAGGGCCCCTGAAGGCGCCACCGCCACTGGCAGGGCCTATGGGAGCACCACAGTCCCTAGGAACGTACCTGTAGGCGCCCCCGTCCCAAGAAAGGCCCCATGGATCATGGCTGTCCCTGTGAGGGCCCCTAGGGTCGCCATCGCCCTTAGCATAGCCCATGGGGGCGCCGACGTCTTTGTGAGGGTCCCTAGGCGCATTGCCGTCCCTGCGAGGCTCCAGTGGAGCGTTGCCGTCCCTGAGAGGCCCATGGAAGCTCGGCTGTTCCTGGAGGAGCCCCTGTGGACGGCGCCTTCTCTGAGAAGGCCCCTAGAATTGCAGTTTTCTCTAAGAGAGCCCCTGGTGGATCCAGCACCCCTGATAGGTCCCTTGAGGGCATCACCGACCCTGAGAGGGCCCTGTGGGCTCCTCCGTCCCTGTCATAGCCAAGTGACCCTCACAGGAATAGTGGCGATCCCAGGGTCCCTTACAGGGATGGGGGCGCCTTCAGGGGTGTTTCCAGGGACGGCGGCGCCCCCATTGGCCATGCCACAGCGGGGGGCATTCAGGTACCCTTCGAGAGGCGGTGTCTCCCCCAGGGTCTCTCTATGGGGCGCCTCTGCTCCCAAGGAACCTGCCAGGGGCTGCAGCAGTGGTATGGGCCCTCCTAGGGCCGGTGGCGCTGGTATGGTCCCTCCTAGTGGCAGTGGGTGCCTTTCCAGGGGCAGCAGGGTCTCTGCCAGGGGCGACGGCGCCCCCAGGGGCCCTTCCACATGCAGCATCGCTCCAAGAACTTCATAGTTTTGTCGTACATTTTGCATTCGTCCAGTAATCCCTTACTTAAACGTGATTGGTGGAGTAAGATGTAACGTCATCAAATTACAGCCAATAGGAGAACAGAGCAATCAGTCAGCTCAACACCCCATCTTATGCTTTGCTGTTGGATATTTATTCTCGTTTCACTATTTAAACTCTGGAAGATATGATGTTAAATATAATACACACTGACCATAGCATTTTCAGTTTTACCGTAACCTGAACAATGAAAAGGAGAATAAATATCCAACAGCAAAACATAAGTTGGGGTGTTGTGCTGACTGATTCCTCTGATTTCCTATTGGCTGTAATTTGATGACGTTACCTCTTATTCCACCAATCACAGTTAAGTAAGAGAATACTGGAAAAATGCAATATGTACGACACCACTATCCATTGTTTTGGGGCGCCGCCTCCCCTTGGAGGACTTATTGTGAGCCACAGGCCTTGGCAGGGTCCCTGGGAGCAGTGGCGCCCCATAAAGAGGCCTGGGGGGAGCCACCGCCTATGGAACTTCCCCTGAAGGCGCCACCACCGCTGGCAGGGCTTCTGGGAGCACCACAGTCCCTAGGAACGTCCATGGAGGCGCCACCGTCCCTGGAAAGGCCTCTGGGATCATAGCTGTCTCTGTGAGGGGCCCCTAGTGACGCCAGTGCCCGTAGCAGGGCCCATGGGGGCGCCTCCATCCCTGGCATGGCCAAGTGAACACCCACAGGGATAGTGGCGATCCCAGGGTCCCTTACAGGGATGGGGTGCCTTCAAGGGTTTTTCCCAGGGACGGCAGCGCCCCCAGGGGCTATACCACAGCGGTGGCGCATTCAGGGGCCCTTCCAGAAACGGTGTCTCCCCCAGGGTCTCTCTATGGGGCGCCTCTGCTCCAAAGGAACCTGCCAGGGGCTGCAGCAGTGGTATGGGCCCTCCTAGGGCCGGTGGCGCTGGTATGGGCCCTCCTAGTGGCAGTGGGTGCCTTTCCAGGGGCGGCAGGGTCTCTGCCAGGGGCGACGGCGCCCCCAGGGGCCCTTCCACATGCAGCATCGCCCCAAGAACTTCATAGTTTTGTTGTACATTTTGCATTCGTCCAGTAATCCCTTACTTAAACGTCATTGGTGGAGTAAGATGTAACGTCGTCAAATTACAGCCAATAGGAGAACAGAGCAATCAGTCAGCACAACACCCCAACTTATGCCTTGCTGTTGGATATTTATTCTCGTGTCACTATTTAAAACTCCGGGAGATATGACGTAAATGAATACACATTGGCCATAGTATTTTCAGTATTATCGCAACCTGAACAATGAAAAGGAGAATAAATATCCAACAGCAAAACATAAGTTGGGGTGTTGTGCTGACTGATTGCTCTGTTTTCCTATTGGCTGTAATTTGATGATGCTACCTCTTATTCCACCAATCACAGTTAAGTAAGAGATTACTGGAAGAATGCAATATGTACGACACCACTATCCATTGTTTTGGGGCGTCGCCTCCCCTTGGAGGACTTATTGTGAGCCACAGGCCTTGGCAGGGTCCCTGGGAGCAGTGGCGCCCCATAAAGAGGACTGGGGGGAGCCACCGCCTATGGAACTTCCCCTGAAGGCGCTCCCACCGCTGGCAGGGCTTCTGGGAGCACCACAGTCCCTAGGAACGTCCATGGAGGCGCCACCGTCCCTGGAAAGGCCTCTGGGATCATAGCTGTCTCTGTGAGGGCCCCTAGTGACGCCAGTGCCCGTAGCAGGGCCCATGGGGGCGCCTCCATCCCTGGCATGGACAAGTGAACACCCACAGGGATAGTGGCGATCCCAGGGTCCCTTACAGGGATGGGGTGCCTTCAAGGGTTTTTCCCTGGGACGGCAGCGCCCCCAGGGGCTATTCCAGAGCGGTGGCGCATTCAGGGGCCCTTCCAGAAACGGTGTCTCCCCCAGGGTCTCTCTATGGGGCGCCTCTACTCCAAAGGAACCTGCCAGGGGCTGCAGCAGTGGTATGGGCCCTCCTAGGGCCGGTGGCGCTGGTATGGGCCCTCCTAGTGGCAGTGGGTGCCTTTCCAGGGGCGGCAGGGTCTCTGCCAGGGGCGACGGCGCCCCGAGGGGCCCTTCCACATGCGGCATCGCCCCAAGAACTTCATAGTTTTGTTGTACATTTTGCATTCGTCCAGTAATCCCTTACTTAAACGTCATTGGTGGAGTAAGATGTAACGTCGTCAAATTACAGCCAATAGGAGAACAGAGCAATCAATCAGCACAACACCCCAACTTATGCCTTGCTGTTGGATATTTATTCTCGTGTCACTATTTAAAACTCCGGGAGATATGACGTAAATGAATACACATTGGCCATAGTATTTTCAGTATTATCGCAACCTGAACAATGAAAAGGAGAATAAATATCCAACAGCAAAACATAAGTTGGGGTGTTGTGCTGACTGATTGCTCTGTTTTCCTATTGGCTGTAATTTGATGATGCTACCTCTTATTCCACCAATGACAGTTAGGTAAGACATTACTGGAAGAATGCAATATGTATGACACCACTATCCATTGTTTTGGGGCGCCGCCTCCCCTAGGAGGACCTATTGTGAGCCACAGGCCTTGGCAGGGTCCATGGGAGCAGTGGCGCCCCATAAAGAGGCCTGGGGGGAGTCACCGCCTCTGGAAGGGCCCCTGAAAGCGCCACCACCGCGGGCAGGTCCTCTGGGAGCACCACGGTCCCCAGGAACTTACCTGGAGGCGCCCCCGTCCCTGGAAAGGCCCCAGGGATCATGGCTGTCCCTGTGAGGGCCCCTAGGGTCACCAGTGCCCATAGCATGGCCCATGAAGGCGCCGCCGTCCTTGTGAGGGTCCCTAGGAGCATTGCCGTACCTGCGAGGGTCCCTTGGAGCGTTGCCGTTCCTGAGAGGCCCATGGAAGCTCGGCTGTTCCTGGAGAACCCCTGTAATGCCGCCTTCCCTGAGAAGGCCCCTAGGATTACAGTTGCTCCTAAGACCATGTGTGGTGGATCCAGCGCCCCTGACAGGTCCCTTGGGGGCTCCGCCGACCCTGATAGGGCCCTGTGGGCGCCTCCGTCCCTGGCATGGCCTAGTGACCCTCACAGGATTGTGGCGATCCCAAGGTCCCTTACAAAGATGGGGACGCCTTCAAGGGTTGTTCTCAGGGATGGCAGCGCCCCCAGGGACCATTCCACAGCTTTGGCGCATTCAGGGGCCCTTCCAGAGGCGGTGTCTCCCCCAGGGTCTCTCTATGGGGCGCCAATGCTCCCAAGAAACCTGCCAGGGGCTGCAGCAGTGGTATGGGCCCTCCTAGGGCCGGTGGCGCTGGTATGGGCCCTCTTAGTGGCTGTGGGTGCCTTTCCAGGGGCAACAGGGTCTCTGCCAGGAGCGACGGCGCCCCCAGGGGCCCTTCCACATGCAGCATCGCCCCAAGAACTTCATAGTTTTGTCGTACATTTTGCATTCGTCCAGTAATCCCTTACTTAAACGTCATTGGTGGAGTAAGATGTAACGTCGTCAAATTACAGCCAATAGGAGAACAGAGCAATCAGTCAGCACAACACCCCAACTTATGCCTTGCTGTTGGATATTTATTCTCGTGTCAATATTTAAAACTCCGGGAGATATGACGTTAAATATAATACACACTAACCATAGCATTTTCAGTTTTATCGTAACCTGAACAATGAAAAGGAGAATAAATATCCAACAGGAAAACATAAGTTGGGGTGTTGTTCTGACTGATTCCTCTGTTTTCCTATTGGCTGTAATTTGATGATGCTACTACCTCTTATTCCACCAATCACAGTTAAGTAAGAGATTACTGGAAGAATGCAATATGTACGACATCACTATCCATTGTTTTGGGGCGCCGCCTCCCCTAGGAGGACCTATTGTGAGCCACAGGCCTTGGCAGGGTCCCTGGGAGCAGTAGCACCCCATAAAGAGGCCTGGGGGGGGGGCCACCGCCTCTGGAAGGGCCCCTGAAGGCGCCACCGCCACTGGCAGGGCCTCTGGGAGCACCACAGTCCCTAGGAACGTACCTGTAGGCGCCCCCGTCCCAGGAAAGGCCCCAGGTATCATGGCTGTCCCTGTGAGGGCCCCTAGGGTCGCCATCGCCCTTAGCATAGCCCATGGGGGCGCCGACGTCTTTGCGAGGGACCCTAGGCGCGTTGCCGTCCCTGCGAGGCTCCATTGGAGCGTTGCCGTCCCTGAGAGGCCCATGGAAGCTCGGCTGTTCCTGGAGGAGCCCCTGTGGACGGCGCCTTCCCTGAGAAGGCCCCTAGAATTGCAGTTGTCTCTAAGAGAGCCCCTGGTGGATCCAGCGCCCCTGACAGGTCCCTTGGGGGCATCACCGACCCTGAGAGGGCCCTGTGGGCTCCTCCGTCCCTGTCATAGCCAAGTGACCCTCACAGGGATAGTGGCGATCCCAGGGTCCCTTACAGGGATGGGGGCGCCTTCAGGGGTGTTCCCAGGGACGGCGGCGCCCCCATGGGCCATGCCACAGCGGTGGGGCATTCAGGTACCCTTCGAGAGGCGGTGTCTCCCCCAGGGTCTCTCTATGGGGCGCCTCTGCTCCCAAGGAACCTGCCAGGGGCTGCAGCAGTCGTATGGGCCCTCCTAGGGCCGGTGGCGCTGGTATGGTCCCTCCTAGTGGCAGTGGGTGCCTTTCCAGGGGTAGCAGGGTCTCTGCCAGGGGCGACGGCGCCCCCAGGGGCCCTTCCACATGCAGCATCGCTCCAAGAACTTCATAGTTTTGTCGTACATTTTGCATTCGTCCAGTAATCCCTTACTTAAACGTGATTGGTGGAGTAAGATGTAACGTCATCAAATTACAGCCAATAGGAGAACAGAGCAATCAGTCAGCTCAACACCCCAATTTATGCTTTGCTGTTGGGTATATATTCTCGTTTCACTATTTAAACTCTCCACTTGAGAACTGAACCTCGGCGAGGTAGGTTCTCCCGGCTCCCCGCTCCTTCCTCCTGAGGTACCACGTGACCATGTTCATCCTAGCCCAGGCGAAGGTTGTGAGACTGATTCCGGTCGAGCACCCTTCGCGCAAGAAACTCAATCTTCTTGTTATTAAAGATTTTTTTGACCACATTGGACTCAAGGGGGTGACAGGGGTCGTCCGCAGTAAAGGCGGTACCCTTATCATCACCTTCGAGGAATGGGGGCAGGGCCACAAATTGCCTCCCCTTGTGAATATCAATGGAGTCGACGTCATGTTTGACGCCTTACTTCAGGATAACTTAGTTTTGGGAGTCATTTCCCACACTGAAATTGAGTATCTTGAAAAAGATGAACTTGCCGAGCTGATTGGAGATCAGCTCTCAGTACTTAGGAAGCTGACCAGCACAACTGCCCTGGTTGGTTTTCCTAAGGAACTTCCTAGCTCCGTTATACTGGGTTGGGAGAAAATCCCAGTAAAACCTCACCAGCAAAAACCCACTCGCTGCTACAATTGCCAGAAGTATGGCCATCTGGCGAGGAAGTGTCGTGCTCGCGAGGTGTGCTCAAGCTGCGGGGCACCCGGTCACACCGACGCTGACTGCCAGGCGGCCGTTAAGAAGTGCGCGGCTTGTGGTGGCCCTCACTCCTCCTCCGACCAGCTTTGTCCCAAGTGGAGAGAGGAGTGCAGGGTGGCCAGGCTGCGGGCGAAAGAAAAATTGACTTACAAGGAGGCCCTCCTTGCAGTCAAGAATCAAGAACAGAACAAACTAGACAAAAACAACCGAGTCAAGAACAATCAAGATAAGAACAAACAAGACCAGAACAATCAAGATATGAACAACGAAGAACCTGATAACATTATCATAATAGAAGACCAGACAGAAGAAGACCAAAAAGAAGAAGACGAAGAACAAGAAGAAGAATGGAAAGTAAAAACTAAAAGAAGAACCAAGAAAAAAAAGAAGTACAACCAATCAGCATCGGCCGAAATAGCCTAACGGCGAAGAGGCCAGTAATCTCCAACATCAATCAATTTAAACTCTGGAAGATATGATGTTAAATAAAATGCACACTGACCATAGCATTTTCAGTTTTACCGTAACCTGAACAATGAAAAGGAGAATAAATATCCAACAGCAAAACATAAGTTGGGGTGTTGTGCTGACTGATTCCTCTGATTTCCTATTGGCTGTAATTTGATGACGTTACCTCTTATTCCACCAATCACAGTTAAGTAAGAGAATACTGGAAAAATGCAATATGTACGACACCACTATCTATTGTTTTGGGGCGCCGCCTCCCCTTGGAGGACTTATTGTGAGCCACAGGCCTTGGCAGGGTCCCTGGGAGCAGTGGCGCCCCATAAAGAGGCCTGGGGGGAGCCACTGCCTATGGAACTTCCCCTGAAGGCGCCACCACCGCTGGCAGGGCTTCTGGGAGCACCACAGTCCCTAGGAACGTCCATGGAGGCGCCGCCGTCCCTGGAAAGGCCTCTGGGATCATAGCTGTCTCTGTGAGGGGCCCCTAGTCACGCCAGTGCCCGTAGCAAGGCCCATGGGGGCGCCTCCATCCCTGGCATGGCCAAGTGAACACCCACAGGGATAGTGGCGATCCCAGGGTCCCTTACAGGGATGGGGTGCCTTCAAGGGTTTTTCCCAGGGACGGCAGCGCCCCCAGGGGCTATACCACAGCGGTGGCGCATTCAGGGGCCCTTCCAGAAACGGTGTCTCCCCCAGGGTCTCTCTATGGGGCGCCTCTGCTCCAAAGGAACCTGCCAGGGGCTGCAGCAGTGGTATGGGCCCTCCTAGGGCCGGTGGCGCTGGTATGGGCCCTCCTAGTGGCAGTGGGTGCCTTTCCAGGGGCGGCAGGGTCTCTGCCAGGGGCGACGGCGCCCCGAGGGGCCCTTCCACATGCGGCATCGCCCCAAGAACTTCATAGTTTTGTTGTACATTTTGCATTCGTCCAGTAATCCCTTACTTAAACGTCATTGGTGGAGTAAGATGTAACGTCGTCAAATTACAGCCAATAGGAGAACAGAGCAATCAATCAGCACAACACCCCAACTTATGCCTTGCTGTTGGATATTTATTCTCGTGTCACTATTTAAAACTCCGGGAGATATGACGTAAATGAATACACATTGGCCATAGTATTTTCAGTATTATCGCAACCTGAACAATGAAAAGGAGAATAAATATCCAACAGCAAAACATAAGTTGGGGTGTTGTTCTGACTGATTCCTCTGTTTTCCTATTGGCTGTAATTTGATGATGCTACCTCTTATTCCACCAATCACAGTTAAGTAAGAGATTACTGGAAGAATGCAATATGTACGACACCACTATCCATTGTTTTGGGGCGCCGCCTCCCCTAGGAGGACCTATTGTGAGCCACAGGCCTTGGCAGGGTCCCTGGGAGCAGTAGCACCCCATAAAGCGGCCTGGGGGGGCCACCGCCTCTGGAAGGGCCCCTGAAGGCGCCACCGCCACTGGCAGGGCCTATGGGAGCACCACAGTCCCTAGGAACGTACCTGTAGGCGCCCCCGTCCCAAGAAAGGCCCCATGGATCATGGCTGTCCCTGTGAGGGCCCCTAGGGTCGCCATCGCCCTTAGCATAGCCCATGGGGGCGCCGACGTCTTTGTGAGGGTCCCTAGGCGCATTGCCGTCCCTGCGAGGCTCCAGTGGAGCGTTGCCGTCCCTGAGAGGCCCATGGAAGCTCGGCTGTTCCTGGAGGAGCCCCTGTGGACGGCGCCTTCTCTGAGAAGGCCCCTAGAATTGCAGTTTTCTCTAAGAGAGCCCCTGGTGGATCCAGCACCCCTGATAGGTCCCTTGAGGGCATCACCGACCCTGAGAGGGCCCTGTGGGCTCCTCCGTCCCTGTCATAGCCAAGTGACCCTCACAGGAATAGTGGCGATCCCAGGGTCCCTTACAGGGATGGGGGCGCCTTCAGGGGTGTTTCCAGGGACGGCGGCGCCCCCATTGGCCATGCCACAGCGGGGGGCATTCAGGTACCCTTCGAGAGACGGTGTCTCCCCCAGGGTCTCTCTATGGGGCGCCTCTGCTCCCAAGGAACCTGCCAGGGGCTGCAGCAGTGGTATGGGCCCTCCTAGGGCCGGTGGCAAGGGTATGGTCCCTCCTAGTGGCAGTGGGTGCCTCTCCAGGGGCAGCAGGGTCTCTGCCAGGGGCGACGGCGCCCCCAGGGGCCCTTCCATATGCAGCATTGCTCCAAGAACTTCATAGTTTTGTCGTACATTTTGCATTCGTCCAGTAATCCCTTACTTAAACGTCATTGGTGGAGTAAGATGTAACGTCATCAAATTACAGCCAATAGGAGAACAGAGCAATCAGTCAGCTCAACACCCCATCTTATGCTTTGCTGTTGGGTATTTATTCTCGTTTCACTATTTAAACTCTGGAAGATATGATGTTAAATATAATACACACTGACCATAGCATTTTCAGTTTTACCGTAACCTGAACAATGAAAAGGAGAATAAATATCCAACAGCAAAACATAAGTTGGGGTGTTGTGCTGACTGATTCCTCTGATTTCCTATTGGCTGTAATTTGATGACGTTACCTCTTATTCCACCAATCACAGTTAAGTAAGAGAATACTGGAAAAATGCAATATGTACGACACCACTATCCATTGTTTTGGGGCGCCGCCTCCCCTTGGAGGACTTATTGTGAGCCACAGGCCTTGGCAGGGTCCCTGGGAGCAGTGGCGCCCCATAAAGAGGCCTGGGGGGAGCCACCGCCTATGGAACTTCCCCTGAAGGCGCCACCACCGCTGGCAGGGCTTCTGGGAGCACCACAGTCCCTAGGAACGTCCATGGAGGCGCCACCGTCCCTGGAAAGGCCTCTGGGATCATAGCTGTCTCTGTGAGGGGCCCCTAGTGACGCCAGTGCCCGTAGCAGGGCCCATGGGGGCGCCTCCATCCCTGGCATGGCCAAGTGAACACCCACAGGGATAGTGGCGATCCCAGGGTCCCTTACAGGGATGGGGTGCCTTCAAGGGTTTTTCCCAGGGACGGCAGCGCCCCCAGGGGCTATACCACAGCGGTGGCGCATTCAGGGGGCCCTTCCAGAAACGGTGTCTCCCCCAGGGTCTCTCTATGGGGCGCCTCTGCTCCAAAGGAACCTGCCAGGGGCTGCAGCAGTGGTATGGGCCCTCCTAGGGCCGGTGGCGCTGGTATGGGCCCTCCTAGTGGCAGTGGGTGCCTTTCCAGGGGCGGCAGGGTCTCTGCCAGGGGCGACGGCGACCCCAGGGGCCCTTCCACATGCAGCATCGCCCCAAGAACTTCATAGTTTTGTCGTACATTTTGCATTCGTCCAGTAATCCCTTACTTAAACGTCATTGGTGGAGTAAGATGCAACGTCGTCAAATTACAGCCAATAGGAGAACAGAGCAATCAGTCAGCACAACACCCCAACTTATGCCTTGCTGTTGGATATTTATTCTCGTGTCACTATTTAAAACTCCGGGAGATATGACGTAAATGAATACACATTGGCCATAGTATTTTCAGTATTATCGCAACCTGAACAATGAAAAGGAGAATAAATATCCAACAGCAAAACATAAGTTGGGGTGTTGTTCTGACTGATTCCTCTGTTTTCCTATTGGCTGTAATTTGATGATGCTACCTCTTATTCCACCAATCACAGTTAAGTAAGAGATTACTGGAAGAATGCAATATGTACGACACCACTATCCATTGTTTTGGGGCGCCGCCTCCCCTAGGACGACCTATTGTGAGCCACAGGCCTTGGCAGGGTCCCTGGGAGCAGTAGCACCCCATAAAGCGGCCTGGGGGGGCCACCGCCTCTGGAAGGGCCCCTGAAGGCGCCACCGCCACTGGCAGGGCCTATGGGAGCACCACAGTCCCTAGGAACGTACCTGTAGGCGCCCCCGTCCCAAGAAAGGCCCCATGGATCATGGCTGTCCCTGTGAGGGCCCCTAGGGTCGCCATCGCCCTTAGCATAGCCCATGGGGGCGCCGACGTCTTTGTGAGGGTCCCTAGGCGCATTGCCGTCCCTGCGAGGCTCCAGTGGAGCGTTGCCGTCCCTGAGAGGCCCATGGAAGCTCGGCTGTTCCTGGAGGAGCCCCTGTGGACGGCGCCTTCTCTGAGAAGGCCCCTAGAATTGCAGTTTTCTCTAAGAGAGCCCCTGGTGGATCCAGCACCCCTGATAGGTCCCTTGAGGGCATCACCGACCCTGAGAGGGCCCTGTGGGCTCCTCCGTCCCTGTCATAGCCAAGTGACCCTCACAGGAATAGTGGCGATCCCAGGGTCCCTTACAGGGATGGGGGCGCCTTCAGGGGTGTTTCCAGGGACGGCGGCGCCCCCATTGGCCATGCCACAGCGGGGGGCATTCAGGTACCCTTCGAGAGGCGGTGTCTCCCCCAGGGTCTCTCTATGGGGCGCCTCTGCTCCCAAGGAACCTGCCAGGGGCTGCAGCAGTGGTATGGGCCCTCCTAGGGCCGGTGGCGCTGGTATGGTCCCTCCTAGTGGCAGTGGGTGCCTTTCCAGGGGCAGCAGGGTCTCTGCCAGGGGCGACGGCGCCCCCAGGGGCCCTTCCATATGCAGGATTGCTCCAAGAACTTCATAGTTTTGTCGTACATTTTGCATTCGTCCAGTAATCCCTTACTTAAACGTCATTGGTGGAGTAAGATGTAACGTCATCAAATTACAGCCAATAGGAGAACAGAGCAATCAGTCAGCTCAACACCCCATCTTATGCTTTGCTGTTGGATATTTATTCTCGTTTCACTATTTAAACTCTGGAAGATATGATGTTAAATATAATACACACTGACCATAGCATTTTCAGTTTTACCGTAACCTGAACAATGAAAAGGAGAATAAATATCCAACAGCAAAACATAAGTTGGGGTGTTGTGCTGACTGATTCCTCTGATTTCCTATTGGCTGTAATTTGATGACGTTACCTCTTATTCCACCAATCACAGTTAAGTAAGAGAATACTGGAAAAATGCAATATGTACGACACCACTATCCATTGTTTTGGGGCGCCGCCTCCCCTTGGAGGACTTATTGTGAGCCACAGGCCTTGGCAGGGTCCCTGGGAGCAGTGGCGCCCCATAAAGAGGCCTGGGGGGAGCCACCGCCTATGGAACTTCCCCTGAAGGCGCCACCACCGCTGGCAGGGCTTCTGGGAGCACCACAGTCCCTAGGAACGTCCATGGAGGCGCCACCGTCCCTGGAAAGGCCTCTGGGATCATAGCTGTCTCTGTGAGGGGCCCCTAGTGACGCCAGTGCCCGTAGCAGGGCCCATGGGGGCGCCTCCATCCCTGGCATGGCCAAGTGAACACCCACAGGGATAGTGGCGATCCCAGGGTCCCTTACAGGGATGGGGTGCCTTCAAGGGTTTTTCCCAGGGACGGCAGCGCCCCCAGGGGCTATACCACAGCGGTGGCGCATTCAGGGGGCCCTTCCAGAAACGGTGTCTCCCCCAGGGTCTCTCTATGGGGCGCCTCTGCTCCAAAGGAACCTGCCAGGGGCTGCAGCAGTGGTATGGGCCCTCCTAGGGCCGGTGGCGCTGGTATGGGCCCTCCTAGTGGCAGTGGGTGCCTTTCCAGGGGCGGCAGGGTCTCTGCCAGGGGCGACGGCGACCCCAGGGGCCCTTCCACATGCAGCATCGCCCCAAGAACTTCATAGTTTTGTCGTACATTTTGCATTCGTCCAGTAATCCCTTACTTAAACGTCATTGGTGGAGTAAGATGCAACGTCGTCAAATTACAGCCAATAGGAGAACAGAGCAATCAGTCAGCACAACACCCCAACTTATGCCTTGCTGTTGGATATTTATTCTCGTGTCACTATTTAAAACTCCGGGAGATATGACGTAAATGAATACACATTGGCCATAGTATTTTCAGTATTATCGCAACCTGAACAATGAAAAGGAGAATAAATATCCAACAGCAAAACATAAGTTGGGGTGTTGTTCTGACTGATTCCTCTGTTTTCCTATTGGCTGTAATTTGATGATGCTACCTCTTATTCCACCAATCACAGTTAAGTAAGAGATTACTGGAAGAATGCAATATGTACGACACCACTATCCATTGTTTTGGGGCGCCGCCTCCCCTTGGAGGACCTATTGTGAGCCACAGGCCTTGGCAGGGTCCCTGGGAGCAGTAGCACCCCATAAAGCGGCCTGGGGGGGCCACCGCCTCTGGAAGGGCCCCTGAAGGCGCCACCGCCACTGGCAGGGCCTATGGGAGCACCACAGTCCCTAGGAACGTACCTGTAGGCGCCCCCGTCCCAAGAAAGGCCCCATGGATCATGGCTGTCCCTGTGAGGGCCCCTAGGGTCGCCATCGCCCTTAGCATAGCCCATGGGGGCGCCGACGTCTTTGTGAGGGTCCCTAGGCGCATTGCCGTCCCTGCGAGGCTCCAGTGGAGCGTTGCCGTCCCTGAGAGGCCCATGGAAGCTCGGCTGTTCCTGGAGGAGCCCCTGTGGACGGCGCCTTCTCTGAGAAGGCCCCTAGAATTGCAGTTTTCTCTAAGAGAGCCCCTGGTGGATCCAGCACCCCTGATAGGTCCCTTGAGGGCATCACCGACCCTGAGAGGGCCCTGTGGGCTCCTCCGTCCCTGTCATAGCCAAGTGACCCTCACAGGAATAGTGGCGATCCCAGGGTCCCTTACAGGGATGGGGGCGCCTTCAGGGGTGTTTCCAGGGACGGCGGCGCCCCCATTGGCCATGCCACAGCGGGGGGCATTCAGGTACCCTTCGAGAGACGGTGTCTCCCCCAGGGTCTCTCTATGGGGCGCCTCTGCTCCCAAAGAACCTGCCAGGGGCTGCAGCAGTGGTATGGGCCCTCCTAGGGCCGGTGGCGCTGGTATGGTCCCTCCTAGTGGCAGTGGGTGCCTCTCCAGGGGCAGCAGGGTCTCTGCCAGGGGCGACGGCGCCCCCAGGGGCCCTTCCATATGCAGCATTGCTCCAAGAACTTCATAGTTTTGTCGTACATTTTGCATTCGTCCAGTAATCCCTTACTTAAACGTCATTGGTGGAGTAAGATGTAACGTCATCAAATTACAGCCAATAGGAGAACAGAGCAATCAGTCAGCTCAACACCCCAATTTATGCTTTGCTGTTGGGTATTTATTCTCGTTTCACTATTTAAACTCTGGAAGATATGATGTTAAATATAATACACACTGACCATAGCATTTTCAGTTTTACCGTAACCTGAACAATGAAAAGGAGAATAAATATCCAACAGCAAAACATAAGTTGGGGTGTTGTGCTGACTGATTCCTCTGATTTCCTATTGGCTGTAATTTGATGACATTACCTCTTATTCCACCAATCACAGTTAAGTAAGAGAATACTGGAAAAATGCAATATGTACGACACCACTATCCATTGTTTTGGGGCGCCGCCTCCCCTTGGAGGACTTATTGTGAGCCACAGGCCTTGGCAGGGTCCCTGGGAGCAGTGGCGCCCCATAAAGAGGACTTGGGGGAGCCACCGCCTATGGAACTTCCCCTGAAGGCGCCACCACCGCTGGCAGGGCTTCTGGGAGCACCACAGTCCCTAGGAACGTCCATGGAGGCGCCACCGTCCCTGGAAAGGCCTCTGGGATCATAGCTGTCTCTGTGAGGGGCCCCTAGTGACGCCAGTGCCCGTAGCAGGGCCCATGGGGGCGCCTCCATCCCTGGCATTGCCAAGTGAACACCCACAGGGATAGTGGCGATCCCAGGGTCCCTTACAGTGATGGGGTGCCTTCAAGGGTTTTTCCCAGGGACGGCAGCGCCCCCAGGGGCTATACCACAGCGGTGGCGCATTCAGGGGGCCCTTCC
The DNA here is from genome assembly GCA_958450375.1 of Homarus gammarus. Classification (NCBI taxonomy): domain Eukaryota; kingdom Metazoa; phylum Arthropoda; class Malacostraca; order Decapoda; family Nephropidae; genus Homarus; species Homarus gammarus. Next base: position 2,483,175 of record CAUDMG010001564.1, on the reverse strand, counting down.
AGAAACGGTGTCTCCCCCAGGGTCTCTCTATGGGGCGCCTCTGCTCCAAAGGAACCTGCCAGGGGCTGCAGCAGTGGTATGGGCCCTCCTAGGGCCGGTGGCGCTGGTATGGGCCCTCCTAGTGGCAGTGGGTGCCTTTCCAGGGGCGGCAGGGTCTCTGCCAGGGGCGACGGCGACCCCAGGGGCCCTTCCACATGCAGCATCGCCCCAAGAACTTCATAGTTTTGTCGTACATTTTGCATTCGTCCAGTAATCCCTTACTTAAACGTCATTGGTGGAGTAAGATGCAACGTCGTCAAATTACAGCCAATAGGAGAAGAGAGCAATCAGTCAGCACAACACCCCAACTTATGCCTTGCTGTTGGATATTTATTCTCGTGTCACTATTTAAAACTCCGGGAGATATGACGTAAATGAATACACATTGGCCATAGTATTTTCAGTATTATCGCAACCTGAACAATGAAAAGGAGAATAAATATCCAACAGCAAAACATAAGTTGGGGTGTTGTGCTGACTGATTGCTCTGTTTTCCTATTGGCTGTAATTTGATGATGCTACCTCTTATTCCACCAATCACAGTTAAGTAAGAGATTACTGGAAGAATGCAATATGTACGACACCACTATCCATTGTTTTGGGGCGTCGCCTCCCCTTGGAGGACTTATTGTGAGCCACAGGCCTTGGCAGGGTCCCTGGGAGCAGTGGCGCCCCATAAAGAGGACTGGGGGGAGCCACCGCCTATGGAACTTCCCCTGAAGGCGCTCCCACCGCTGGCAGGGCTTCTGGGAGCACCACAGTCCCTAGGAACGTCCATGGAGGCGCCACCGTCCCTGGAAAGGCCTCTGGGATCATAGCTGTCTCTGTGAGGGCCCCTAGTGACGCCAGTGCCCGTAGCAGGGCCCATGGGGGCGCCTCCATCCCTGGCATGGACAAGTGAACACCCACAGGGATAGTGGCGATCCCAGGGTCCCTTACAGGGATGGGGTGCCTTCAAGGGTTTTTCCCTGGGACGGCAGCGCCCCCAGGGGCTATTCCAGAGCGGTGGCGCATTCAGGGGCCCTTCCAGAAACGGTGTCTCCCCCAGGGTCTCTCTATGGGGCGCCTCTACTCCAAAGGAACCTGCCAGGGGCTGCAGCAGTGGTATGGGCCCTCCTAGGGGCGGTGGCGCTGGTATGGGCCCTCCTAGTGGCAGTGGGTGCCTTTCCAGGGGCGGCAGGGTCTCTGACAGGGGCGACGGCGCCCCAAGGGGCCCTTCCACATGCAGCATCGCCCCAAGAACTTCATAGTTTTGTCGTACATTTTGCATTCGTCCAGTAATCCCTTACTTAAACGTCATTGGTGGAGTAAGATGCAACGTCGTCAAATTACAGCCAATAGGAGAACAGAGCAATCAGTCAGCACAACACCCCAACTTATGCCTTGCTGTTGGATATTTATTCTCGTGTCACTATTTAAAACTCCGGGAGATATGACGTAAATGAATACACATTGGCCATAGTATTTTCAGTATTATCGCAACCTGAACAATGAAAAGGAGAATAAATATCCAACAGCAAAACATAAGTTGGGGTGTTGTGCTGACTGATTGCTCTGTTTTCCTATTGGCTGTAATTTGATGATGCTACCTCTTATTCCACCAATCACAGTTAAGTAAGAGATTACTGGAAGAATGCAATATGTACGACACCACTATCCATTGTTTTGGGGCGCCGCCTCCCCTAGGAGGACCTATTGTGAGCCACAGGCCTTGGCAGGGTCCCTGGGAGCAGTAGCACCCCATAAAGCGGCCTGGGGGGGCCACCGCCTCTGGAAGGGCCCCTGAAGGCGCCACCGCCACTGGCAGGGCCTATGGGAGCACCACAGTCCCTAGGAATGTACCTGTAGGCGCCCCCGTCCCAGGAAAGGCCCCAGGGATCATGGCTGTCCCTGTGAGGGCCCCTAGGGTCGCCATCGCCCTTAGCATAGCCCATGGGGGCGCCGACGTCTTTGTGAGGGTCCCTAGGCGCGTTGCCGTCCCTGCGAGGCTCCATTGGAGCGTTGCCGTCCCTGAGAGGCCCATGGAAGCTCGGCTGTTCCTGGAGGAGCCCCTGTGGACGGCGCCTTCCCTGAGAAGGCCCCTAGAATTGCAGTTTTCTCTAAGAGAGCCCCTGGTGGATCCAGCACCCCTGATAGGTCCCTTGAGGGCATCACCGACCCTGAGAGGGCCCTGTGGGCTCCTCCGTCCCTGTCATAGCCAAGTGACCCTCACAGGAATAGTGGCGATCCCAGGGTCCCTTACAGGGATGGGGGCGCCTTCAGGGGTGTTTCCAGGGACGGCGGCGCCCCCATTGGCCATGCCACAGCGGGGGGCATTCAGGTACCCTTCGAGAGGCGGTGTCTCCCCCAGGGTCTCTCTATGGGGCGCCTCTGCTCCCAAGGAACCTGCCAGGGGCTGCAGCAGTGGTATGGGCCCTCCTAGGGCCGGTGGCGCTGGTATGGTCCCTCCTAGTGGCAGTGGGTGCCTTTCCAGGGGCAGCAGGGTCTCTGCCAGGGGCGACGGCGCCCCCAGGGGCCCTTCCACATGCAGCATCGCTCCAAGAACTTCATAGTTTTGTCGTACATTTTGCATTCGTCCAGTAATCCCTTACTTAAACGTGATTGGTGGAGTAAGATGTAACGTCATCAAATTACAGCCAATAGGAGAACAGAGCAATCAGTCAGCTCAACACCCCATCTTATGCTTTGCTGTTGGATATTTATTCTCGTTTCACTATTTAAACTCTGGAAGATATGATGTTAAATATAATACACACTGACCATAGCATTTTCAGTTTTACCGTAACCTGAACAATGAAAAGGAGAATAAATATCCAACAGCAAAACATAAGTTGGGGTGTTGTGCTGACTGATTCCTCTGATTTCCTATTGGCTGTAATTTGATGACGTTACCTCTTATTCCACCAATCACAGTTAAGTAAGAGAATACTGGAAAAATGCAATATGTACGACACCACTATCCATTGTTTTGGGGCGCCGCCTCCCCTTGGAGGACTTATTGTGAGCCACAGGCCTTGGCAGGGTCCCTGGGAGCAGTGGCGCCCCATAAAGAGGCCTGGGGGGAGCCACCGCCTATGGAACTTCCCCTGAAGGCGCCACCACCGCTGGCAGGGCTTCTGGGAGCACCACAGTCCCTAGGAACGTCCATGGAGGCGCCACCGTCCCTGGAAAGGCCTCTGGGATCATAGCTGTCTCTGTGAGGGGCCCCTAGTGACGCCAGTGCCCGTAGCAGGGCCCATGGGGGCGCCTCCATCCCTGGCATGGCCAAGTGAACACCCACAGGGATAGTGGCGATCCCAGGGTCCCTTACAGGGATGGGGTGCCTTCAAGGGTTTTTCCCAGGGACGGCAGCGCCCCCAGGGGCTATACCACAGCGGTGGCGCATTCAGGGGGCCCTTCCAGAAACGGTGTCTCCCCCAGGGTCTCTCTATGGGGCGCCTCTGCTCCAAAGGAACCTGCCAGGGGCTGCAGCAGTGGTATGGGCCCTCCTAGGGCCGGTGGCGCTGGTATGGGCCCTCCTAGTGGCAGTGGGTGCCTTTCCAGGGGCGGCAGGGTCTCTGCCAGGGGCGACGGCGCCCCCAGGGGCCCTTCCACATGCAGCATCGCCCCAAGAACTTCATAGTTTTGTCGTACATTTTGCATTCGTCCAGTAATCCCTTACTTAAACGTCATTGGTGGAGTAAGATGCAACGTCGTCAAATTACAGCCAATAGGAGAACAGAGCAATCAGTCAGCACAACACCCCAACTTATGCCTTGCTGTTGGATATTTATTCTCGTGTCACTATTTAAAACTCCGGGAGATATGACGTAAATGAATACACATTGGCCATAGTATTTTCAGTATTATCGCAACCTGAACAATGAAAAGGAGAATAAATATCCAACAGCAAAACATAAGTTGGGGTGTTGTGCTGACTGATTGCTCTGTTTTCCTATTGGCTGTAATTTGATGATGCTACCTCTTATTCCACCAATCACAGTTAAGTAAGAGATTACTGGAAGAATGCAATATGTACGACACCACTATCCATTGTTTTGGGGCGTCGCCTCCCCTTGGAGGACTTATTGTGAGCCACAGGCCTTGGCAGGGTCCCTGGGAGCAGTGGCGCCCCATAAAGAGGACTGGGGGGAGCCACCGCCTATGGAACTTCCCCTGAAGGCGCTCCCACCGCTGGCAGGGCTTCTGGGAGCACCACAGTCCCTAGGAACGTCCATGGAGGCGCCACCGTCCCTGGAAAGGCCTCTGGGATCATAGCTGTCTCTGTGAGGGCCCCTAGTGACGCCAGTGCCCGTAGCAGGGCCCATGGGGGCGCCTCCATCCCTGGCATGGACAAGTGAACACCCACAGGGATAGTGGCGATCCCAGGGTCCCTTACAGGGATGGGGTGCCTTCAAGGGTTTTTCCCTGGGACGGCAGCGCCCCCAGGGGCTATTCCAGAGCGGTGGCGCATTCAGGGGCCCTTCCAGAAACGGTGTCTCCCCCAGGGTCTCTCTATGGGGCGCCTCTACTCCAAAGGAACCTGCCAGGGGCTGCAGCAGTGGTATGGGCCCTCCTAGGGGCGGTGGCGCTGGTATGGGCCCTCCTAGTGGCAGTGGGTGCCTTTCCAGGGGCGGCAGGGTCTCTGCCAGGGGCGACGGCGCCCCAAGGGGCCCTTCCACATGCAGCATCGCCCCAAGAACTTCATAGTTTTGTCGTACATTTTGCATTCGTCCAGTAATCCCTTACTTAAACGTCATTGGTGGAGTAAGATGTAACGTCGTCAAATTACAGCCAATAGGAGAACAGAGCAATCAGTCAGCACAACACCCCAACTTATGCCTTGCTGTTGGATATTTATTGTCGTGTCACTATTTAAAACTCCGGGAGATATGACGTAAATGAATACACATTGGCCATAGTATTTTCAGTATTATCGCAACCTGAACAATGAAAAGGAGAATAAATATCCAACAGCAAAACATAAGTTGGGGTGTTGTTCTGACTGATTCCTCTGTTTTCCTATTGGCTGTAATTTGATGATGCTACCTCTTATTCCACCAATCACAGTTAAGTAAGAGATTACTGGAAGAATGCAATATGTACGACACCACTATCCATTGTTTTGGGGCGCCGCCTCCCCTAGGAGGACCTATTGTGAGCCACAGGCCTTGGCAGGGTCCCTGGGAGCAGTAGCACCCCATAAAGCGGCCTGGGGGGGCCACCGCCTCTGGAAGGGCCCCTGAAGGCGCCACCGCCACTGGCAGGGCCTATGGGAGCACCACAGTCCCTAGGAACGTACCTGTAGGCGCCCCCGTCCCAAGAAAGGCCCCATGGATCATGGCTGTCCCTGTGAGGGCCCCTAGGGTCGCCATCGCCCTTAGCATAGCCCATGGGGGCGCCGACGTCTTTGTGAGGGTCCCTAGGCGCATTGCCGTCCCTGCGAGGCTCCAGTGGAGCGTTGCCGTCCCTGAGAGGCCCATGGAAGCTCGGCTGTTCCTGGAGGAGCCCCTGTGGACGGCGCCTTCTCTGAGAAGGCCCCTAGAATTGCAGTTTTCTCTAAGAGAGCCCCTGGTGGATCCAGCACCCCTGATAGGTCCCTTGAGGGCATCACCGACCCTGAGAGGGCCCTGTGGGCTCCTCCGTCCCTGTCATAGCCAAGTGACCCTCACAGGAATAGTGGCGATCCCAGGGTCCCTTACAGGGATGGGGGCGCCTTCAGGGGTGTTTCCAGGGACGGCGGCGCCCCCATTGGCCATGCCACAGCGGGGGGCATTCAGGTACCCTTCGAGAGGCGGTGTCTCCCCCAGGGTCTCTCTATGGGGCGCCTCTGCTCCCAAGGAACCTGCCAGGGGCTGCAGCAGTGGTATGGGCCCTCCTAGGGCCGGTGGCGCTGGTATGGTCCCTCCTAGTGGCAGTGGGTGCCTTTCCAGGGGCAGCAGGGTCTCTGCCAGGGGCGACGGCGCCCCCAGGGGCCCTTCCACATGCAGCATCGCTCCAAGAACTTCATAGTTTTGTCGTACATTTTGCATTCGTCCAGTAATCCCTTACTTAAACGTGATTGGTGGAGTAAGATGTAACGTCATCAAATTACAGCCAATAGGAGAACAGAGCAATCAGTCAGCTCAACACCCCATCTTATGCTTTGCTGTTGGATATTTATTCTCGTTTCACTATTTAAACTCTGGAAGATATGATGTTAAATATAATACACACTGACCATAGCATTTTCAGTTTTACCGTAACCTGAACAATGAAAAGGAGAATAAATATCCAACAGCAAAACATAAGTTGGGGTGTTGTGCTGACTGATTCCTCTGATTTCCTATTGGCTGTAATTTGATGACGTTACCTCTTATTCCACCAATCACAGTTAAGTAAGAGAATACTGGAAAAATGCAATATGTACGACACCACTATCCATTGTTTTGGGGCGCCGCCTCCCCTTGGAGGACTTATTGTGAGCCACAGGCCTTGGCAGGGTCCCTGGGAGCAGTGGCGCCCCATAAAGAGGCCTGGGGGGAGCCACCGCCTATGGAACTTCCCCTGAAGGCGCCACCACCGCTGGCAGGGCTTCTGGGAGCACCACAGTCCCTAGGAACGTCCATGGAGGCGCCACCGTCCCTGGAAAGGCCTCTGGGATCATAGCTGTCTCTGTGAGGGGCCCCTAGTGACGCCAGTGCCCGTAGCAGGGCCCATGGGGGCGCCTCCATCCCTGGCATGGCCAAGTGAACACCCACAGGGATAGTGGCGATCCCAGGGTCCCTTACAGGGATGGGGTGCCTTCAAGGGTTTTTCCCAGGGACGGCAGCGCCCCCAGGGGCTATACCACAGCGGTGGCGCATTCAGGGGGCCCTTCCAGAAACGGTGTCTCCCCCAGGGTCTCTCTATGGGGCGCCTCTGCTCCAAAGGAACCTGCCAGGGGCTGCAGCAGTGGTATGGGCCCTCCTAGGGCCGGTGGCGCTGGTATGGGCCCTCCTAGTGGCAGTGGGTGCCTTTCCAGGGGCGGCAGGGTCTCTGCCAGGGGCGACGGCGCCCCCAGGGGCCCTTCCACATGCAGCATCGCCCCAAGAACTTCATAGTTTTGTTGTACATTTTGCATTCGTCCAGTAATCCCTTACTTAAACGTCATTGGTGGAGTAAGATGTAACGTCGTCAAATTACAGCCAATAGGAGAACAGAGCAATCAGTCAGCACAACACCCCAACTTATGCCTTGCTGTTGGATATTTATTCTCGTGTCACTATTTAAAACTCCGGGAGATATGACGTAAATGAATACACATTGGCCATAGTATTTTCAGTATTATCGCAACCTGAACAATGAAAAGGAGAATAAATATCCAACAGCAAAACATAAGTTGGGGTGTTGTGCTGACTGATTGCTCTGTTTTCCTATTGGCTGTAATTTGATGATGCTACCTCTTATTCCACCAATCACAGTTAAGTAAGAGATTACTGGAAGAATGCAATATGTACGACACCACTATCCATTGTTTTGGGGCGTCGCCTCCCCTTGGAGGACTTATTGTGAGCCACAGGCCTTGGCAGGGTCCCTGGGAGCAGTGGCGCCCCATAAAGAGGACTGGGGGGAGCCACCGCCTATGGAACTTCCCCTGAAGGCGCTCCCACCGCTGGCAGGGCTTCTGGGAGCACCACAGTCCCTAGGAACGTCCATGGAGGCGCCACCGTCCCTGGAAAGGCCTCTGGGATCATAGCTGTCTCTGTGAGGGCCCCTAGTGACGCCAGTGCCCGTAGCAGGGCCCATGGGGGCGCCTCCATCCCTGGCATGGACAAGTGAACACCCACAGGGATAGTGGCGATCCCAGGGTCCCTTACAGGGATGGGGTGCCTTCAAGGGTTTTTCCCTGGGACGGCAGCGCCCCCAGGGGCTATTCCAGAGCGGTGGCGCATTCAGGGGCCCTTCCAGAAACGGTGTCTCCCCCAGGGTCTCTCTATGGGGCGCCTCTACTCCAAAGGAACCTGCCAGGGGCTGCAGCAGTGGTATGGGCCCTCCTAGGGGCGGTGGCGCTGGTATGGGCCCTCCTAGTGGCAGTGGGTGCCTTTCCAGGGGCGGCAGGGTCTCTGCCAGGGGCGACGGCGCCCCAAGGGGCCCTTCCACATGCAGCATCGCCCCAAGAACTTCATAGTTTTGTCGTACATTTTGCATTCGTCCAGTAATCCCTTACTTAAACGTCATTGGTGGAGTAAGATGTAACGTCGTCAAATTACAGCCAATAGGAGAACAGAGCAATCAGTCAGCACAACACCCCAACTTATGCCTTGCTGTTGGATATTTATTGTCGTGTCACTATTTAAAACTCCGGGAGATATGACGTAAATGAATACACATTGGCCATAGTATTTTCAGTATTATCGCAACCTGAACAATGAAAAGGAGAATAAATATCCAACAGCAAAACATAAGTTGGGGTGTTGTGCTGACTGATTGCTCTGTTTTCCTATTGGCTGTAATTTGATGATGCTACCTCTTATTCCACCAATCACAGTTAAGGAAGAGATTACTGGAAGAATGCAATATGTACGACACCACTATCCATTGTTTTGGGGCGCCGCCTCCCCTAGGAGGACCTAGTGTGAGCCACAGGCCTTGGCAGGGTCCATGGAAGCAGTGGCGCCCTATAAAGAGGCCTGGGGGGAGTCACCGCCTCTGGAAGGGCCCCTGAAAGCGCCACCACCGCGGGCAGGTCCTCTGGCAGCACCACGGTCCCCAGGAACGTACCTGGAGGCGCCCCCGTCCCTGGAAAGGCCCCAGGGATCATGGCTGTCCCTGTGAGGGCCCCTAGGGTCACCAGTGCCCATAGCATGGCCCATGAAGGCGCCGCCGTCCTTGTGAGGGTCCCTAGGAGCATTGCCGTACCTGCGAGGATCCCTTGGAGCGTTGCCGTTCCGGAGAGGTCCATGGAAGCTCGGCTGTTCCTGGAGAACCCCTGTAATGCCGCCTTCCCTGAGAAAGCCCCTAGGATTACAGTTGCTCCTAAGACCATGTGTGGTGGATCCAGCGCCCCTGACAGGTCCCTTGGGGGCTCCGCCGACCCTGATAGGGCCCTGTGGGCGCCTCCGTCCCTGGCATGGCCTAGTGACCCTCACAGGATTGTGGCGATCCCAAGGTCCCTTACAAAGATGGGGACGCCTTCAAGGGTTGTTCTCAGGGATGGCAGCGCCCCCAGGGACCATTCCACAGCTTTGGCGCATTCAGGGGCCCTTCCAGAGGCGGTGTCTCCCCCAGGGTCTCTCTATGGGGCGCCTCTGCTCCCAAGAAACCTGCCAGGGGCTGCAGCAGTGGTATGGGCCCTCCTAGGGCCGGTGGCGCTGGTATGGGCCCTCTTAGTGGCAGTGGGTGCCTTTCCAGGGGCAACAGGGTCTCTGCCAGGAGCGACGGCGCCCCCAGGGGCCCTTCCACATGCAGCATCGCCCCAAGAACTTCATAGTTTTGTCGTACATTTTGCATTCGTCCAGTAATCCCTTACTTAAACGTCATTGGTGGAGTAAGATGTAACGTCGTCAAATTACAGCCAATAGGAGAACAGAGCAATCAGTCAGCACAACACCCCAACTTATGCCTTGCTGTTGGATATTTATTCTCGTGTCAATATTTAAAACTCCGGGAGATATGACGTTAAATATAATACACACTAACCATAGCATTTTCAGTTTTATCGTAACCTGAACAATGAAAAGGAGAATAAATATCCAACAGGAAAACATAAGTTGGGGTGTTGTTCTGACTGATTCCTCTGTTTTCCTATTGGCTGTAATTTGATGATGCTACTACCTCTTATTCCACCAATCACAGTTAAGTAAGAGATTACTGGAAGAATGCAATATGTACGACACCACTATCCATTGTTTTGGGGCGCCGCCTCCCCTAGGAGGACCTATTGTGAGCCACAGGCCTTGGCAGGGTCCCTGGGAGCAGTAGCACCCCATAAAGAGGCCTGGGGGGGGGGGGGCCACCGCCTCTGGAAGGGCCCCTGAAGGCGCCACCGCCACTGGCAGGGCCTCTGGGAGCACCACAGTCCCTAGGAACGTACCTGTAGGCGCCCCCGTCCCAGGAAAGGCCCCAGGGATCATGGCTGTCCCTGTGAGGGCCCCTAGGGTCGCCATCGCCCTTAGCATAGCCCATGGGGGCGCCGACGTCTTTGTGAGGGTCCCTAGGCGCGTTGCCGTCCCTGCGAGGCTCCATTGGAGCGTTGCCGTCCCTGAGAGGCCCATGGAAGCTCGGCTGTTCCTGGAGGAGCCCCTGTGGACGGCGCCTTCCCTGAGAAGGCCCCTAGAATTGCAGTTGTCTCTAAGAGAGCCCCTGGTGGATCCAGCGCCCCTGACAGGTCCCTTGGGGGCATCACCGACCCTGAGAGGGCCCTGTGGGCTCCTCCGTCCCTGTCATAGCCAAGTGACCCTCACAGGGATAGTGGCGATCCCAGGGTCCCTTACAGGGATGGGGGCGCCTTCAGGGGTGTTCCCAGGGACGGCGGCGCCCCCATGGGCCATGCCACAGCAGTGGCGCATTCAGGTACCCTTCGAGAGGCGGTGTCTCCCCCAGGGTCTCTCTATGGGGCGCCTCTGCTCCCAAGGAACCTGCCAGGGGCTGCAGCAGTGGTATGGGCCCTCCTAGGGCCGGTGGCGCTGGTATGGTCCCTCCTAGTGGCAGTGGGTGCCTTTCCAGGGGCAGCAGGGTCTCTGCCAGGGGCGACGGCGCCCCCAGGGGCCCTTCCACATGCAGCATCGCTCCAAGAACTTCATAGTTTTGTCGTACATTTTGCATTCGTCCAGTAATCCCTTACTTAAACGTGATTGGTGGAGTAAGATGTAACGTCATCAAATTACAGCCAATAGGAGAACAGAGCAATCAGTCTAGCTCAACACCCCAATTTATGCTTTGCTGTTGGGTATTTATTCTCGTTTGACAATTTAAACTCTGGAAGATATGATGTTAAATAAAATACACACTGACCATGGTATTTTCAGTTTTACCGTAACCTGAACAATGAAAAGGAGAATAAATATCCAACAGCAAAACATAAGTTGGGGTGTTGTGCTGACTGATTCCTCTGTTTTCCTATTGGCTGTAATTTGATGACGTTACCTCTTATTCCACCAATCACAGTTAAGTAAGAGAATACTGGAAAAATGCAATATGTACGACACCACTATCCATTGTTTTGGGGCGCCGCCTCCCCTTGGAGGACTTATTGTGAGCCACAGGCCTTGGCAGGGTCCCTAGGAGCTGTGGCGCCCCATAAAGAGGCCTGGGGGGAGCCACTGCCTATGGAACTTCCCCTGAAGGCTCCACCACCGCTGGCAGGGCTTCTGGTGCACCACAGTCCCTAGGAACGTCCATGGAGGCGCCACCGTCCCTGGAAAGGCCTCTGGGATCATAGCTGTCTCTGTGAGGGGCCCCTAGTGACGCCAGTGCCCGTAGCAGGGCCCATGGGGGCGCCTCCATCCCTGGCATGGCCAAGTGAACACCCACAGGGATAGTGGCGATCCCAGGGTCCCTTACAGGGATGGGGTGCCTTCAAGGGTTTTTCCCAGGGACGGCAGCGCCCCCAGGGGCTATACCACAGCGGTGGCGCATTCAGGGGCCCTTCCAGAAAAGGTGTCTCCCCCAGGGTCTCTCTATGGGGCGCCTCTGCTCCAAAGGAACCTGCCAGGGGCTGCAGCAGTGGTATGGGCCCTCCTAGGGCCGGTGGCGCTGGTATGGGCCCTCCTAGTGGCAGTGGGTGCCTTTCCAGGGGCGGCAGGGTCTCTGCCAGGGGCGACGGCCCACCCAGGGGCCCTTCCACAAGCGGCATCGCCCCAAGAACATCATAGTTTTGTCGTACATTTTGCATTCGTCCAGTAATCCCTCACTTAACTGTGATTGGTCGAGCAATATGCAACGTCATCAAATTACAGCCAATAGGAGAACAGAGCAATCAGTCAGCGCAACACCCCAACTTATGCTTTGCTGTTGGAGATTTATTCTCATTTCACTATTTAAAGTCCGGGAGATATTACGTTAAATAAATACACACTGCCCATAGCATTTTCAGTATTATCGGAACCTGAACAATGAAAAAGAGAATAAATATCCAACAGCAAAACATAAGTTGGGGTGTTGTGCTGACTGGGTTATCCACCAATCACAGTTAAGTAAGGGACTGCTGGAAGTATGTAATATTTATGACACGACGGACAAGCATGCCATAGGACCTCTGGGGTCACTTGGCATAGTCCCTGGGGTCAGTGCCGCCCCTGGAAGGGCTGCTAGTAGCTCCACTGTCCCTGGCACGGTCCCTGGGGGCGCTCCCATCCCAAGGACAGATCCTGGCTGCAGTAGTTTTTGCGGTATTTAGAGCTCTGCGAGAGGCACTGTTAAGTAAATACACCGCCGCCCATCACATTTCCAGTATCATCAGTTCTGAAGAAGGAAATGGAGAATAATATCCAAGAGGAAAACATAAGTTGGGGTGTTGTGCTGACTGACTGGTCTCTGCTCCTATTGGCTGTAATTTGGTGGGTTAATAGAATAGTTCACCAATCACAGTTAAGTAAGGGACTGCTGGAAGTATGTAATATTTATGACACGACGGACAAGCATGCCTTAGGGCCCCTGGGGACCCTTGGTACGGCCGCTGGGGTCAGCACCACCCCTGGGAGGATCCCTGGGAGCTACGCTGTCCCTGGCAAGGCCCCTGGAAGCGCCGCTGTCCCTCGGAGGGCTCATGTGTGCCCCACTGTCGCTGAGAGAGCCCCTGGGAGCGCCACTGCCCCTACAAGGACCCCTTGGAGTACTGCCTTTTCTCGGAGGGCCCCTGAGAGAGCTGCTGTCCATGGGAGGGCCCCTGGGTGCGCTGCTGTCCAAGCGCGACCCCCTCGGAGCGCCAGCGCCCTTGGCAAAGCCTCTGAGGGCGCCACAGTCCCTGAGAGGGTTCCCGTCCCTGGGAAGGCCCTGGTTGCAGTAGTTTTTACGCTATTTTGAGCTCTGGGAGAAGCAACGTTAAATAGATACACCACTGCCCATCGCATTTCCAGTATCACCGCATTCTGAAGAAGGTAATGGAGAATAATATCCAACAGGAAAATCTAAGTTGAGGTGTTGTGCTGACTGACTGTTCTCTGCTCCTATTGGCTGTAATTTGGCGGGTTAAGAGAATAATCCACCAATCACAGTTAAGTAAGGAACTGCTGGACGTATGTAATATATATGACACGACGGACAAATCATGCCATAGGGGCCCTGGGAACCCTTGGTACGGTCCCTGAGGTCAGTGCAGCCCCTGGGAGCTGCGCTGTCCCTTGCATGACCCCTGGGGGTGTCGCTGTTTCAGTGAGGGCCCCTGGGAGCACTCCTGTCCTTGTAAGAGCCCGTGGGGGTGCCAGCACCCCTTGCAAGTCCTCTGAGGGCGCCTGCGCTCTGGACAAGGCCCCTAGGAGCACCACCGCCCCTAGCAGGGTCTCTGGTTGTGCCACCGTCTCTGGGAGGGCCCCTACGGCATCGCTGTTTCTGGGAGAGCCCCTGGCAGCGCCGCTGTCCCTTGGAACGCCCTGGCTTGCTCCACCGCCACTGTAAGGGCCCATGAGTGCGCTGCCGTCCCTGGGATGGCACCTGGGAGTGCTGTTGTCCTTGTGAGAGCCCATAGGGAGGGTACCGTCCCTGGCACGGCCCCTGAGAGCGCTCCCGTCCCTTGGAGGGCCCATGGTGTCTGTAGTTTTGGCGCTATTTAGAGCCCTGGGAGAAGCAACGTTAAGTTAATTTATTGCAGCCCATCACATTTCCAGTATCACTGCATTCTGAAGAAGGTAATGGAGAATAATATCCAACAGGAAAACATAAGTTGGGGTGTTGTGCTGACTGACTGGTCTCTGCTCCTATTGGCTGTAATTTGGTGGGTTAAAAGAATAGTCCACCAATCACAGTTAAGTAAGGGATTGCTGGAAGTATGTAATATATATGATACAACGGACAAGCATGCCATAGGGCCCCTGGTGACCTTTGGTATGGCTGCTGGGATCAGCGCCGCCCATGTGAGCTACGCTGTCCCTGCCAAGGCGCCTGGGAGCGCCGCTGTCCCTTGGAGGGTTCATGTGATCCCCAGTGTCTCTGGGAGAGCCCTTGGGAACGCCACTGCCCCTGGCAAGGGACCCTTGAAGCGCTGCCGTTTCTAGGAGGGCCCTTGAGGGCGCTGCCGCCCCTGTCTCCTATGTCCTTAGTGAAACGATTGCTAAATGGCACTGCAGTAATTTTTCTTTTTTATTTAGTAATAGTAATTTTTATTTATTCCTCACATTTATGGAGGAATACTTAAGATCACGGATGGAAAAAGATGCCACACTAACCCGTGGTTACATGATATTAAATGCCGTGGTTGGTGAATGGTATACTGTACAGAATACAATCTGTGGACACACAGAAGCTACGGATGAGAACTGTGCAGTTGGTGAGTGACTACTGTACTCAAGGACAGTTAGAAGTTACATAGTCTAATTTTTATGAAAATTGTAAGGGGTTGAACTATATATGCTTAGTATTTTTGAGGGGTTGAAATCCATTGATTTACAGTGAACAATAGCTGTACAAGCTTGTGCAGTAGTAAGCTCTATCATGGGCTTGACCTACCATGCACCTAGATTAATTTTTTTTATGATGCATGAAGAACAGTACTTCATTCACTATAGTGAATGTTGATTTAAATCTACAAATACCTGATACAAATGAGGATTTACAGATAATATTCTTTTCAATTGCAGCACATCTTCGGAGGCGGGGCTACGGGGTGTTGTGGTTATATTTCAACTCATAATTTCAGGTAGATACAGTACCTGTATATGTAAATGCTTTTATTTTTCATACTCAGTTACATGCACACACATTCCTACACACATATTGTAAAAAAAAAGGCAAACACAAAAAGAGAATAAATATTTATATGTGTGTGAGTTAGGAGGCCTGACTGGGGAAGTGGAGTCTGCTGAGCTGGAGAAGTGGAATGTGCTGAGCTGGAGGAGTGGAGTCGGCTGAGCTGGAGGAGTGGAGTCTGCTGAGCTGGAGAAGTGGAGTGTGCTGAGCTGGAGGAGTGGAGTGTGCTGAGCTGAAGGTGCAGAGTTTGGGCCCATTGCTAGAGAGCTGCTTGGGTGGTGTCCCAGGTAGGCTGTGCTGCATTGGTGACTGGCAGTGTTGAGGCGGCCAAGCAGCCAGCATCTTTATGGCTTTAGCTGTAATTTTTCATCTAGATTGTATACAAATGTCGTTTGAAGTAACACAATTGTTAATAACATAAGAAAGGCAACGTATGGTTTATGAATACTGAGAGAGAAGGTACAGGGAGTTGTGAGGTTGCTTCAGCCTTAATTCAACTTACCGTGACAGCCGTTACTTTACATTTGCGATAATATTCCTTACTTTCTTTTGCTTGTTTTTTAGTATTTTAAATTAGTTTTTTATTTGTAATAGCAACACCAGACTTGTCACTATAGACACATACCCCTTACCCCCTCCTCACCAAACTTTTAAATATGTTATGGTTATTACTGTTCAATGATTTTGCACCCCAGTATACAAGGAAGGTACTGTTGAAAAAGTACAGCAGAAAACTACAGGCCCATCACCCTAACATCACATACAGTACAATACATATATGAAAATTATTGTATTAAATATTGAGTGATGCCATCATCCAACACCTGACCGTGCACAGTCTTATCAATGCATCACAACACAGTTTCTTGGAGAGAAAATCCTGCCTAAGAAATACCCACTTTCCTTCAAATGGTAACAGCGTACGTGGACCAAGGTCTACCAGTGGATGGGTTGTATATGGATTTTTATAAGACATTTGACAAGTCCCACATGCACGACTAGCCTCTATGATCCAAGCACAAGGCATCACAGGCAAAATATTGAAATTAATTAAGAGTTGACTCAAAGACAGGCAGCAAAGCGTGGTCACAAGTGGAGTAAACATTCATTACGGAAAATGGTTCTTATAGGAGGACCACAAGGCTCTATCACTGGACCCACCCTCTTTGTGATCTATATTAATGACATCAATGAAGGTATAGTGATATCTCCGTTAGCCGGAACAATTGGTGCAGAGCACTTCCGGGAATGAGAGATTTCCGGGTAACGAGACGACTCTTTCAAACCCGGAAAAATATCTCTCATCCCAGGATATTTCCGGGTATCGGGAAAATTATCTCGGAATTTTCCGGAAAATGTGTTCCTCGAAAAATTTCAATTCCAGCTATTGGAGAGTTCCGGTATTTGAGGGATTCCGGCTTACAGAGACGTTACTGTATACTGTATACTGTAGTCATGATTGTGGACAACACGGAGATATTTGGGAAGGTAACAAGATGATGTCACAACTATACAAAAAGATCTGCTGGAGCTGTTCAATGGGTTACAAGATTGGCATTGGTTCTTTAGCATTACATAATGTAAGACTCTGCATATAGGATACAACAACTCTCATCACAACTCTTCTGTTAATAACACTTTCCTGGACACTGTTGACAAGGAAAAGATCTAGGCATTGTGATAAACCAATCACTGAAGATGATACTACAAGTGAGGGCAGCGGCGAAAAAAGCTATTCACCACCCCATTTCTCCGCAGTTGATATCTTAACACCCTATGTGATATGAGCAAAGTGTACCCTGCTTATTCACACATGAACATTAACGATACCCTACAGTAATATTTCAAACCGAATGGGTTAACCACAGCCCTCATGTTCCATTGGTACCAGACATCAAAGTAAGTTATTTTTGATAACGAGGGTGGAGGGCGAGGTGTGGAGGGCGAGGTGTAGAGGGCGAGGTGTGGAGGGCGAGGTGTGGAGGGCGAGGGTAGGGTGTTGAGGACGAGGGTGGGGTGTTGAGGACGAGGGTGGGGTGTAGAGGACAAGGGTGGGGTGTGGAGGGCGAGGGTAGGGGTGTCAAGGGGGAGGGTGGGGTATGGAGGGTGGGGTAGGGTATGGAGGGTGGGGTAGGGTGTGGAGGGTGGGGTAGGACGTGGAGGGCGAGGGTAGGGCGTAGAGGACGAGGGTGGGGGTGTGGAGGGCGAAGGTAGGTTGTAGAGGGCGAGGGTGGGGTGTGGAGGGCGAGGCTTGGGTGTGGAGGGCGAGGGTGGGGTGTGGAGGGCGAGGGTGCGGTGTGGAGTGCGATGGTTGGGTGTGGAGGGTGAGGGTTGGGTGTGGAGGGCGAGGGTGGGGTGTGGAGGGCGAAGGTAGGTTGTAGAGGGCGAGGGTGGGGTGTGGAGGGCGAGGGTGGGGTGTGGAGAACGAGGGTGGGGTGTGGAAAACGAGGGTGCGGTGTGGTGGGCGAGGGTGGGGTGTGGAGAACGAGGGTGCGGTGTGGAGTGCGATGGTTGGGTGTGGAGGGTGAGGGTTGGGTGTGGAGGGCGAGGGTGGGGTGTGGAGGGCGAGGGCTAGGTGTGGAGAACGAGGGTGCGGTGTGGAGGGCGAGGTTGGGGTGTGGAGAACGAGGGTGGGGTGTAGAAGGCGATGCTTGGGTGTGAAGGACGAGGGTTGGGTGTGGAGGGCGATGGTTGGGTGTGGAGGGCGAGGGTTGGGTGTGGAGGGCGAGGGTGGGGAGTGGAGGGCGAGGGTGGGGTGTGGAGGGCGATGGTTGGGTGTGGAAGGCGAAGGTGGGGTGTGGAGGGCGAGGGTTGGGTGTGGAGGGTGGGGTGAGGAGGGCGAGGGTGGGGGGTGGAGGGTGGGGTGAGGAGGGCGAGGGTGGGGTGAGGAGGGCGATGGTTGGGTGTGGAGGGCGAGGGTGGGCTGTGGAGGGCGAGCGTGGGGTGTGCAGGGCGAGGGTGGGAAGTGGAGGGCGATGGTTGGGTGTGGAGGGCGATGGTTGGGTGTGGAGGGCGATGGTTGGGTGTGGAGGGTGAGGGTAGGGTGTGGAGGGCGAGGGTGGGGTGTGGAGGGCGAGGGTGGGGTGTGGAGGGTGAGGGTGGGGTGTGGAGGGCGAGGGTGGGGTGTGGAGGGTGGGGTGAGGAGGGCGAGGGTGGGGTGAGGAGGGCGAGGGTTGGGTGTGGAGGGCGAGGGTGGGAAGTGGAGGGCGAGGGTGGGATGAGGAGGGCGAGGGTGGGTTGTGGAGGGCGATGGTTGGGTGTGGAGGGCGAGGGTGGGAAGTGGAGGGCGAGGGTGGGGTGTGGAGGGCGATGGTGGGATGAGAAGGGCGAGGGTGGGTTGTGGAGGGCGAGGGTGGGGTGTGGAAGGCGAGGGTTGGGTGTGGAGGGCGAGGGTGTGGTGTGGAGGGCGAGGGTGGGGTGTGGAAGGCGAGGGTTGGGTGTGGAAGGCGAAGGTCGGGTGTGGAGGGCGAGGGTGGGGTGTGGAGGGCGAGGGTGGGGTGTGGAGAACGAGGGTGGGGTGTGGAGGGCGATGATGGGATGAGGAGGGCGAGGGTGGGTTGTGGAGGGCGAGGGTGGGATGAGGAGGGCGAGGGTGGGTTGTGGAGGGCGATGGTTGGGTGTGGAGGGCGAGGGTGGGAAGTGGAGGGCGAGGGTGGGAAGTGGAGGGCGAGGGTGGGTTGTGGAGGGCGATGGTTGGGTGTGGAGGGCGAGGGTGGGGAGTGGAGAGCGAGGGTGGGGTGTGGAGGGCGATGGTGGGATGAGGAGGGCTAGGGTGGGGTGTGGAGGGCGAGGGTGGGTTGTGGAAGGCGATGGTTGGGTGTGGAGGGCGAGGGTGGGAAGTGGAGGGCGAGGGTGGGATGAGGAGGGCGAGGGTGGGTTGTGGAGGGCGATGGTTGGGTGTGGAGGGCGAGGGTGGGAAGTGGAGGGCGAGGGTGGGGTGTGGAGGGCGATGGTTGGGTGAGGAGGGCGATGGTTGGGTGTGGAGGGCGAGGGTGGGATGAGGAGGGTGAGGGTGGGTTGTGGAGGGCGAGGGTGGGATGAGGAGGGCGATGGTTGGGTGTGGAGGGCGAGGGTTGGGTGTGGAAGGCGAGGGTGGGATGAGGAGGGCGAGGGTGGGATGAGGAGGGCGAGGGTGGGATGAGGAGGGCGATGGTTGGGTGTGGAGGGCGATGGTTGGGTGTGAAGGGCGAGGGTGGGAAGTGGAGGGAGAGGGTTGGGTGTGGAGGGCGATGGTTGGGTGTGGAGGGCGATGGTTGGGTGTGGAGGGCGATGGTTGGGTGTGAAGGGCGAGGGTGGGGTGAGGAGGGAGAGGGTTGGGTGTGGAGGGCGATGGTTGGGTGTGGAGGGCGATGGTTGGGTGTGAAGGGCGAGGGTGGGAAGTGGAGGGAGAGGGTTGGGTGTGGAGGGCGATGGTTGAGTGTGGAGGGCGAGGGTGGGAAGTGGAGGGCGAGGGTGGGAAGTGGAGGGAGAGGGTTGGGTGTGGAGGGCGATGGTTGGGTGTGGAGGGCGATGGTTAGGTGTGGAGGGCGAGGGTGGGAAGTGGAGGGCGAGGGTGGGGTGTGGAGGGCGATGGTTGGGTGTGGAGGGCGATGGTTGGGTGTGGAGGGAGAGGGTGGGGTGTGGAGGGCGAGGGTGGGATGAGGAGGGCGATGGTTGGGTGTGGAGGGCAAGGGTGGGGTGTGGAGGACAAGGGTATGGTGTGGAGGGCGAGGGTTAGGTGTGGAGGGCGATGGTGGGGTGTGGAGGGCGAGGGTTGGGTGTGGAGGGCGAGGGTGGGGTGTGGAGGGCGATGGTTGGGTGTGGAGGGCGAGGGTGGGAAGTGGAGGGAGAGGGTTGGGTGTGGAGGGCGATGGTTGGGTGGGGAGGGCGAGGGTGGGAAGTGGAGGGAGAGGGTGGGGTGTGGAGGGCGAGGGTTGGGTGTGGAGGTTGGGGTGAGGAGGGCGAGGGTGGGGGGTGGAGGGTGGGGTGAGGAGGGCGAGGGTGGGGTGAGGAAGGCGATGGTTGGGTGTGGAGGGCGAGGGTGGGGTGTGGAGGGCGAGCGTGGGGTGTGGAGGGCGAGGGTGGGAAGTGGAGGGCGAGGGTGGGATGAGGAGGGCGAGGGTGGGATGAGGAGGGCGATGGTTGGGTGTGGAGGGCGATGGTTGGGTGTGGAGGGCGAGGGTGGGGTGTGGAGGGCGATGGTTGGGTGTGGAGGGCGATGGTTGGGTGTGGAGGGCGATGGTTGGGTGTGGAGGGTGAGGGTAGGGTGTGGAGGGCGCGGGTGGGGTGTGGAGGGTGAGGGTGGGGTGTGGAGGGCGAGGGTGGGGTGTGGAGGGTGAGGGTGGGGTGTGGAGGGCGAGGGTTGGGTGTGGAGGGTGGGGTGAGGAGGGCGAGGGTGGGGTGAGGAGGGCGAGGGTTGGGTGTGGAGGGCGAGGGTGGGAAGTGGAGGGCGAGGGTGGGATGAGGAGGGCGAGGGTGGGTTGTGGAGGGCGATGGTTGGGTGTGGAGGGCGAGGGTGGGAAGTGGAGGGCGAGGGTGGGATGAGGAGGGCGAGGGTGGGTTGTGGAGGGCGATGGTTGGGTGCGGAGGGCGAGGGTGGGAAGTGGAGGGCGAGGGTGGGGTGTGGAGGGCGATGGTGGGATGAGGAGGGCGAGGGTGGGTTGTGGAGGGCGAGGGTGGGGTGTGGAAGGCGAGGGTTGGGTGTGGAGGGCGAGGGTGTGGTGTGGAGGGCGAGGGTGGGGTGTGGAAGGCGAGGGTTGGGTGTGGAAGGCGAAGGTCGGGTGTGGAGGGCGAGGGTGGGGTGTGGAGGGCGAGAGTGGGGTGTGGAGAACGAGGGTGGGGTGTGGAGGGTGAGGGTTGGGTGTGGAGGGCGATGGTGGGATGAGGAGGGCGAGGGTGGGTTGTGGAGGGCGAGGGTGGGATGAGGAGGGCGAGGGTGGGTTGTGGAGGGCGAGGGTGGGAAGTGGAGGGCGAGGGTGGGAAGTGGAGGGCGAGGGTGGGTTGTGGAGGGCGATGGTTGGGTGTGGAGGGCGAGGGTGGGGAGTGGAGAGCGAGGGTGGGTTGTGGAGGGCGATGGTTGGGTGAGGAGGGCGATGGTTGGGTGTGGAGGGCGAGGGTGGGATGAGGAGGGCGAGGGTGGGTTGTGGAGGGCGAGGGTAGGATGAGGAGGGCGATGGTTGGGTGTGGAGGGCGAGGGTTGGGTGTGGAGGGCGAGGGTGGGATGAGGAGGGCGAGGGTGGGATGAGGAGGGCGATGGTTGGGTGTGGAGGGCGATGGTTGGGTGTGAAGGGCGAGGGTGGGAAGTGGAGGGAGAGGGTTGGGTGTGGAGGGCGATGGTTGGGTGTGGAGGGCGATGGTTGAGTGTGGAGGGCGATGGTTGGGTGTGAAGGGCGAGGGTGGGGTGAGGAGGGAGAGGGTTGGGTGTGGAGGGCGATGGTTGGGTGTGGAGGGCGATGGTTGGGTGTGAAGGGCGAGGGTGGGAAGTGGAGGGAGAGGGTTGGGTGTGGAGGGCGATGGTTGAGTGTGGAGGGCGAGGGTGGGAAGTGGAGGGCGAGGGTGGGAAGTGGAGGGAGAGGGTTGGGTGTGGAGGGCGATGGTTAGGTGTGGAGGGCGAGGGTGGGAAGTGGAGGGCGAGGGTGGGGTGTGGAGGGCGATGGTTGGGTGTGGAGGGCGAGGGTGGGAAGTGGAGGGAGAGGGTGGGGTGTGGAGGGCGAGGGTAGGATGAGGAGGGCGATGGTTGGGTGTGGAGGGCAAGGGTGGGGTGTGGAGGGCAAGGGTATGGTGTGGATGGCGAGGGTTAGGTGTGGAGGGCGAGGGTGGGGTGTGGAGGGCGAGGGTTGGGTGTGGAGGGCGAGGGTGGGGTGTGGAGGGCGATGGTTGGGTGTGGAGGGCGAGGGTGGGAAGTGGAGGGAGAGGGTTGGGTGTGGAGGGCGAGGGTGGGGTGTGGAGGGCGAGGGTTGGGTGTGGAGGGCGAGGGTGGGGTGTGGAGGGCGAGGGTTGGGTGTGGAGGGCGAGGGTGTGGAGTGGAGGGAGAGGGTTGGGTGTGGAGGGCGAGGGTGGGTTGTGTAGGGCGATGGTTGGGTGTGGAGGGCGATGGTAGGGTGTGGAGGGCGAGGGTGGGATGAGGAGGGCGATGGTTGGGTGTGGAGGGCGAGGGTGGGAAGAGGAGGGCGAGGGTGGGGTGTGGAGGGCGATGGTTGGGTGTGGAGGGCGCGGGTGGGGAGTGGTGGGCGAGGGTGGGTTGTGTAGGGCGATGGTTGGGTGTGGAGGGCGAGGGTTGGGTGTGGAGGGCGAGGGTTGGGTGTGGAGGGCGAGGGTGGGGTGTGGAGGGCGAGGGTGGGGTGTGGAAGGTGGGGTCGGGTGTGGAGGGTGGGGTAGGGTGTGGAGGACGAGAGTGGGGTGAGGAGGGCGAGGGTGGGGAGTGGAGGGTGGGGTAGGGTGTGGAGGACGAGGGTGGGGTGGGGTGTGGGGTGGGGTGTGGAGAGCGAGGGTGTGGTGTGGAGAGCGAGGGTTGAGTGTGGAGGCTGGGGGTGTCAAGGGGGAAGATGGGGTGGGGTGTTGATGGCAAGGGTGGGGTGTGGGCCAGTCTATAGGGGGAGGGCATTGAGACAGTGTTGTACTGTTCATCGCCTCACGCCCCAAAATTACATTTTCAGTAGTATCCTCTTGGCCATGGGTTAGTTAAGACCTCGTCCCCATCCTCTCCCTCTTGAAGGGAACAGAACACCACACAATCAGTGACACGAGACTAAGTGTGCTAACCTAGGTTGTTATCCCCGTGGAAAAATCACGTGTGGAAGCCTGGTTGAGACGAGCAATCCAGGCTGGCCTATTGAACCCAAGTGGTTAATCAAGTCATGCTTACCAGTTCTCCTTGCCGAGACAACCGTCTACAGTGATGCGAGACTATGTGTGGTAACCCATGGGTACCTTTTTGTTGTTATTCCCTGTGGATAGAAGTTCTTGTGCGGAAGCCTGGTTGCAACAAGAGCAATCCAGGCTGGCAGTAAATATATCACTTGATGAATTAAGGCTCTGTTAAGTCACACCCATAGTAGAGTAACCACATGTGTCCCCACGTTGAAAATTCCCTCTTTAGAAGATTAATTTTATTACAGCATGAATGTGAGTGACTCATATATCCATGCAAATTGTAAATCATTTTATGAAAGCTTGCCAAATAAATGTAAGTGCAATTATCTGCCTGTATCTGTGATCCTATCTTATTATTACTAAAGGTAATGACTGATTAGTTATGACAAAATATAAACAATAACTTAGATGGATGTTGGAAATTAATGGAACTCATTTAATCATAATTTATCAAGTACCTGTATAAAACATGGAATGTCGGGTGGTGGAGTGAATTTCTACGTAGATACACCATAATCTCCTGTAAATAACCAGTGTGAAGATATCGAACTCTATGGTAAGAAATATAAGAAAGCCAATACAGTATATTATTATCTTTATATAACATCCACACCTAAACTACCAAATCCATGACAATTATCAATATGTAACTAAATTTCAGAATGACCAATAATTTTAATGCAAAAATGTAAAACATTCAAGAGAGCAACAAACTCGCTATTTCCTCCACTGTAAACAAAGTTAAACAGAGAAGCTTTGGCGAGCGAGTCAATCAGCTGTTGGGCACACAAAAACTGTACCCTGTACTGTATATATTATAAATATGTTAACTAAATTTTAAAATGATCAATAATTTTAATATAAAAAATGCAAAAATATTCAAGAGCACAACTTTCTTGATATGTACTCCACTGGAAACAAATGTAAGCATAGAACCAATTACTGTATTGGTGGACCAGCCGATCAGTTTTGTTTGTTAATGGAACTGAAAATTCTTATGGGAGCTAATTCGTTAACCAAAATTTCGTTAATTGGACCGTTCATTAATCGAGGAACCACTGTACAGTATTGAGATTTGGAACAAAATCGGTAGGTTATGATTATTTCTGAAACGGTAACCTAAGCCCTTATAGGAAAAAACAAATTTTTCTCAGAATTGAAATTTAATGTTTAACTACTTAAGTTAATCCATAATAACACAAACATATCCCTCTGTTTTCTGAAGTTAACGAATATGTTGGCATCTCAGTTAATCTTCTCGTTATATAATACTCTCGTGTACTGTTTATGGTTGCTGATTGCACGAGTCACACAAGTAAATAAAATGCTCATTGGGTCTTTGAAGTGCTGACAATAAATCTATAAAAAAAAAATAAGTTTCGATCAATTAGTGATAAATAATTGTGGTTTCTGGACTTTTAACTTTAAAATCTAAACTGTACATTTTTGTCCATATTTTGTATGTCTATAGAGTATGTGCTGATTTCTAGTCACCCTGTATGAAGAAGGAAAAATAAAAGAAACCAAATTACAAATTGGTAAACTTTGTCCCAGTATGATTTATTCACTAGGTTTTCTGGTAAAAATTAATAAGTTTTCTAAAATTAAATTCTTGTAAAAATTACAATTCTTGTGAAAGAACCACAGTAATATTTTTGATGTGGATAGATGTACTGTACTGGGAGCTTGACCATCATGCCACAACCTTCTTTAACAACCATGGGATGATCTTATAATTGCACTTATCTCCCTGTTGTAACCACTGACTTTAAAAAAAAAGAGATAAATAAAGTAATGGCTGCCCTCTAACGTCTGCAGAAAGTATAATTAGTCTCCAGCACACTAACCTTGAACCTGGGGGAGTTTGGTGGGCATCCAAGTTTGTGAGAATGCCAATAAAATAACTATTCACATTATGAAAGACTTTTACTTTAGTGGAACAGATAACTGCATTTTGTAGGGAATCTTTCAAATAGCGATACAAGCATGAAAATTGACATGAATATTCTCTATAGGTCACTCTTCAAATATATCCGATTGGCCATTTGAAAATCCATAGCAACAGCCTATTTTTCAAGATGGCTACTGAATTCACCTGCCAAATTTTTATATATTTTTATATCAACGGATACACTTGGTCAACTTGAATGATGCTGGTGTTGATGTATACCTTTTCAACCATTCTGAATCAAATTTTCCGAGTATTAACCCTCTCAGATATCACCCTTTATGGTGCTCTGGCAATTTGGTGTGGCATGGGCTGGTTATTGTCGCATGGACACTTGTACATGGGGTGTAGGAGTATCTTTGTTTCAGTAGTGAGTTATATCCTCTGAATGAACTACTGGCATTGGTCCTCCAAGAAGTTGCAAGTGCACGGCAAAGGTCACACCCCGGTACACTGCATTGGCTTGTCGGCTAAACTAGGTGAAAGTAGCGTATAGAGCAGTGGTTCCCACACATGGTCCCGACTTAACAGGATAGCTGCAAGACCCAGGTGACTCCAACAACCGCATGAGCACTATGGAAGCCCAGCAACCATATGAGCTCCATGCGACCCCATGACTTCTATGTGACCCCATGTAATGCATCGTGCAACCCCATTTGGGGTTGCGACCCCGCATTTGGGAAATGCTACTCTAGAAGGGAACATTTGCTTCTAAATCTCCCCTTTATGAGGATGATGGGGAGAGATGGGTGATGATCATCAGCCCCTTAATGTCAAAGGTAGGTGCACTGTGATGGATAAATCCCCAGAATTGGCTGGATGACAGGTGCCTGGCAGAGGGCATAAAGCTATAGACATTTCCAGAACAGTATAAACAGACTAACTGACTCAACATAAAAACAATATGTCAGTGTTGACACTTATCAATTACCCATGAAATATATCTCTTATCATCCTCTACTCTTGAAACCCCCTTTATTTCTCCCTCTACTCCTGAACCCTCTTCCTCTGTCTCCCCCCCGACCTCTACCCCGGCTTCTCCCTGCGTGATCTCTAAAGTTATGTTGATCCTGATGTCTGCTACCTCTATAGTCATCATTTGGACTCTCTCCTCTTCCTCTATGATTAATTCCTTTTTCTCTTCCACCTCTGTCTTTAAAGATTCCTCTTCCTCTGTTGTCTTTCCTTCTTTTAGTCTCAAGCTCAAGTTGGTCAATGGAATAGTCTTTTCTTTTCACCGAGTCTTTGTTTTGGTCTTCTTCATCTGAAACTATTTCTGCCTCCTCATCCTCAGAGTTTTCAACAGTAACTTTCTCAAAAACAAAATTGGCACCTAAGTCATCAATAGAGGCAGGCGGTACCTCCCCAGCTTTCACTCTATCTTCATGTTCCTCATATTCTTCATCACTTCCTTCTTCAATTCCTTCATCCTCTTCTTTATCAACTTCCTCTTTACTACTTGCTTCATCATTTTCTTCATCGCTCTCACTCTCAGAGTCGACTTCCATAATAGAATTTTTAACAGAAGCTTTAAGATCAGGATCATCCTCATCTTCGTCTTCCATTTCAGAGTCGTGTTTATCAGCAGTAGACTGTATAGTTTGCAAGAGCTCCACATTATCCATCACAGGTGGTAGGGTAAATCCTCTGTTAAAAGAAAAGGTATAAGTACAATAATAAAATATTTTTAAGCGGCGAAATTTGTTTTCCCTCTTAATAAATTTTTCTCACATTACTTGGGGGCGACCAAAATCTTATGATCCTGATTCAGCCTCTTTAAAAGGGACACAATATAGCCCCTTAATGAAGCTATGCTTACACATTTACAAATAGCTACAATATGCTACAATATCAAGCACAAACTCCAGCAAGATTGCACTCAGATCTGAAACAACATAGAAATACAGGCAACCTGTGATATGGAATCTGAGTTACGGAAATTCGCCCTTATGGAATTTTGAAATTATAACCCAAAAATTTGTGATACAAACATAAGACTTGCCCTTAAGGAATTTGAGTACATTTTTTAAATTTTCAAACATAACAGAAATTCACCAAGTTTATAAAATTAAATTCATGTGGATTCTTGGTGGTAGCTACAAGACTCTTAGAGTGCAGCTCATTTCCCCAGCAGTCACCACAACAATGGCACTGCTCAGTTTGAACTCTTTCCCCAGCTTGTGCTCAGCTATGCGTCTGTGTTTGGGACTGTACTCACTCTTACGGAATTATGGTTAATTTATTAAGATTTTCCAAAGAAAAAATTTTGATATAGAAAAAAATCACCTAAATTATAAATTTTATTTAGTGTGGATTCTGGTGGTAGCCATACGATGGCTCACCTCTCCAGCTACCAGCAGCCATCACAACAATGGCTCCACTCAGTTTGAATTCTTTCCCCAGTTAGTGTTCAGTTATGCATCTGTGTTACTGTATACCCTTATTCAAGATGAGTGGCAAAAGACCATCAAGTTCAATTTAAGGCAGTGGGGCTAAAAGATTCCATAAAGGAATTACATTGATATAAACATAATGTTTTAAGGAGGTAACTCCCACTAACTCCAATCACACCATGTCACCTAACTAGCTCCTGGAGCACTCTACATTGTTTCTGGTGAGTTAAATTCAAGTGTGTGCACTTATTTATTTTTATCTCTTTCAGGGAATGGCCCACCGGGCACAGGATATCGACCCAGAACGGGGCCTAGAGGGTGTAAAAATAAAAAGTAAAAAGAAATAAAAAAGAAAAAAGAAAAAGACCATAATAATCTACACCATGAAGATGCCAGAAAACCAGCTTTTTAAAGTGAGACAGATTGTAAGAGTACAGAAACATAGAAGAAGTCAGAGCATTCCACAGTTTGGCTGAGTGAGGAAAGGAGGATGTACAAAAACGAGTTATTCTAGTGTGACCGACAGCCACGGGGAAACTGTGGGCACAGCGGGCAAGACGTGTGTTACGAGCCGACGGCCTTGATGGCAGTACTACACAGGATGCCAAATCCACCGAACATTGCCCGTTAAAGTACCTGTAAAAGAGAGTGTGAAGCAACATTGCGGCAAAAAGAAAGGGAAGAAATATTTAATAATCAACTAAAGGAAGAGAGTTAATGAGACGAAATGCCTTTGATTCTACCCTATTTAACAGTTGGACAGAAGAAGAGCCACCCCAGATATGAGAGCAGTACTCCAAGTTAGGACGAATGAATCCCTTATATACTTGAAGCAACTGCTCAGGAGTGAAATAGCTATGGCATCTGTACAGCATTCCCAACTTTTGGGAGGCAGCTTTAACAATGCTGTGGATGTGTGACTTTCATGACATATTAGAGGAAATGGTGAGGCCTAGCATATCTATTTTAGAATTTGGTAGAATGGTTGCATCCTAAAATGAGATTGGTGGGAGATCATCTAGAGTGTAATAAGTAAATACTGAGATATTTACAATTGAATTTAACCAAGTTTCTACCTCCCCATTCGGAGATGCTACACAGATCAGCATTGATAGATGAAATGATATTAGCTCTAGAAACAGATCTAGTTTGAGAGTTAGGGGGAAGGGAAAAATGTGAAGAAGAGTGAAAAGTAGAATCATCAGCATAAGAATGGATAGAAGTAGTCATAGCGTGAAGTAAATCATTGATAAAATGAAGGAAGAGAGTAGGTGAAAGAACAGAACCGTGTGGGACACCACTATTGGTAGAGAAAGAGGGAGAGGTCGAACCCTCTACAACAACTGCCATGGATTGGTTCTCAAGGAAGCTAGTAATTAAAGAATAAAGTGGGGGAGAGAGACCACAAGAGGGAATATTAGAAAGGAAAGACTTGTGCCATATCCTGTCAAATGCTTTGGAGATATCGAGGGCCAGGACGAAAGTTTCCCCATAATCCCTAAGAGAGGATGACCAAAGATGGGTGCAGTAGGAGAGCAGATCACCAGTTTGGCTTTTGCCAGGCATCGCAACTTATATAATGGGAGTCATTGGGAAAAATGGTTTTGCGATACGAAAAGATTTTCAGGAACAGAACCCTTCCAGTTTATGTACCTACCTGCAACTTGTAAGACCAAGGACAAGAGATTGTGTCTCTCTTTACTCTCTAAAATAAGCTGGAGACAGCAAATGAATACAGTACAGGATAATTTAGACAAAATATAATGAAGATGGAAAACCAAAAGCATCACTAGACCAAAAAGGGGCCAAAAGCATAATATACCTTCAAAAATTGCCTCAACTGAGAAGAAAACAAATCTGATTTAACTTTTCTCGTCCTTGGAGTACATCTACTGCAGTATACCAGTAACCAGTCTGAGGCACTGATGAATAAAAATTATAGAGAACTGGTAATATCAAACAAGTACAGGACTACTACAGACAAGCCCCAGGTGAAGAAACAAAGAGAAAAACTGGATCCCCATCCATTAAGATGATACCAATTAATTCCAGACAAGTTAACTGCCCTCCTAGACCAAGTGTGAGAAGAAATACTTCCATAAAACTTTTTCTAAGGGATAGGAAATATTAGGAACTTTGCTTATCTAACCAAACAAGATACAGTATGGAGGACACCAACAGAGGATTCTGATGGCAAGGGAAGAATGTTTTTAAATTTCACTCTAGGAGACTAATAAAGTTTCATAACCCACTTATCTTTCTGTAAAAGATGATCATATTCTCTATAAAAAACACACTAAGATTTCAAGTAGCACGTGCACTGTATATTGTATTTAGAAATGATTTTGTGTAAGAATGACACAATTAAGAGTAAAATTGAGAGAAGGAACAATATGAAGGAGGAAGACTGGAAAGCTAAGAAATACAGTACAATCAATGGATGGAATGTAAGGTTAGAGGCAAAGGAGAAACTCTAAGATATTATAATACAGTGCTTAAGACAGTGAATCATTGACTTGGAACGAAGCAAAATGGTCTTTAACTGTCAAGAGTTACTAACATGTAGTTATATACTGTTCTGTTGTCACATAAACGAAATCGTTTCATTCCCTGGTTTGGTAAGGAGAGTGAGGGCAGGGCAGTGTCTGTCCTGGGGGACACACACATGCCCTACAGCCCTGACCTCCTGGCATGGGTTATAGAATAAATTGTGATCATCAGAAAGTTTAAAATGATTATAAAAACTTAGTTATTTGAAAAATGCTTAGCCCCTCCACCGCCAGTGGCGGCAAGGAAGGGTGGATCAAGTGGATAGAGTGGAGGGACATATTATAATGCTTCTAATAGTGGCATTGTATGTCGTCATTGATCTTTGGCCAATGAAATACTAAATAATCGAAGAATGGAATGCAAAACAAGCAATACTCAGCCAATGAGAAATAGAGTATATGATGTAATGCATGAACATGTAGAGTGTGGCCACAATATTCAGTGTACTGGCTCATCGTCCTCGTGCAGCAGACCCATCGACACCTAGAGGGTCAATTATTGTTATTTAGTGTCAAACATTTTTCTTGTCATGGTCACACCCACCCACCCCCCCAAAAAAATTCTCAACGGATCTACGCGATTCATGCAGGTCACCTAAAACGAAGGAAAGAAAACCGAAAAGCCGGAAAAAAAAAAAAAAAAACAGAGAAATCACATTCCTTCAACCTACAGTTACCCGTGCTTACTCCCACATCATGTCCAATTCCACCTGTAAATATAGTGGACAGCCAAAATGCCTTCACACAGCCCTAGTATACCACTGCACTTATTTTTCCTTCACCAATTTTCTACTAATCAATCCATCACATTAATTCCTAAATCAATGGGACAGAACAACTACATTAAGACTTAAAAGAAAAAAGGAGGTTAGTGCATAAGAAAAAGAACTAAGACAGCATTATTTATGCAATTTCTTAAAATCAGTGAGGTGGCAGCCCCAAAGAGAGAAGGGGTAGCTTAGTCGCAACACCTTGATCTAAATTGATTGTCAAAATTTTTATTGAATTGTAACTCACTTTGGATCCATTCCAAGAGAGATGGACGATGACATGTAGGTGAGAATTGTGGAGGCCTGATATAGGGCTGACAGACGGCGAAGATGACGCTCAGTGTAAGGAAGAAGTCCCTCGAGTGTCTGCTGCCACCCGTCCAGCTCCTCCATCTCCTCAGGTAAAAGTGTCTTCAGCAACACATTAATGATGCTCTGTCACAACAAGAAAATTATATATGCTATGTGTCCATCTTTGAGGGAAACACCCTATCACACATTATTACCTTATACTGTAATTAGTCATATATGCTGAATGATAAATATTCAAATACCTGTAAAATTTTTAGTAGTCACTGATACCAAAAAATAGCAAACTTAAAACTTTCTGGTGACTATATGTACATGAGAACATTTTCCTTCTTACAAGAGTTGACAAGAATTTATGAGTAAAATTTTTTAAATACAACATGATGATTATATTGTACTATACTAAAATTGAATTAATTAAGTTATGCTGTACAGAAAACCCTGGTAAAGCTACACCTGTGAACTAAGTGTGTCATAAGTTTCCTAACAAGAATCTTTATTTTACAATCAGTTGCCTAACTCCCTGAAGCAGCTGGGCTTGGTGGAAAGTTTGAAAAGACAACTATCAGTAAAGGCTTTCCTTTTATTGAAGGCATTCCACGCACGCATGCACACATATATATATATATATATATATATATATATATATATATATATATATATATATATATATATATATATATACATACAGACAGACCCCGACTTACGACGGGGTTAGGGACCCAAATCCAGGTCATAAGTCCGACATAGATAAAAAAAAAAAAAAAAAAAATATATTTTTTTTTAAATAAATAATCTACAATGAAATACAGTACAGTAAAAGTAATGAATAATGATGAATGGATACAGTACAGTGAAAGTAATAAATAATAAGGAATGGTTACAGTGTGACTGAGCACTAACCTTTAATGTAGTCAGCTGAATGCACATGGGGCCCCCATAATTTTCTAATTATACATGGAGACTACATTAACTGGAAACGTTTCGGTATATAAAATGCGTGTCATTTAAAAAAAAAAAAAAAAAAAAAAAAAAAAAAAAAAAAAATAATAATAATAAAAAATCTGTTACTGTTGTGCTCAATATAATGGCTGCCTTGCTGGGCTCTTGACATATTCTTGTGTGTTGAGCAACTATTTATTCCTATTTGGTCTATTTCTTTTAAGGTAATGAAGTAAGGCATGGCCATTTGACAAGATAAATGGCAAATTTTATGAATACATTTACAGAAAATATAAATAAATATGTTAAACATCCGTACCTGAGCCTCACGAGAGTTTTTTGTCTTGGTGTTCCATGATGAAGCAAATCCCAAGAGTGATGCTATCTGATCCTGACGGAGTCTACTGAGAACATTTGGCAGCTGGTCCGGGGATTCATCTAGTAATGCTTTCATAACTTTCAGAGCCCGAAAAGGTTGATTCAGACGCACTGCAATCCCAAAGGCTTTAGCCCACTTCTTATCTTTAATAAGGTTGGACAGAGTTTGTTCTTCAGCAGCAAGTCTGTGATAAAGAATTAGCAAATGTCAAAGTTTCTAATTGAAGCAACGTTTATAAACATCTTAAAAAATTATTAATAATTATTAATACTGTACAATGATGTTGGCTGCCAAATAATCTCACAATATGAATGACTTTTTTAAAGTAGCATATGAAAACATGATTAAACTTCTAAAATAGAACTGAATAATTTTAAAATATCCATCTTCCTAATTGCAAGAAATAATGTACCACACAAAAATTAGTTTTGAAGTGCTATCAATCTTTGGTTATAAAAAAAAACTATTTAAAGGCCTCAATGCAAACTTAAGC
Source organism: Homarus gammarus (assembly GCA_958450375.1). NCBI lineage: Eukaryota > Metazoa > Arthropoda > Malacostraca > Decapoda > Nephropidae > Homarus > Homarus gammarus. Next base: position 2,450,661 of record CAUDMG010001564.1, on the reverse strand, counting down.
TACCCCCCCATTTAGCATTAGGGTATTGAATCATCAGGTGAAATAAATGGTGGTTCTAATCTTTATGAGATCCAATATGTGATACTGTACATATTAAGACATGATGGGAAATGAAATCTCATGTAAGAGGTGATTAAAAGGAACATATTGATGACGTAAAGAAGAAGGGTGTTGTTATCTAAACCATCTTAATTACAACTTGAAGACTCTCCTGCGTATGCCAAATTATTTTCATTAAAATAATTATATTAATGATAACACTGCTTATGGTGCACATACATGGCAGCCTCCTCTAGAGCCTGATCTATCTCTTCCTGTGTGACATCTTTCCACAGCACCAGTGTGGCGTCCTCTCCACCAGTCACGACCTTCCTCTCATCCTCAGACACTACCATTGCCCAGGCCTTGCCCTCATGCTCATCAAATGTCTGTACACATTGGCGAGTCTTGACTGTCCATAACTTAAGAAGGCCATCTGACCCAGTGGAAAGGATCTGCTGTCCTTGTGACAACCACGACAGTTGCAGAACACTCACACTGTGACCCTCTAAAGTCTGTTGGAAAAATTACCTCATTATAATATGACTTTACAAGTTTAACAAAATGTAAAAAACAAAAAAAAAAAAAAATCATCATTACCGATTTCAAATTTTCTTTACAGATATTATTTGATGGTCACTCTGTAATTTTTTTAGGTTTTTTAATTACAAGTACATTTTGCTTCTACTGCATTTCTATACAAAAGTCTATAGCACTCCATATTCTTAAATAACACAAGACCATTAAATCTTTCCTTTAATTACAATGCATCCCTTCCATTAGTGTACTTTATGTAACATGGATTATTTAAGCTCTTCTATTCTATTACTTTTCCACCATACTTTTTTCTTGTTTATATTACTATGTGACAATCTCCCTTAGCTAAACACAATCACATTTCTGTCACTATATATACAGATTAAGAAATTATTACATCAGCAAGCACAACAGCAGGAAAAAGCTTACAAAAAGTGAGGGAAGTCTTTGATATATCTTAAATCATCCAAAATATTAAGAAGGTAAGTCCTGTACTGTAATATAAGTTCATTTACTTGTATCCTTAATGCACAAATATTAAAGTAAATTTTAGGTTTAGTCTTTCCCTGAATTCCATATCTCTACTCTACATCACAAACTCTGTTATGCATCCTCAGTTTTGACTAAATTTCTTAACAATGAATACATAGGAATATAATAGAAAAGCATTACATACAATAAAAACATCTTGAGTATTCATTACACTGAACAGACAGGATTACAAACTTTACTTTGGCAGGAAAACTCTGAATTCAACCTTTATTTACAATTTAGAATCCGACCAGAAATCTAACTAAACAGAAGTTATTAAGAGTGTAGAAGTACTGTACAGCATAAACTCAGACTTACAGCAGCATTACAAAAGTCTGATATAGTCCAGATTTTGATGGTGGCATCGGCAGAAGCTGTGGCCAAGACCTCATCCACAGGAGAGAACTGGACGCACCAAATTCCTCGACGATGACCACGCAGTATCCCCAGCAGTGACAAATTATCGCTGTCCCAAACCTGTGGATGAGTGACATAATAATAAAATTACTGTATAATATCTTGCAATAAGACACTGGCAATAAATATCCTACCTGAAAAAAAAAAAAAAAAAAAAAAAAAAAAAAAAAAAAAAAAAGAAGCAAGTTCACATACTTCAGAGCCAAAATTTCTTATGACATTTCATGACCTTTTATTTTCTTTTCTATGATCTCTCTTCACAATGTTCTGGTACAGAAACTGGGAAATAATAACACCATCTGACTTAAGGCCCTATACAGTCAGCACCCACTTAATCCCTTCACTAACGGACACTACTTTTAGTGTTTTGTTACTAACCTCAGATGATTTTAATAAGCAGAGAGTGAGAGAGTTTCAGTGTGTCTAAGAGGTTGATAAACTATGCTCACTACTTTTAATATGTTATATGGTTAACGCTAGATGGTGTTGTTCAGTACATAGTCCCTCATACCTGATGTACAGTTGCTGTCACAAGTAATCATCCACTCCAACACTTAACCTCTGTGCCTGGTCAGGTCCTTTCTGCACGGTAAGTCATGTGGGGTGGAGAAGATGAATGGTCGACTTAGGGGAGGGCCATTTGTTGAGGGGGGAGGGGTATGGGAGGGTGGTATGTGATGCAAATTGGTCATTAGAGAGAAAGGGGATTGCAGAAAGAAAGGAAATTCATGAAAGAAGGAAGGGAAGGATGGATGTAAGTCTTTTGTCACTATATTATCTTAGGTTTACATGCTTGAATGAGTATTTTATGATTATTATAATATACCATCCATTTCTTTATTTACAATTTTTTCAGGTTGTTATTTGAAACAACAGAAATAATATAAGTATAATAATGTTGATCAAGGAGAAATATTGAATACGAGGGTGGACATCACATTTATTTTTAATATTTACCAACACAGGTCACATAGAATCTCAATCACCCACCCAATGTCCTTCTTATCTGTCAATCATGGTTTCCCTGGCCTAAAATTATATAATTTAGATAAATTAAGAGTTCAAATATGTTTTATTTACATTACACACCCAAAATTTGTCATTTTAATACTGTATATCAAATGCCAGCAAACCGTCAGAAATTCTCAGACTCTTCCCAGCGGGTCATCCAACATTTCAAAGTCTGCCAAGGCCCGGATACTCAAAACTCCTCCTAAGTTACACAATAGACGAGCTTGTAACCGACTTACAATATTCAAACTTACGAACTCACTCATTCCTCCCCAGAATCCCAAGTGAAGGCATAGATAACTGAGGGAAAGTTAAGTCTATATGATACCTCCTCGGACACCAGCCTTCCTGGTTGGTTGGTTGTTTGGGCTTTAGGCCTATCAACTGCCAGGGTCATTAAGACCGTCAAAGTCAAGCCACATCCACAAACCTTAACACCCTCTTCAAGTATTAAGTATAATTCTAAGACCACATACTCTCTCATTACATATGTGGCACTTGACCTACATCCTCCTAACTTACCCGGATCCACCACCCCTGGCTCTCCCCCCATCCTCTTGTGACCCATCATGTAGAAAGACCTTGAGTTCGTGGGTATGGTAATAGGAGGGTCAATGATTACTTTTGACCACAACCGTACATGATGCAATTCCTGAAAACCTGTATGTTAAGAAGACATTAATTCCTCACCTTGGCAATTTTGTCCTGTGAAGCTGTAGCTATAAGTTTGTAATTGACAGAAACACATACACAATTGATATCTTTATCATGGGCTTTCTCTGTGTGCGTGGAAGAGAGGGCAGACACACTGCTAACAGAATTCCTTGAGTCTTCTATATCCTTTCCCAAAGTCCATTTCTTTATGCACATGTCTTTACTACCAGTCACCATAAAACCTGGAAGAGATGGATGTATTAAAGAGATGCACTTCACTTCTATATAAATTAAGAATCATTGTTTTACAGAAATAATTATCTTTAATATGCCTGGGCCTGATTTTTTATAACAAATGTATCTGTACAAAGGAAATACATACTCTAAGTACTTGTACTGCAAGTTTGGGATTTCAAAATTTGCAGAAACCAGTGTGCAATACAAGTGTCCCTCATTTTTCATAAGTTCACAAAAACAGATCTGCACATACACAATTTACTTTTTAACAATCAAACTTTGTTAAATACTGAGATAAGGTTTGACTGTAGTCAACAATAAAAATTTCTGCACTTTTAGAGTGTCATACAATATGACACACTGGACCAAGAATTCTGAACAACAATCATAAGTCATGGCATATGTTGGCAGCACTGCCATACTGTATAGAGTTGCAAGTTACTCTTTAGTTTGTGTTTACTATATGGTGTTTAAGTGAGTCTGTGCACACAATGTGTTTCAAGATAACAATACTGTAGAGCAGTAGGCATCATATAAATCGAATAATCGATTGTATATCCTAAAAAATGATTGATGCGCGTGTTCTCTGTGATGTCTTCATATCGACTAACGGCCACGACTGGAATATACGGCTTTGACTCCTGCTGTTTTCTCTGGTGCTCTACTCTATGCATATTGAATCCATTCCATTTCAAACATATTCGTTACGTTCAAGGCGTCTCACTTCGGTGGCAATGTCTTTATTCTATGAATATTATTATCAGTTAACCTCCAGTTCTTATCATGTGTGGCATAATAAAGAGGTTTCATAAGCTCGTTTCATGACGTATTTGCTTCTTTACAGCAACTCGGTTCTCTATGTGTTATGTTGTATGGCCTTTTCCTTACTAATTTCTTTCATTTTCTTCCTGGATAAGGTCTTGTGTCATTTCACTCTTAAAACTTACTTTATATGAAATATAGGTTATATTACAGTCGGGGTCTCATTTTGCTCGGGTATATCATACTGGCACACGTCCGCGCTTCAGAAATTTGTTCATGCGACGTCCTTTAACACTTGTAAAAATTGCTATATTGTACTGGACTTACCAGAACTTTACTCTTGAATTACTCTGGGGAACAAACTTAGCCTTCCAAAAGTGACATACAATACAGTATAGTGTAATGTCACACAAACTGCATTTACATTATTAAATAAATATTTTAAGAAAGTCTAAGATGTTAATTACTCTATGTGATACTCCACATTCTGTTAGAAATATACCAAAGTACAGTAAAAAAGAAAAAAAAAAAAAGTTTTTAAGATAAAGTCCAGAATGCGACGTCTAGCTTTATACCTACGTATGTATATGCCTTGCATTAACTCGCCAGGCCAACATACAGGCAATTAAGACATCTAATAATTACTTAAATACGTAATATTAGGAAGACATGTAGCTATCTGGCATTTAATCGCAATTCTCAAAACTCCCTCCTGCACCCTCCATCACACGCATTGCTATTGATATATTTTTTTATAAAATATATTACCTTATTTAATATTAAAATATATACTGTACTGTAGTCTTTAATGGGGGATACGGTACAGTGTTCTAATCAGATTTGATATAGGCCTAATGAGAGCTAACAGGTACAAGAGATGACACCACGTGTAAACATGCAGGGGGGGGGGGGGGTTGCTATTGCAACACTCACCAATTTTTTTTATTCATTATAGTACTGATACATTATAAAAATAATGTCCAATAACTAGAATGATTAAAATCACTAAAATTAAACAAGCAAAAGATCACTAAATCAACGCTATACTACTGCCCGCGGGTTGCCCATGGCTATAACTATGGTCACAATTCAACCAACTACGTAAGCGATATCTGCGCACATGACTCGTGCACAATGAGACACCACTGTACTGAGGATTTACCTGTACGTCACTGCATCTCATAATATCTGAAATTCCTTTATGGAAACTCATTTACTAAAGTGCCAGATATTCTTAATGTGTGGGTGATACGATGTAGTGGAAAATTCTATAACATTGTATGGTTTCTGTATGGGTTTTGTATGTATTCCTGTTAATTTCTCTGTATTAATTATACGTGATATACAGAATACATTGTATTAATTACACGATGCATCACACAATCAATAGTACAAACTTCACCAAAGGAGCATGAACTCAGTCAGTGATCGCTGAGAAGACCATCAGACCCCGGGGAGTGCCAAAATTTTTTTATTGACTGTACACACCTGAACACTGCACTTTATCCCTGGGTGTAAAGCACAAGTAAAACTTTCTCACGTATTGGAAGGATGCAACCAAAATGCACGTAGAGTTTGTTGTGTGCTGAAGACTGTTTTACTGTAATCATCCCTAAGCATTAAGGTGTCTTAGCCACCATATCTTACCTGTTCAGTGGTGAACCAATCAAACACCTTGGATAACTGCACAAGATTTTGAAGTCTGGTTAGTGAGTTATTTCTGCATGGAAGTGGAATATTATTGCTGTGTTTCTTGACCTCAGTTACAAGTCCTAACTCTTCTGTGAAAATACTCCAGATCAGCAAATACACCTAAAGAACCGACACCCTTATATCTGAATCATGTTCACGCTGCCAACACCACATCCTTAATGAAACCAATGGATCTAAGAGTACAATAATATCAATATTAAAATTTAATTACACGAGGGAGATATTATCCAAACTGCTTGAAGCTACTTAAAGGCCAAACAAGCTGTCTATTCAGGAGTTCTGCAACAGTACATCCTCCATGCCAGTGCATATATCAAGAGTACATGGTACAATCTCTGGACCAGCACCATGAATGGAGTTTGGAGGGCCTTGTGGTTGGAGTGGAAACACAACTTCAAAGGCTTGGTGATGCCATCATTGGGCATGGCAGAAATAATCATCCTTGGCCAAAGTGTAAGGTTTGAGGATTTAGAAGAAGCTAACGTGGTAGAACTGCTCAAGTTCTATGTGAAGGGATTAGCTCCAAGGGATTTGGTAGAATTGATGCAGCCAAGAGAATAGGAGTTGGCAGAACAAAAAGTTATTGTACAACAGAACAAGCTGACAACAAAGAGGTTGCTTTGTTACCTCACTCTCATTGATCAAAATATTCAGAAAGTGAAGTTAACAAATTGGGAAGATAAGAACATTATTTCTGATAACTGGGAACTTTAGAGAGAAAAAACAATTCATGGCAAAACAGTCAAGCTTACCACTGTTTTTCAATTGATTGATTGTGGTAATAACATCCCAGGTGCTGCAACAGCTTAGGTCATCTGCCGCCGAATTAAACTAAAAGCTTAGAAGGCTAAAAACAAATAATGCAAGGCAAAAACACAAATAATAAATTGCACAGAACTTTCACAAAAACCTTTTAAACCTGCGCCAGTGTCCTGAGTGTGCTCTACACCAGAGGGAACCACCACATATATGCTCATCTTTTGAGGATTTCCACAATATCCTTGGCAATGTCTTCACATAGGTTTTGCAGGGCCATTCATTGGACAGTCACATCTCATCGTAATAGATGCTTACAATAAGTGTCCAGAGGTAGAACCCATGCAGTCTACAATGGCACAGGCAACCATCCAGACACTCATGAAGAGACTTGCCAGTCACGGTTTAACTGAGAAGGCTGTTTCTGATAATGGTACCCAGTTCACAGAGGGTGAATTAGGAAAATTTCTGGATGAAAATGACATAAAATATAAATTTTTGGCACTATCATCCTGCAACAAATGGAGAGGCAGAACGTTTTGTGCAGACATTCAAGGAACCTATGAAATGCATGCAAGCAACACCAAGAAATGTGTCTGTGCATCAGTTGCTTTCTGCTCACCTACCGCACGCCTGCTCATGCTGCCACTGGACAACCTCCATCACTCTTTGTTGGGGAGAGGAGGATCCGGAAAGTGCTGGACCTCATGAGTCCTTCGCTTCAGTCCAACAAGACCCAGAAAGCTTGGCAGAACAAGTCACCTGCAAGTGTTCCACACTATTCACCTGATATGTCAGTCATGGTGTGAATGTACACCTCTGAAGTGGCAGCCCAGAAAGGTGACAAATCCAATAGGAGAACGAGCTCAATGGACAACCATAAAACATCATGTGGACCAACTTTGACCTTTTCCATATCAAAACTGGAACCGCTGCTGGTGAGGACAGCACCTCCCACAGTGACTACAGGCATATACGCCTGAACCCTCACTACACCAAGATGACTAAAACACGGAGATCTTTGATTCTCCAATTATTTTGGCTTCACCTCAAAATGTGGGAGCTGATGAAGACCAGTTACCTGCCATGTGGGAGGCAGGGGTTGAGATATCATCATGTCAGGCACAAAATTTTATTTTCAATCCTACAAACCATTTTTCCTTCTATGATACGGGGATGACACACATATGCTCATCTTCTGATTCTTATCTTTCAACAGCAAACTGGTTACTACATCCCTTTGGTAGGATGCTACTAAATGACGAGTTGTTCCACCATCAGAAAGTGCAACAGATGGTGTAAGTAATCACATCTATTGTGAAGTGCACAAGGGATAGTATAAAGACTGAACACAATTCTTCACTTCAGCCATTTTGAGAACTTATGTGGTTTTACTCTAATCAATATGAATGACTATCTCTGCATCACAGAAACAACCCCATTACTGATCATTTGGCAAAGACAGACAGAAAATAATCTGAGTTCCAATCGAGCCATCCACAATATCTAAGACTTCCCATACCATATAACAACCTATTCTAATGTATTATTGGGACTTCTGAAAGGCATAATGTGTTTACATGTGTCAACATAGTTAGTAATATGCTACATGCATCAAAATTTGAATCATTATATACTGTAGAAATGGAAATATATTTCAAGGTTTTTACCTCTGGCAAGTGTAACACAGCCTATACTGAGTGTGTGACCAATGGCTGAAGCTATACACACAACTGTCCCATCCTCTTTTAATCGCCATACACGAGCACTGTTGTCATGGGAGCTGAAATGAAATTAAATGATAAAATATTCAAATAAAAGAACCTTTCAGAGTTATATTATAATTCAGAATGAACATTTAGACTTCCAGCCACAAAGATTAAGTTCACATTGTCATACACAGTGGAGAAGAGAACTTACCTCGAGGCAAATATCTCTGGCTGGGTTGGATGGCTAGCCAGTGACAGCACAAGAGCAGTGTGACCCGATATTAGATTACAGCTGAAGTTTTGACGGTTGTAAATGCGTAACTGTATACTGTTTGTGGCTACCACTAGATGACTCTCTCCTGCACCCACAAACACAGCAGCCAGAATTTGATCATTATAACCAGCAAGCTGAAATAAGGATTAGATTAACAATACAGGTACTGTATAATTATTGTAAATATTCTCTAAACACTTTGGTTACCTTACATGTATATCATCATAACCAATAAAATTGAAGTCCATGAAACTTGTGTATATATCTACAATCTAAATGATAATAGTATAAAAGTCTGTACTGTACCTGTTTCCAAATTTCCATAGAAGAAGTCTTTGCAAATACTATGGAATGATCATAAGTGGTCATAAGAATGGAATCAAGTGCCGGAGAATGAATCACTTGGTTAACCAATGTAACGCCATCTTTATCAGGAGGAGTCAATACTGGTGTGTCAGCCTTCCACACTTCCCGCCCAGTGTCCACTTGCCAAACTGCGGGGATTCCTGCAACAGTAAAGTAAAAACTAATTTATGTTTGCTAATAACCTGTGTATGGAGGAAGGTTCCTATAAATGTAGACACCCAGGATACATCAAAATACAGTATTGGGTTCCTAAGATAAGACCATTATGTTCATCCGCACCCAATTACAGATAACTGTGCATGCCAAAACAATAAAACAAATTCTACACAATGAATGAATCCTCGTCGTCCAGCATCCTTATTATCTCATAGTTTATTTCATTCCTGCAAACAAATACCTCACTTACCTGTACAGTATATTCCTACACCCTATCTTACTTCTACCTTTTTGTACCCACAGTCTTGTCTCCCTATTATATCACCTGTATTGCGCATATGAAGCACGCTGAGTGATAAGTAGACAGGTGACATAAGTATAACACATCTCAAGCTGCTTTGTCACTTGTCACCTGGATCATCTCATAAGGTAAACACCCAACTTATGTGAGTTTAATTTATAAGGTCTGTAGGAAATGTACAAAATAAACTTGGGGGATAAATATCTGAAAGAGGAGCTCTCCATTCTATATAATGTAAGTTGTGGGACTGTAAAGTATAACAATAGTCTAAGTGAATCATTAAAACATTATTGTGGGGAGGGATGTGTTCACTAAGTGCAGTACAGTAGTGTAAGATGTTAAATAATGTTATCTTTCATTTGAGACCTTTTAAGTAAGTGTTAATTTATTAATGAACAGTGAGATTTTTGAGTGATGAAAACATTTTTTTAAGATCCAGGAATATATTCGGCTATTTACCATAAAAAGATAAATTTTATTTGTAAATATTCTGTACTGTACGTGTGCATTTTTTTTTAATTTTTAGAATATGAGTCACATTTAAATCAAAACTTTATGTTTGTGTGTCACTCAGTATAAATGGTCTAAGTCAGTCATCATATATGCCTTGAAGTTATTAGTCATCATATGTGAAGTTATTAATCATACTGGATATATATGCAATAAATTACTATAATTATAACATCAGATATCTGGCATCAATACACCAAGAACACACTGTTATGAATTTCTAGTTTTATACACAAGGTCAATCTCCTTACAACCCTTTGTTGAAGTTCAAGAGATATATTACATTTCAATATACAGTACTGTAGTGGTCCACAACTCTTAATTAAGTTAATTTCCTTACAGAAATCATACACATTATTTAATTACCTGTACAACAGTATAGGGTATTTACAAAAATATTCCATCTTCCCAGAACAATGTAGTTAGTGAAAATATAAGAAAATTAGGTGAAACAAACATACTAAGAGTGCTTTAAACAGGTGAGAAGTGAGCATTTATTAGGACAGAAAAGAGACCAAGTAAACTAGCTCAAATCTATTCCAATAGCCACATATAACCTTACAACACTTTTTATATATTGTGTGCCTATTTAACTTTATTTTCAAATGTCACTTTTTCTACATTATTCTGGCAAGAATACTGTGTGTGATTTGTGTTAGCAAATTCTCCCCAGCACTTCTGTTGTCATTAAACTGAATCTTTATAATTCCTGAAACTTATTGTGTTGGACCACTGGTTTAGCCGAGAATTTACCAAGTGGCCAGGTCAATTTCTCTGTGGATCTTCAGTACATCATTAGTTTTCTTTCACTTAATTACTGTACTTGCTTTATTATTTATTCAGCCAAATACTAAACAGAATCTTAACTCCCATTTAATGTAATTTCCTGCTTGTGATGTCAGATAAAACCTAGATGATCTACGGATGGTGGTACACACTGTTATATTTCATAACTAGAGCAAAAGTTATCTTTGTAAATTACAGTAAACTATAAAAAATGATAAGTAAATGTTCAGTATACAGTAGTATTTCATACATACAGCTATTTGTCCTGGGCTGCTGTTACATATTTTTGTATTACTAGTCCACAAAATCACAAAGCAAGCACTGTCGTAACTGAACACAACTAATAGTAATCTTCCCATTAGCCAGAATAATTGGTGCAGAGTGATTCCGGGTTTGAGAGATTTCCATGTAGTATTGAGACAAATTTTCTTATCACTGGAATATTTCCGGCCACTGGTGAATATTTCCACATAGAACTGCAGTCAGACAGACACAGAGCTGTACAAGGTATATATTTCTGCAAACATTACTGCACTCATACAATACAGCGAAAATAGAAAAAATATACTATGTATTTTATACACTACAGTGAACTCTCGAAGATTCGGACCCGGTAAATCCGGATTCTGGAGGATTTGAAAATTTTTTGGGGGTTCCAGGGGCTAAGAAGCGTCCCTAAGAAGCATTCCCATAACAGAGCAAAGATCGCCTTAGACCCGTGTAACTACAGTTGGCCCTTAACATACGCGGGGGTTAGGTAACAGAGATACCCATGAATGTTAAAAATCCATGTACTATTGCTGTCCCCCCCCCCCCATGTCCTTATTTACCGTATATACCTGTGTGTAGTTTGAGTTTTTAAGATCAAATTATTTGGCAAAAAATTAGGGGTCGACCTCTAAACGGGTAATAGTTTCATTAGGTTGAAAAATATTTACCAGTAACTACCAGTAAACAATGGAAACGACGCACCAACACACCACCAGCTGTGAGTGTCGGTACAGTTGCCAGGGCAGATCTCTTGCGTCATCATAGCAAGCCCAAAGCAGCCAAATGCATGGTATGGTATGCACAGGACGATGTAAAACATAAAGTATTAATTTTTTAAATTTTATTTATAGATACTGTACATAAATTTCTGTTCATTACATTTGAAACATCAATCTTTGTTAATTAAATTTGAAACAAAAGAAAACTACGATACTGTATTTTCATTAAAATATTACATCACAAGTATATTTTACCTTAACTGTGACTGAATGAATATATTCTCAGAAATAAATACGGAAATGTAATATTTTGGCTGAAATGACGTACATATTACAGTGGATGCATTACTATCACTTGTATCAGGTTTGCGCTTTGGAGCCATGATGAGAGCAGAAAAAAAAAAGGCATTAATAAGCTTAAAAAGCAGTTTGCACTTGATCACACATGTTACTGAGGTGAGGGTAAGGCTTACTGACTCTCCCTCAAGGCGTGTGGCTGGGTGACGCATTACTCCCCACCCACCGCTAAGCCACTGAAACTAGTTCTCAGACATTAATACTACGAACCAGTTGTACCTATGTCGGATTCTTAAAATAATTGATATTGCACCTTGCTCATATCGGCAGGCGTTCGCAAGTCGGATATCCGTAACTTGGGGACTCCCTGTACAGTATATTATGCAACTGTAATCACTTTTCATGTCTTAACACTACATTAACCCTCTCATGTATTATGAAGCAAATCACTTCAAATCATTGGGTAGCACTATTTGCATTGCTGACATAAATTGCGTCAATCATTAACCTAAAAAATTTGCCAAAATGGAAGTTCCGAAGATAAATGCATTAAATTTTTGTGCGTCACAAATGAATGCATGATCTTGTGAGGGAAGCTTCCAGAAAGTACCAATGTGTGGGTGGAATTTTGCTGTCCATCAGTTTCCTCAGTCAGCCACGCTGGCAGGCCACATGTCTCTTTATTTCTTCTCCCATTCCCCCCACAATTAGTCACATTGCAATGCATATAAAATTTTGCTTATAGTATATCTCTGTTAGCCGGAATCCCTCAAACCTGGAACTCTCCGATAGCCAAAATTAAAATTTTCTTGGAAAATCACGGCTTTTGGAACTACAGTGGTCCCTCGATTAACGAACGGTTCAATTAACGAATTTTCGGTTAACGAATAAGCTCCAATAAGGATTTTCAGTTCCATTTACGAACAAAACTTCAATTAACGACAGCCTTACGAGAAACACGCTTTGTTGTGCGCATCAGCTGATCGGCTGGTCTGCCAATACTGTACAGTAATTGGTTCTATGTTTACATTCGTTTCTAGTGGAGTAAATATCAAGAAAGTTGTGCTCTTGAATATTTTTGCAGTTTTTATATTAAAATTACTGGTCATTCTGAAATTTAGTTAACATACTCATAATATATACAGTACAGGGAACAGTTTTGTGTGCCCTTCAGCTGATCGAATCACCCACCAACACTTCTCAGTTTAACTTTGTTTACAGTGAAGTGAACATTGAGTTTGTTGGTCTCTTGAATATTTTTGCATTTTTACATTAAAATTATTGGTCATTCTGAAATTTAGCTAACATATTGATAATATACAGTGCAGAAATTTTTATGAAACATGAAGAAGGCATTAGAACCAATGCACTCTGTAAAGAATATGGCATGTCATCATCGACTGCCTCTACAATCAACTGTTTGATTTGTAAACAAAGCTGCCGGGAATACGACATACACACCTCAAAGTAAGTTAAAATACAGTATTTTATTGTTTTTATTTGTTATTGTACAGTATACTCTACAGTACAGTACAGTACCCAATATTCCATTGAAATAATATTCAGTTAAGAAAATTTTCAGTTAACAACCGACTCTGTGGAACCAATTGTGTTCGTTAATCGAGGGACCACTGTACTTTCCGGAAAATTCTGAGAAAATTTTCCCGATACTCAGAAAATTCCAGGGATGGGGGAGTTTTTTCCGGGTTTGAGAGATTATGGAATGTGCAATTTCTGGAACTTCAGAGAACATTTTTCCGTTACCTGGAAATTTTTGGGGATAAGGGATATTTTTCCGGCTTTGAAAGAGTCGTCTCGTTACCCGGAAATCTCCCATTCCTGGAAGTGCTCTGCACCAATTGTTCCGGCTAATGGGGATATCACTGTATAAATATATAATATCTTGGTAGGTTTGTGAGAAAATATCTGAGACATGATGCTATAAACAAATAATTTTCTTTTCTTTATTTGGAGTGAAAAAATATACAGTACAGTACAGTGTTGTCTAATCGTGTTTCAATATTTTTTTCTGTTTATGTTAAAGCCAAGACAATAACAATTCATGCCAAAATATATATATTTTTTGTACGATAAATTGTCCGAGAACAAAGATGACTTTTGTTGTGGTCACAGAAACTTTAAAACTTATTGTGTGTGCAAATGGGTTAACACTGCTTTAATAGTTCTCTTGGTTGATTATATCCTGGCACAGTAATGTACAGTACTGCACAACACAGATTGTATGCAAAAACAGCAGTAAGCAAGTGAACAAGCTTGTACAATGGCAGCAGACAATGAACTAAGATGACATGATACTAGAGCTTGAGGAGATAGGCTGCGAGATACATCAGCCAATCACAGGCATCCCATGCAGTCACGTGACAGTAGTAGCCAATTGTAGCTCACGAGCACTCTGAACTTACCCACCCATGTGCCCAGCACATAATGCAATCAGAAATTTGTTCGAATGCCCGGAAGAGAGAGTTCCCAGAATGCTCCAAAAACTTTTTTCCAGGTAATGGAAGGCTTCGAAGATCAAAGATTGCGGCTAACAGAGATATTACTAATTACTTAAATCAAGTGTGGTGTGGTGATATTGTACCTTCACACTGATGAAGCCTTTGCTGTCTAGATGTTCTGAATTGATTTTTTTTCTTTTTATTTTTGCATGTTTTTTTAATCCCTAACAACTGGTTTCCGGACATCTTAAATTCTACTGCAAATTTATAAAGGAACAATACTGTACTTTTAAGTCACTTTTTATATAAACATGTACAGTACTCTGGATTAGTCTTTCTGAGAATAACTTCTTGATGCTACTAACCTCTGTCCCCAACAACAAGAGCATAGATGTGGTCGTCCTCTGCCTGAGCCCCAGGGAACACAATCCCTGGTTGCTGCAGCACCAAACCTGAGAGAGACTCAAATACAGGTACAACTTTCTTACTGGTCATTGTCGCCAGTTCCCACAGAATGATGACACGGTCCAAACCACAGCTGAAACATTAATTAAGATACTTCAGTTAATCATATCAGCAGTAGTGTGCTGCAATGTGGGCTTGTAAAAAAGAAGTCAGTAATTCCTTCCCTTATCTTATAAAAAATATATGAACTACAGTACTGCAGGGATAACATTAATATTGTTCCTTTCCACCCTTTTCACAGTGATGCATGATAGTTATCACTTTATATAGTAACAATAAACCTGAGAGGAAAAAACTAATTTAACAAGATTGTAAATTACTTTTTAACATACAAAAGATTTTATTTTCTGCTGATTAAATAGTCTTACAAGTGTCACTGAAAATAAGATATTAGAGGCCATGGTTTACCCTAAGTAATTACAAAATTAACTCATTATTTAAACTGCACAGATTGTTCTTCACTTGACAATGTCATAGACCAGGTCAACCACCAAAGTTATCATTAACTTATCTGCATTACTGAAATTGAAAATGTTTATAATTCATACCTGACAAGGTGTGTGTTATCTTGTGTGACCTCCAAGGAAGTGACAGCAGAGTGGTGACCTTTAAGAGAAGCATCAAGCTGTGAAGAGCCAGCCCCCAGAGTCCACACATAGATGGTATTAGCTGCTGCACCATACACTCGGGGACGTTTGACCAGCTCAGAGTCAAATATTGCTGCACTGTTGAATAAAAATTATTTAATGCTGAGTTCTATATTCATATTCTCATTGTAGTTTTACTCATGCTGGTTACTGCTTCTAAGTCATTAATACCACAAACCTAAAAGAGTGACCTCACCATCACTGTCATCACAAAAGTAAAATCATATGTTATTGTTGCATGTGATAACATTCAACATTTACGATTGAAATTATTTTTGTCTATTATGAGTTCCATCTTTAATAACATATTCAACTCAAGCAAATTTGAAGTACAGTAAAATAATTCCCACTTTAAATGCAGCATTTTTGTTTTACTAATGTATTTGCATCACTATTGAGTATACAGTACAGTTCAGACACTCACTGCGTTGCGGACTTCCGACTTCACGGATACTTTCCCACAAGTGCGAATTAAAATGAGTGCAAAGTAATTCCTGGGTCAAGTGGGGATATTTCCAACCATACCCCACCTGTGAGCTCTATGTTGTGTTATGGTTATTTTTTAACTCGTAAGTTGGAGTAAATATACTGTACAGTGACCCCTCGGTTAACAAACTCAATTCGTTCCAGAAGGTCGTTCGTTAACCAAAACCATTGTTTCAATGGGTTTTTGGGTAATTGGTTCCAGCTCACCGAAAATTTCCTAAATTCAACAAAAATGGTATAAAAGTTCACTTACTTTGAGGTGTGTATTTTGAAGGCTCCTGGATGATGATGATGATGGGATTTAGAATGGGGGTGGAGGAGAAGGAAAAAGAGAAGGCATTGGGGTGGAAGAGAAGTCACCCCATGGCGCCATTTCACCCATAAAATTTTAGCTCTCTTGGTGTAATTCAAGATTATTTTCTTTAAATCAACACTGCACTGCACTATATATTGTCAATATGTAAAATATATTTCAAAATGACCAATAATTTGCTTGGAAACACAGAAAAAAGCGTTTAGTTGAAGAGAGTCTCAAGCAAGATGTTACCTCCAGTGAAAACAGAGAGAGACTAACGCCTGTTTGCTGTGTTAAGAGGCTGGATGCCGCGCATTAAACTAGTCACTTTACCTTCAATTATGTTCAATAATTGTTAAAATGACTAAAAAATTGAATATTAAACTTTTAAAATTATTGAATAGTATAAACTTCTTGATATTTACTAAAATAGTAAGGAATTTAAGCCCTAGAACCGATTAATGTATTGGCGGACTGATACTAAAGCTGGTTGCCCGGTCAGTGCAAGCGAAAACATGTTGAGGTCGGTTCGTAAGAAATTCGTTAACCGAATTTTTGTTTGTTAACCGAATTGAAGATCCTTATGGAAAGCAGTTCATTAACCGAAATTTCGTAAACCGAGGCGTTCGTTAAACGAGGGGTCACTGTACAGTACTATGTAATTTTCTTCATTTTTTTTTTATATACAAACTACATCTTACACACAGATATATGTAGTGACATTCCCATTAGCCAGAACAATTGGTGCAGAGCTCTTCCAGGGACGAGAGATTTCTTGGTAACGAGGCAACTCTCTCAAACCCTCCATGGAACCTATGAAATCATTGACAGGCAGGACGGCTAGCTGTGTGGACCTCAGGTATCAGGAGATTTGTTATTAGGAAAACTGTTTTGTGTTACAGAGAGATTTTCAGGAAAGGAAACCTACTGTAACCCAGGGATGCCTGTAGTAATATCTCCATTAGCCGGAATCCCTCTTAACTGGAACTCTCCGATAGCCGGAATTGAAATTTTCTTGGAAAATTATTCCCAAAGCCCAAATTTTCCGTAAAATTAAGGCTTTCGGAACGATTTTCTGAGAGGCAAATTGTCTGTAAAATTTTGAGAAAAATTTCCCGGTACACTGAAAATTCAAGATAATTCCAAGGACAAGATTTTTTTACCTCGAGTTTGAGAGATGAGAATCAGGTGCATTTACCAAAAATTTTGAGGACGAGGATTTCTTTCGGGGTTCGAGTGATGATGTAATGTGCAATTTCTGGAACTTCCGGGAACAATTTTCCAGGTACTCAGAAAATTCTGGGGATGAATATTTTTTCCGGCTTTGAGAGAGTCGTCTCGTTACTCAGAAATCTCCCATTCCCGGAAGTGCTCTGCATCAATTGTTCCAGTTAACAGGGATATCACTATTTTAACTCGTAATTTTGGGTAGCTATTCATAATTTTTTTACTCAGTTATACACACACACACACAATCCTACATAAAGAAAGTGCAAAAATAAATCATATAACTAATTACCATAGGGTATAAAGTTTTACCCACAGTGAAGCTGTATGGTGAGAGTGTGTGTGTGGAGGTTGGAGGTTCCATAGCATAACACCTTTGCTAGGGACACTACTGTGATGCTGGGCGCGCAACTGCAACGCAATTTGAACACTAACTTGCATCATTTTTGCTCTCTTTATGCCTTCATTAATGCTATTTATATGTTTTTGTCATGGATGTTTATATGCCTACAGTGTTACTTTAATGTTACAGTGTACAGTTAAAGCTTCTTTTAGGGGTGAATCTAGTTATTTGAACAGTCTTCACAGCAGCCACTTACAGAAGGTTCGCTGTACATTTTGTGCATTTCACGCCTGATGCCACAAATTTAAGAGAAAACCCTATTTGGCAACCCCCAGGTCCAAAGCATACCAGATAAATGGTCCCATGCCTGTGTATGTTCAATGATCATCTATGGAAAGGTCACTTCCAGCTTACAGATAGCCTTCAGGAACAGAACCCATCCGTAGTCTGAGTAGTGTCTGTATACCATACCTTTCAATGTTGGCCCTTAGCATTATGGTATATAGTTTGCAAAAAATAGATAAAAGCAATGATATGAAGTTTCTTGAAGACAAAAATATTAGAATGCATAATAAGTGCTATAATCAGACTCCACAATATCTACAGTACTATTTACAAACCACAACACTATCAATGGACAAGCTGACAGTTATGGGTAAACACAAGAAATACACTCTGCCACGTTCGTAGAGTGATACTGTGTATATAATTTGTATTAAAAGTTTAAAGTCCTGCTATTATAGTAGAGATAAGTTTGTTTCTCTAGAAACAGGACCGCCATTTACAATGGCGTCACTAGTTTCAAACACCGCTGGGCTGCGGTCATAGGTAGTAGAAAGGATGGCCTCTTCAGACCCCAAATACCACGTTCAGGTAAGTTTTAAGGGTGTTTTTTATGGCCAAGTTATGGACATTTCATAAGTGAAGAAATGTGCCACAAAGAGCAGCTTCAAACATAGGTTGGCTGGGTATATGAGCGATAGAGGTTGGGTGTAAATGGAACTGCCCAGTATGGCCCGCTGCAGTTTCCTTTATTCTTATGTTCTTTTGCACCTAAAAAACTCCCATGTACACACTAGCTCAGCTGTCATGTACTCTTACTTGGTAGACTTTCTAATTTTTTTTTTCAGTGCATTTACAGAGTATGTCAGTACTAGATGGAGATACGAGTAAATTTAGAAGTGATGACATTCTCTGGACTTTGTTTTGAGTATGCCTGATGCAAGGTTAACATGACAACATAGTGCTGTTATTGTTTTGATAATTCACTAATGAACCACTGGGATATATCATCATTATATTAATTACCGGGTAATGGGTAAAATTTTACTATATCTACCATAAGTGTTTTGATGTTTAGATTCGAGACAGGTTATATTGGGTTAATTTTAAGTGTTGGTCATCCCTGTACTTAGATATGCAGACTATGTTTTTTCTGTTGGTTTGCGATGTGTTATGAACGATTTAGACCTTCATTTCTATCGGAAATCACTAGTTTTGAGTTACTACCCCCCCCCCCCTACCGATGTACGTTAAGCTAACCCTGTAAATCATCATACCCTAACCTAACCTAACCTATGATCTGTATTTTCTTATTCGATCGAAAAATGTTTTGCGACAGAAATCCTGTAGAGATAATGTCCTATTGTTTAAAGTACTTAGTCCCATAGTTAGAATCTTAAGGTTACCCAGATGACCAAAACCAAAATAATATCAATATTGTTTGGAATGTATACGTATACAGCCACTCCTCGACTTACGACGGGGTTAGGAACACAAATCCAGGTCGTAAGTCGAATTGATTGTAAGTTGAAAATGCGAAGATAATACATAGAAAATCTAAAATGGGTGTCTCTTTTTCTTTTCAGCACCACAAAACTCTCACTTTTTAGCTTGCCAGACATTTTAAAGGGAATTACAAACGAAAATTTTGTCAGTAAACAGCGCAATCACTAACATCGGGACTCGAAAATACGTAATTTGAAAAAATTTAGTAAGACTGGGGCAGTCGCATGTCTGGGTGGTCGTAAGTCGAGTAGGTTGTAAGTTGAGGAGTAGCTGTACTATGAAAATTGAAGTATGGGCAGCTAATATCCATTGAATTAGTTAATGTGCTTAGTATTATTTATATACAGTATTTAAAATAGTATTACTGTGTTGCACAGTAAAGCACAATTAATTATCTAATAATATTTATTTACCGAGCCGATCAGCCGAGAAGGTTGGACAACTACAGCTGGTTGCCTCCCGCTGGAAAGTTCACCTCAACCAGTGACGTCATAACCAATCACAGAGTTTTTCGCATTCACGTAACTTTTTTAGCAATTTTAACCCTTATTTTTGACACCTTTTGGCCCAATTTATTTTAAAATACCATTACCATAGTGAATTTAAGCGTCCATTGTGAAGATACAAAACAGTGTGATACTGTACTGTACAGTGAACCTGGCATGGATTTATGATGATGGTCCAGAGGTAAAAAGATGCACTTTGGAACACACATATATGATAAAACAATGCTCATACACACACCTCTGTGAACAAATTTCATGACCAATTATACACTTTCTCACTAAAATTTGTTAAAAACATAATACTAAAATAAAAACATTGTGAAGACTGCTGATATATATACTGTACAGTATATTGAATAGACACACGGCATTTTCTTTCTTCTTTTTTTTTACAGGATAAGCCCACCAGAACACAGGTTAAAGACCCACATCAGGACCTGAGTACGAAAATATAATAATAATAATAATAATAATAATAATAATAATAATAAGGACTATAAAAAAAGGAAGATCAATAGTGAGAAACAATACACCGGGTATGTATGTTGTGTTGTCCAAGTAAGAGAAACAATTGAGACCCTGCAATTGTAGGTGGTAGGTAGTAAGCAGCTACCAAACAGGGAGGTACTACTGCCTGGGAAGATATTGGAAGCATAATGTGTTGTCTAATGGTAGACCCTGCTGCCATATGGCATCACGAAAATTGTGACCAAGTCCCAGGTTGATGATCTGACTTTCTGCTTCATTTACACACAATTGCAGGTCTCAATTGTTTCTCTTACCATTCACAACACAACTACATATATCGTTTCTCACTTTTGATCTTTTTTTTCATTTTTGTATTTATAGTTCTTTATTATTAATATTATTATTATTACAGTTACTGTATTATTATCATCATTATTTTATTATTTAATTTTTGTTTGTTTTATCATAAATTATATTTATTATGAATTATTATGACTATTATTTATTTTTACAGGTTGTACCTCTCTAGTCCGGCAACCTCGGGACCTGACCGGTGCCGGACCATGGAAATTGCCGGACCATGGAAATTCACCCTTTTCCTAGATAGATAGTGACTTGTGCTTATGCCTGGAAGCACTAGCACCACTTTCTCTGCATCATGGTCTCTTTGAAGACATATTGAAGGGCTAAATGTCGTATAGTAGCTTCTCAAATTTCGCGAGTTTTTAATTCTTAACGTATTTTATTGGAACACAAAAAAATAAATAAATAAAAATTTTGACGGCAGAAACTTGAATTTCGACGGGTTTGAACGGCCCGCCAACGTGCAGACGACGTGCATAATCGTGTAAACAGCGTCATTTCTCTTATGTACAAAAGATTCATTATTGTTTATTACTGAATGTCTTTTTTATTGAATTAATGTTTATGTGTGCAAAATGAGCAATACAATTCATTAATAATACGTAGAATATTAAAACATACGAGGAAATGACACAACATTGTTTTCGTTGATTACAAAACCAGTGACTGACTGGTTCTACATATAAAACTGAAGAAAATAAGACCTTGGTTGTAGCTGTAGTAAAATTAATATGGTTGTTTTAAGTAATGTTATTTAATGTTAATAAATGGAACAATAGAAGTAGCTAATGATAATGGTAAAGAAAAAAGAGATCGCATATGTAAGTGTGCATGCGCACACGTGAAAACATATCATCATTACTTTACATAAGAATATGAAAGCAACACTTATTTACTGTTCATATATATTTTAATTAATGTTTCTGAATTTGTTTTTATTGAATTAATGTACGTGTGTGCAAAATTAACAATACAATTTATTAATAATACGTGGAATATTAGAGGAGACGAGATGGCTGCCGGCATTGTTTATGTTAAAGCTTACGAAACCAGTGACTGATTGGTTCTACATATAAAACTGAAGAAAATAAGACCCTGAGTTTAGCTGTAGTAAAATTAATGAAAAAAAATGAATATGGTTGCTTGAAGTACCTGTAATGTTATTTAATGTTAATAAATGGAACAATATAAGTAGCTAACCATTAATGGTAAAAAAAAAAGTGAGACTGCTCGTATGTAAGTGCGCACATGTGAAAATATATCGTCATTACTCTACATAAGAATATGAAAGCAACACTTATTTACTGCTCATATATATTGAAGGGTTAAATGTTGTACTCTACTCTGTATAGACAAGCAGAGAGAGAAAGAGAGCAGCTGAACTGCCGGATGTAAACAAACCTTAATTTCCCGCGGCTTTTTTTTTTTTTTTTTTAAGGGGATTAGCCCACCCGGGCAGCTGCCTATCTACCTATTGGACAAACTAAAATCGTTCTGGACCACGGGAGTTTCCGGACCACAGAATGCCGGACTAGAGAGGTACAACCTGTATTATTATTATTATTATTATTATTATTATTATTACTACATTTTCGCCCCCCAGGCTCCGATGTGGATCAGTGACCTGTGTCCGGGTGGGCTAATCCCCATAATAAAAAAGAAAAAAAAAATGTGTGTAAATGAGGCAGAAAGTCAGATGAGCAACCTGGGACTTGGTCAAAATTTTTGTGATGCCATACAGCAGCAGGGTCTACCATTAGACAACACATTATGCTTCCAATATCTTCCCAGGCGGTAGTACCTCCCTGTTTGGTAGCTGCCTACGACCGGGATGTAGAAGATAAGGACATTACTTATGAGCTATAATGAAAAGCCATTTACTTCTGCATCAAAACACAATTTCTGAGGTATGTAAGAAAATGTGAGGTCCAGAAAGTACAGTATTGTACATGTACAAACCAACATAATAAGTTGTGAACTGTACACTTACCCAAACACCCCAGATGCTCCCTTGAGACTGTGTGTACAGTATTTCTGATGAATGTCCCATACTCGGGCAGAGGAGTCGGCTGCCCCCGTGATGAGCAAAGTCGATGTTGTGTCCCAGTTCATTACGGTCACCGGACCTCGATGATAGGATCTGAAACTCCGCAATAATTCCAGACCTAAAACAGTAAGAGTTAGTTCCCAAGCAATCATGACCCAAAACTCTTCCAGTCAATAAAAGTAATTAGAAAAAGGTTAAATTTTTTTTTACATCTACTTATATGACAATATATATATATATACTATATATTAAAAATATTTCAGGTAGAAACTGAAGATTAAGCTTCAGCTGTTAATTCAAAAGTTTAGTTTGGATTTCACATGAAACAAAAGATGATTACTAACTTGGCCATTGGTACTGTTGAATGGAACTTGACTTGAGTGCTACAACAATAGACGAATTATCTGGGGCAAGGGATATGGACATAACTTGATCTTCTTCACATCGAATCCGACCTGTGACTTGACCTGAGGTGAGGGAGACCACCCCCACGCTATCCCCACACTCACATAACAAGGCTTCACCATCTTTCGTTACCTAATAAAGTACAGTATTGGGAATATCAATGAACATAACACTGTACTGTACAGTGAAAATATCTGGTAAAAAATTGAGGGAAATATAGTACAATACCTACAACACCTTAAGTTGGGGTCCTAAACAACTCACTAGAGACTAATGTTGTACAGAAAAATATCTTTTTTACCTTTAGAAAACCACAAATCAAGAGCAGGAATTGTAATAAATGGTTTTCTAAATGTAAGAAAGAAGTTTTTCAATACACTATTAGTTGAAAATGGGTGACTTTGGTGAGCAACTAGTTAAGTAAAGTACAGTATTACTAAACTGTGTAGTATTAGGTCTTAGTGCTGACTCTTCTCCAGTACTTATTCTACTGTAATGTAATGAAATAAGCTTCACTTTAATCACAATTTATTTTGTAATACCTAAAACATATTATTACTCTATTAATACAAAGACGGAATACACTTACCTGTACACGCTGGCCTGTGAAATATGCATCATATTTAGCTTCGACAGCAAAGCTAAAAGAAAAAGGAGAATAATTCTTAGAATACTGTACAGGATAAAATATGACTAACAATAAAGTACTGTACAGAGTACTCAATAATAAAGCTAGAAGAGCAATAACTGAAGAAGAGTTCTCATTACTATAATACTAATTTTATAATACACCTGTAATATACAGTACTATTAAATGTACACAATATGGTAATACTGGATGATACAGTTGTGTACATTGACCAGCATAACTTCTAGAAACTTTTCGGTGCTGCTATGGCGTGCGGTCTATGAAGATATCTTTATTCTAAACTAACCTTATCTAACTTAACCTAACCTTGCCTTACTTGACCTAATGTAACCTAACTTAACCTGACCTGACCTGACTTAATGTAACTAACCTGACCTAAATATTTTGTAGACCGCACGCTATAGTAGCATTTTTATATAAAGTATCAGATAAAAACTTTCTTACCTCATGAAATGCTCACCAAAACGGGAAGAAATAAGTTTTCACTATCATTTTAACTATTTTTCTGTCTCTAACACATAGCCACATCCTACAGCATAATAGCCTCACTGTTTAAATCCAAAATGCTTTGTTTCATCCACAAGAACGATTGTACAGAGAAACGACTTATCAACTGCTGCTTCATTACTGTAGTGTACAGTATATGATTTATCACACTGTACTGTACATGAGATTAACAAACCAAACCTTGGTTTACTTTATCACCAATATATGTAAAATTATTTGGTAATTTTAGGAAGCGTTCCCGTGGATGGAATGGCAAATCTTGGATGCAAACGAAGGATATGGTGTCCAGTATGCAGGTGTAGGATAATGTGTGGGGCGGAAAAATACCAAAATATACCTTTACTACGCAAAGCTTATTCCTTCCTATTCTGAGGAAATTTTTCATTAGGTAAGAAAGCATTTATCTTTAACAAAACTTAAAGGTAATGTAGGAGACGGTTATCACCAGTACGATTTTCTGGAATTGCACCAAAATTTCCGGGCACTATTTAAGAACATAAGAAAGTGGGATACTGCAGGAGGCCGACTGGCCCATACAGGGCAGATCCCTTTCACACCCATCCCAGCACTTCCATGTGCCTATCCAACTTCGTCTTGAAGCTCCCTAGCGTCCCCGATCCTACTATAGCACTCGGTAGCCTATTCCACATATCCACAACTCTATTACCAAACCAGTGCTTGCCTATATCCTTTCTGAATCGGAATTTATCTAATTTAAAGCCATTTGTTCTAGTTATTTCGTTATTACTGAGCTTCAGAACATCTTCCATTTTACCCTTGTTAATCCCACTTACCCACTTGAACACCTCTATCATATCTCCCCTAACTCTACGCCTCTCTAATGAATGCAAGCCTAAGCTTTTCAGTCTTTCTTCATATGGAAGGGTTCTAATATTATGGATCATTTTTGTCATTCTTCTTTGTACTCTCTCCAAAGAATCTATGTCCATTCTATAATAAGGACACCAGAATTGAACCGCATAATCCTTGTGTGGCCTCACTAATGCTCGGTAAAGCTTCAAGATAACGTCAGCAGTTCTGTTACTCACACTCCTAGATATGAACCCAAGAATCCTGTTTGCCTTGTTGCGAATGCTAATACATTGTTTTCTAGGTTTCAAGTCGTTGCTAACAAATACACCTAGATCTTTTTCACAATTTGATGCAAATTTACCCAATTTTGTGTTTACCATTAGTTATCTCTTGTCAATAGGAACAACTTTTTCTAATATCACTTCCATCGCAAATGGATATTAACCAAGAAAGTGAATTCACGTAAATCTTAAGTCATTGCGGGTACCTGTAGTCTGTTTACAGCTGACCTGTTCGGCCTGAGATGTTCTCTCACGTCCACAAAAAAACATAAAATTATAACATGATGCTTCAAAAAAGCTGTTTTCATTGGTACCAGATATAAATATATGTATTATCTGTTTAATATGGCAGGGAGGCTAGGAAGTTAGGTAAGGCCAGGTTGGTTAGGCCAGGTTGTATGGGGAGGGGGGTGGCAAATCCAAAACGACTCATTTTCGACGATAATGAAGGTCAAATTCGAGTGAATCACACCAAATACCAAAGAAAATAACAAAAATTGTGGTCGAATAGTAGTTGTGGCTGAGACTGTAAACTTACCTAATAAAGGGTCTCACGTGGCCTAATAAAATGCATCCCCCAAGGTTGGGTGTTATTAATTGTATTTGTTTTCCATCAACTCAATTAATACACTTTCATATTAGTAAAATAATCAAACGCAAATCACACTTACTTTGACTTTAAAAGAGCTTTAGAGGCCATGACAAGATATTTCACATCACGATGTTTACAGCTGTCGACAACATGCAGCTACTGCTGTTGTGTAGTAGATATACGAATATAAATAACAGTAAAATTCATTAATTAATAAAAACAAAATATAATTAAATTACTTATTCCTTAATATAAATAATACTAACTATAATTTAATTTATTAAATGTAATATAATAAAATCACATCTCTACTACATAATACGTATCAAAAGTCAATACAAACTGACTGCACTACGAACATATTTTTTATTACTGTTGTTATTTTTAACTTTCTTCTCTGAAATAATTTTGGAGCCAAATTAATTTAAATTTATAGATAAAAATACATTAAAATCTCTAGTATATTAAAATTACTGAAATATATATCATGTAAGCTGCTGATACACCTACGGGGTAAGGAGTAGCAATTAGAAAAGAGACAAACTGGTCGCGTTTTTTTTTTATGTAATTCAATTCCCAGAATTATTAAGTACTACTCTCTAGATATTAGCTGTTCTCAATATAAGACCTTCAAAGATGGTGCAAATCATCACAGCGTGACTACAATCTGGCACCCAGATGTTATACATATGCAACAGGTAGTGAGGAACTCTGGTGTCTGATTCTCGAACCAGTGAAAGATGCAATGGACGAGTTGACAGTTCTGGGTAAACACAAGAAATACACTCTGCCACGTTCGTAGAGTGATACGGTATATATAATTTGTAATAAAAGTTTAAAGTCCTGCTATAATAGTAGAGATACTTTTCTCTATAAACAGGGCCGCCATTTGCAATGACGTCACCAGTTTCCCAGCAGATGAAGCTCTCTCAAACTCATATGAGTGATTGGCGTTGGGTGTGAATGGGACTGCCCAGTATGGGCCAATAGGCCTGCTGCAGTTTCCTCCATTCTTAAGTTCTTATGGACATAAAAAACTCCCATGTTCACACCAGCTCAGCTATCATGTATTCTTACCTGGTAGACTTTCTCTTTTTTTTCCAGTGCATTTACAGAGTTTTCGAATCGGTGGACGAGTGGCACAATTATGATGTGGTATATCTCTACTTTAGCAAAGCCTTCGACAGAGTCCCCCACGAAAGACTAATTAGAAAGGTAGAAGCTCATGGCATCAAAGGTGACATTCTTAAATGGATTAGGGCGTGGTTACAGGACAGGAAACAGTGAGTGAGCATTAACGGCACTAAGTCCCATTGGAGCAACGTCACAAGTGGAGTTCCCCAAGGCTCAGTACTTGGACCATTATTATTTATTATATACATAAACGACACAGATATCGGCATTGACAGCAACATAAGTAAATTTGCTGATGACACTAAAATAGGACGTGTTATCAAATCTGACGAGGACTCGGCAAAACTACAGGAAGATCTAAACAAATTTTTCGAATGGTCTGAAAAATGGCAGATGAAATTCAACGTGGACAAATGTAAAGTACTCAGTATAGGAGATGTAAACAGGGAAACCAGATACCAGATGAACAACGATGCCATAGAGAAATCCGACTGCGAGAGAGATTTAGGAGTAATGATAAGTAGGAACCTTAAGCCAAGTAAACAATGTGTTTTTGCTCGAAACAAGGCTAATAAAGTACTTGGGTTCATACAAAGGAGTGTTAGTTACAAGACTAGCGAGGTCATCCTAAAACTGTATCTTGCTCTTGTGAGACCACACCTGGATTACGCAGTTCAGTTCTGGTCACCGTATTACGGAATGGATATAGAATCCTTGGAAGGAATTCAGAGGAGAATGACAAGACTAATCCCGGGCATTAGGAACCTTGAGTATAGAGACAGGTTAAAGCATCGTAATTTGCACTCCCTTGAGAGACGTAGAGCGAGGGGCGACCTGATAGAGGTGTATAAGTGGAAGGCAGGGCTAAACAAAGGGGACATTACAAAGGTACTCAAATTATCCAACCAGGAGCGAACTCGTAACAATGGTTTTAAATTAGACAAATTTAGATTTAGGCGTGAAATAGGTAAACACTGGTTTGGATACAGAGTAGTGGATGAATGGAGCAAGTTACCAAATATCATCATTAACTCGAATACGCTGAATTGCTTCAAACATAGGTTGGATGCTCATATGAGCAATAGGGGTTGGGTGTAAACGGGACTGCCCAGTATGGGCCAATAGGCCCTCTGCAGTTTCCTCCATTCTTATGTTCTTATGTTCTTATGTAAGTATTAGTATTTCTACCTAAGCTGGCCCCTCGTCTGTAGCTACAAATAATTGATTGGTTCCCCTGAGCGTTTTACTTCTCCCAGGACTGCGCGTGTATTTATATCGACTTTTTATAATAAATATTAAATTTTTTCTAACATCCTCTCTGAAGTGCTAATACCTTGAAATAATTTGCCTTTTGATAATCCATATATTTAACATTATTTTAGATAATTACAAGTCTGCTTACCAAGTGTGAACACATTTAATTTGAATTTTCTATGAACCAATCAGCTATTAATATAGAAGAGGGGCGGGGCCTATGGGCCAGGTTAGTGTGGAAAGGATATATAGATGGAGATACGAGTCAATTTAGAAGTAATGATATTGTCTGGACTTTGTTTTAAAAATGCCTGATGCTAGGTAAACACATTTTTTTTTGTTTTTGTGTTTTATCACATTCGCCAATTATCAGCTTACTAGCCGTTTGGGCGGTTTATCCAGTGTTAGTGCAGGAGGAAACCTGTGGTGTTTGGTAGTGAGGGTCACACTGGATTGTGGGGTACGGGATGTTTGGGTTCACACTCAGGATGGTTGGAGAAAGGAAACTCACAATGTGCTCTCTGTATACATGTTATATTGGATGTACAATGCAGCTTGGTGCTGGGAAGTGGCAGCGTGGTTACAAGCGTGATGTAGAGAGAGCTGGTTGGTGAGGATGCTCAGAGGAGGACAGCTTGTGGGTCGCCATGCTCGCCGGCGGGAGCGAGGGCCGCCAGGCAGCGGCGGAAGAGGAGGTGTAGCTTGCTGCGGCTGTAGCTAGAAGAAGAGAAAGGGCACTACGAGGTCAGGTCTTAAATAGCGGGGGTAGGCGTGGCTTAGTAGTTGACTTCCGTGGTGTATGGCGGCGCTGGTTGACCCAGACCACGAGGCATACACTGGGGAATTTGCCGGGTCGGCTACTCAGCGACAAACAGCGTTTGTAGGGGAGAAATCCACTACAGGATAACACCCTTCTCACGTGTGTCCTGCCCGATAAATGTATACCCAAGACCAAACCCAGAGCCTCTAGGAATACGAAGGGATCCC
This sequence comes from Homarus gammarus, assembly GCA_958450375.1. Classification (NCBI taxonomy): domain Eukaryota; kingdom Metazoa; phylum Arthropoda; class Malacostraca; order Decapoda; family Nephropidae; genus Homarus; species Homarus gammarus. The sequence continues at coordinate 2,420,900 of CAUDMG010001564.1, read as the reverse complement.
TACACATGAACCATGCGGCGGTCTACAAAGTTAAGAAGAAAACCCAGAAATTCAAGACGTGGGTTGGGTCAAACGATGAGCAGGATAGGAGGATGTATGCAAGAGCCAGAAACCAAGCAAAGATAGAGTGTAGAAGGGCTGAAAAGGAGTTCCAGAGGCTGGTTGCAAGCGAGGTCAAGTCAAACCCAAAGGCGTTTTACCGCTATGCAAAGTCGAAATTAAAAATGCGAGTAGGAGTGTCAGATCTGAGGTTTGAAGATGGTAGTTACGCAAATTCTGACCGGGATAAAGCTGAGGCATTGAGCAGCGTTTGAGGACAGACGGTTCGACACAGCACTGACCCACATTGTGTTCACAGAAGAGGGTATTAGAAATAAACTGTCAAAGCTAAAGGTCCATAAGAGTCCTGGACCTGACATGGTGCATCCCAGAGTGCTAAGAGAGTTGTGCAACGAGCTTGCCAAGCCCCTGAAGATCCTCTTTTGTAAATGCCTGGATGAACAAATGGTCCCCAGTGAATGGAAAGTGGCTTATGTGAGTCCTATCTTCAAGAAGGGCGATCGTCACTCCACGAACAACTATAGACCGGTGAGCCTGAGCAGCATAAAATGTAAAGTACTTGAGAGTATTATCAGAGATGCCACGATGGAACATGTACTACGAAACAACCTTGTAAAGGATTGCCAACTCGGTTTTATGCGGGGGTGCTCCTGCTTAACACAATTGCTCAAGGTATTGGATATTTGGACCCATATATCGACAATATATACTTAGATTTTGCCAAGGCTTTCGACAGTGTACCCCACGAAAGGCTGAAAATGAAACTGGAAGGGTACAGAATTCGTGGAAATGCCCGAGCTTGGATAGAAGACTTTCTACATGATCGCAAGCAGTGTGTGGTGATTAATGGCACGAAATCGTCATCTGTACCTGTCACAAGTGGGGTACCACAGGGCAGTGTATTGGGCCCGCTGTTGTTTGTTTGTTTCACAAATGACATGCCTGACGTTGTGCACTCCTCTATACAAATGTTTGCAGATGACGCCAAGTTATTTCGGGAAATCAAGAACCATGCGGACTGTGAGGAGCTGCAGAAGGACCTCTGTGAGCTCAAAGAATCTAAGAAATGGGTGATGAGATTCAATGTCACGAAGTGTAAGAGGATGCACCTGGGGTGTACGAACTGTAAGGAGGCGTATCATATGTCCCAACGGGATGAAGAAACTGCACTATTTGAGACTAAATGTGAGAAGGACCTAGGTGTGTATGTTGACAATGAGCTGAAGTTCTCGGGCCATTGCGAGAAGAGGGTAAATCCGGCAAATAAATTATTGGGTTTTATAAGTTATCTAGACGATCCGTCCCTCGTAACGATCTTCAAGAGTGAAGTGCTTCCCCATCTGGAGTACTGTCACCCCGTCTGGTCCCCGAGATATGCTAGGGACTGTCAGTTGGTTGAAAATGTTCAAAGGAGGGCCACCAGACTGATCCCTGCACTTCGGCACCTCAGCTACCCTGAGAGATTAAAGCACCTGAACTTGCCTAGCTTATACTACAGACGGGCAAGGGGTGACCTAATTGAGGTGTATAAGCATCTCAAAGGGCACTACTCAGTCGAGTGTCTTTACTTGGAGCTGGCGGACGCTCGCCCCACAAGGGGTCACAGCTCAATATTGAAGAAGCAGCAGGTCCAGAAAAGTGTGAGGGCAAACTTTTTCGGAGTGAGAGTTGTGAAATCTTGGAACAATCTGCCGGAAAGTGTTGTGACGACACCGAGTGTGAGCTCTTTCAAGACCAGACTTGACCAACACTGGAGTGGGTTCAGGTACAGTCAGGAGCCGGTGCATGCCCAGTACCTGCCAACAGTGCATAACGGATAGCCAGTACATGCCTAGTACTTGCCAACAGTGCGTGACAGAGACGTGACCGATCGCCCAAGCGGCTAACGAGCCGATCAGTGATGAAGAGGATAAAAGAAAAAAAGATTAAAGGAGACTACAGACCTGGTGGAACTCTACCTGCCTGTTGTTTGTCTGTACACTGTCGGGAAATTACTGGAGACTTGCAGGACAGCCAGAAGTATTTCGACAACACTTGTGATATCTTCTGCTCCTGTACATACGACCCAAGCAGCTGGTAACCAGTGGTGGTAGCTGGGTAAGTGGTGAAAGGAGGGTTATAACAGTATCATCTCATGATTCGTGCTGGCAACGGAACATTATCTGATACACACTTCGAGACGATGTCTATCAGTGCAAGCTGATAATAACAACAACAGCAATAATAATAACAGTAATAATGATAATAATAATAATAATAATAATAATAATAATAATAATAATAATATTAATAATAATAATAATAATAATGATAATGATAATAATAATGATAATGATGATAATGATGATAATGTTGATAATAATAATGATAATGATAATGATAATGATAATAATAATAATAATAATAATGATAATAATAATAATAATAATAATAATAATAATAATAATAATAATAATAATAATAATAATAATGATAATAATAATAATAATAATAATAATAATGATGATAATGATAATAATAATGATAATAATAATAATAATAATGATAATGATAATGATAATGATAATAATAATAATAATAATAAAGAACCATAAAGAAGCACAAAAATGAAAAAAAAAGATCATAAGTGATAAACAATATATGATAATAATAACAATAATAATAATTAACGGTTTATTGAAAGAGCTTGGCAGCCAGAAGGCTGAAAATATACAGTTACATATTTGGGGAATGGGTTTCGAATTACAAAAAATATACAAGTGACATAAATGACACAAATAAGACATATAATAACTAGATGGGGAAAAGCTCAAACTACAGTTCATTTCAACATAGTGACAGTGCAAGGAGCAGTGTTTACTGGGAGTGAATACACTGGTTTATTACAAGTTATTGACAATATAATTTTTACAATGGTTGGGACTGGGCTGTTCTTATAGCGATCAGTTCGTGCATGTATGGGCTGGATGCGGTTGTGGTGTCGAACAGCAATTCTCGGACTAGGGATCTCAGGTGGTAGTAGGAGCCGGTGTCGAGGATGGTGTAAAAGCTTCTTACCAAATTTGCAGATGAGGTCGTGGTGATGGTCAGTGAGAGTCGAAAGGGTCAGTGTGTTGAGCGCTTCTTGATATGTGGAGTAGGAAGGGGAGAGAATTATCTTGCATGCCCTCTTTTGCAGTTTTTCTAGGTGTTTACGTTGTGTGGCATTTAGGGAGGAAGACTAGGTGGGGGAGGCATAGGTGAGCTTGGGAAGTATGAATGTTGTGTAAACACTGAGGAGCTCGGGTGCAGGAACTCCGAGGGACTTGAGTCGGAGGAGGAAGTGGAGACGGAAACTGGAGGATTTGACAACTACACTGACGTGTGGTTTCCAATTTAGTTTGTTGTCTATGGTGACGCCGAGGAGCTTCGTGGAATCTACAATCTGGAGTGTGTTCGGACCTAGAGTAATGGAAGGAGGTTGGACAATGTCGGAGGAGAGGTTGATGTGCATAACCATGGTCTTGGTATGGTTGATGGTGACATGGTTGTTGGTGGCCCAGTTTTGGAGACTGTTCAATAAATCCTGAAGGGCGGTATAGTTGGGAGCAGAATTGTTGACGCTGATCCCAATGGTGGAGTCGTCGACATATTTCCAGCGAGCGGGGGTTTCTCTTAGGGCATCATTGATGAGCATAAGGAAGCAGAGTGGTCCCATCTTGGTGCCTTGGGGGACGCCACAGGTGAGTGACTGAAAGGTGGAGACAGCCCCTCGGAAGCGTACAGCTTGGCGTCGGTCACTGAGGAAGTCTGTAAGCCATGGTATAAGACTTCTCCGAAGCCCCAGGTCAATAGCTTTGTTGATGATTATATTGTGGTCGACTAGGTCGAATGCTTTAGTGAAATCAATGTGTTGTCAAAGTACGAGAAACAATTGAGACCCTGCAATTGTGTGTAAATGAGGCAGAAAATCAGATCAGCAACCTGGGACTTGGTCATAATTTTTGTGATGCCATATGGCAGCAGGGTCTACCATTAGACAACACATTATGCTTCCAATATCTTCCCAGGCAGTGGTACCTCCCTGTTTGGTAACTGCCTACTGCCTAATGCTTCCATGCTCATTTCGAATGCATGTGTATACTGGAGGAGTCAACCAGCTTTGCCTGATTAATTAATAAAAAATAAAAATTCAATCATGGTATGACCTGCCTACAAGGGGGAACAGGAGATCGTGTACGACCCTCCCCCAGGTCACCCGCACCTCCCTACCAAATTTCAGCTAACAGTGGAAATGCATAAGGAGTACACACACACACACACACACACACAGTATGATATATGTAATAATGGTTCATAATGTTGTTTTGAACCAGTCTATTGTGTGTTGAACCTGTCAATTGTTTTTGAACCTTTCTATTGGTTGAACCTGTCTATCACGTTTTAAACCAGTCTATTATGTTTTGAACCTTTATATCGTGTTTTGAACCTGTCAATTGTTTTTTCAACTCGTCTCTAGTGTTTTGAGCATAAGTATAGTGTTCCGAGCGCAAACACAGTGTTCTGAGCATGGTAGGTACAGTATCTCATGGACAACACACTACGGAATGTTTACAGGGTACACTTAAAACTCAACCACAGTGTTTAAGGTGGCCGGTGCTTTGAAAGTACTACACGAGCCAGGCTTTAGGTCATTACATTTGCTATTTTGGCAATAAGAATCTGAGTCATAACGTTTTTTTTTTATTAATGTAGCCATAAAGAAGTTATCTTTTGATATACAACCTCCCCGAGTTGATGCAAGTTGAGGATTTCATCTACTCCGAGTGTTGAGGTTAATATTCTTAGAGCGAACCATCGATAAGTCGACCATAGGCGTACGGTTCCAATATTTTCGAAAAAACAAACTTTTCGAAGAGGAATATCAATCAGTTCGTGTATGTCGTCATTATTTCGAGGGATATCTAAATGTGTGGGATGATTTCGAGATGAATGACGGTCGAAATAACGAAGTACAGCTTTATCGGGCCTCCTGCTGCCATTATAACGAGCGAAGGTTGATACAGCAGGCCATATCTATAAAACCGCAGGAAGTCCAGTATATCAGGAGTGAGCGAGGTCGGGTTGTTTACTAGTCCAGCCCATATTGCTTTTGACCACCAAGAGACGAAGATGAGAAGGGATGAATAATGAAAGTCGAGAAGAACAGAGTACAGTACAGTACTTAAAGGAGACGTGAACATAACCAGTTAAACGTATTATGAATATCAAACGAAAATCGATGATGTAAGGATCGTCAAAAAAGAGAATTTAGACTTTTAACTAATTCAGAAAAACGAGAAAAAAAAGAACTTATTAAGAGGGATTTGTTAATTTAAGAAGAGGCTTAAACAAGTGACCAAAACTCAGCTGAACATAATACAGTTTACTGATACAAGTTTATGTTAAAGATCTTTTTGATTAATGTCAGTAAATAAAGATATGTATAAATAATAACTATTATTATTATTATCGTCATCACGGCTGGTGTGTTTATTTACAGATGTGGATAATTGTGCATGCGCATTCAACGGGTGGAGAAGAAGCGCATGTACACCACGAATTTCATTCATTCGCTTTTAAAACAGAATAAATGAAAGACCTTTAAATATAATTAATGTATATGGAAAAAAGATTACACAAGCATCTTCGTCAATACCTGAATATGACGGACGAGATGAGAGTAAATAAAGGCCAAGATGATGACAAAGGGCAGAGTTAGGGACTTGTTTTGAGATAAGGGAGGCTGTAGAAGTTAGGGAAACAAGTAGAACATTAGGGAAAAAAGGATATTAAGTATAAATCTAATGTAGGATCTTAGGGAAAAAATAATGCTTTAGTGTCTACGCTCAGGTGTTGGAACTAGTTAGGGTTAGGTTAGGTTAGGGTTAGGGTAGGTTAGGGTTAGGGTAGGTTAGGTTAGGTTGACAACATTGTGATAATTTTCTTTACAGGAGATGTAGTTAAGGGACAAAAAATCGCGACTACTAGGGATAAGGATAAGAGGGTTAGCAGAGAGGAAGGGAAGGAGGGAGAGAAAGGGAGAGAGAGGGGAAGAGGAAGGGAGTGGAGGGGGAGAGGAAAGGAGATGATTGCAGGAGAGAGAGAGAGAAGGGAGGATGATGGGGAGAGGAAAGGAGGAGGAATGGAAGGAGGAGGGGAGGTGGGAGAGGAAAAGAGAGGAAGATGGAGGAGGGGAGGTGGATATAGGGAGAGGAGTGAGGGGAGTGGGATGGAAGGGAAGGGAGAGGAAAAAGGGGAAAGGGGGAGGTGGAGGAAGGGGGAGGGAGAAGGGGAAGGAAGAGTGGATGGGAGATGGAGGAAGAGGGAAGGGGGGAGAGGAAAGGGAAGGGAGAGGAAAAGAGAGACAGGAGGAAGGGGGAAGGGAAGGGGGGAATGGAGGGAGGGGGGATGGAGGGAGGGGGGGTGAGGGAAGGGGGAGGGAGTGGAGGAAGGAGGGGGGGGGGTTAACAGGGAAAGTATAGTCGGTGACCTCACACAACACGCACCCCTGTGTCCTGATCGTAACGTGTGGGAATGCCTCATCACGCACTCATGCACTCACGCACGCACTTACGCAAAAAGATACTCACGCAATCACTTACACACGCACTAACAGCATAAACAAACACGTGCAAAAATGTTGAGTTACATTTACGAACACACACACACACACACACACAGATGTGCACATAAATGGTAACCGCACATACACGCACGCACAACTATGTACTAAGACGAAGAAAAAACGCGCACACACATACACTAAAATAGAGAGAGAGAGAGAGAGAGAGAGAGAGAGAGAGAGAGAGAATATCTTATGATCCCACCCAAATTTACCTAAATCCCACAACTTAAAACGGGCTAAAAGTCCCTAAAATACTATAAGAACCATTCCTTTAGGTATATCCAGATCCCTAAAACAAAATCTATACCAAACCCACAAATTTATATAAAAAAAAGACTAATAATCATAGAAAAATCATTATAAATATTATAAATTAACTTACATAAAAAAAATATATATATATGTCCAAAAATGACTGACACTCATACACCTGCTTCGCCTCTCTGACTCTTTGTTCGTCTGTGCCAACTTCCTTTCTCTGTCTTCCTATTCTGTCTCTTTCCTTGTTGTATTCTACTTTCTCTCTCTCTCTCTCTCTCTCTCTCTCTCTCTGATTCCTTATATCGAGACTTTTGTAGCCAGAGTTGATTCATGTCAACCTCTTTACTGCGGACCTTTTTTCATCTGGACTTACTGTTCGAAACATCGGCTACAGTACTGTATAATACAACACACAACAATATAATACAGACGAGTACAATATGACGCAGGGAAATACAGTATTATGCAGTATGATACAGTTTATAGAGTGCAATACAGTATCATATACAGTAACTGGTATACCACAGAGAAGCACTTTCTCTTTTATCTTTACTTTCTTTTACTTTCTCTTTCATAACATTCTCTCTTACTCTGATTATCTTTCTCTCACTGTCCCTTTTTTTCTCTCTCTCTCTCTCTAATCAAAATTTTAATCTTTTTACCAGTATCTTTCTCTCACACTATCTCTCGCTCTACCTTTCCTTCTGTCTGTCTGTCTGTGTGTTCAATATCTTTGAGTGCATATGAATTCAGGTTTATGTCCGTAGTGTATACATGGAGGTATGTATGTTATATGTGTATGTACTGTACACCCTGCAACAGTTCCTCCTGATCCACCAGGTCGCGGCTAACGTGGCACCAGCGTGTGTGTGTGTGTGTGTACTTACTTGACACATTGTCGGAACAGAAATGCTCTCCCTCCGTCAACCACGAGCCTCGTTGAGTTGCCAGTCCGAAGCAGTCGCTAAGTTCACCCATAGATGGCGCAAGACAATGTAGGGGAAGGAGAGGTCAATGGGAGGGAGGGGGAGCTTGGTAAGTGACGGGATGGCGCGGCGGTGTAGCGGGGTAAAGTTGGTAACCCCAACAATGTTTTAGTTGCCAGCTATTTCCCGATATTCATTAAGATATTAAAGATACCTTATATTGTTAATAATGCGAAAACGATTTTTTCTTTATTGCTTTGAAGGTAAAGTCAACCGATTATACTCTTCAAAATGCACCAAGTTTTGGACACCCCGTCCCTCGTTAACTGGCAACATGCAGCCTGCTACACCACTTACTCTATCAGTTCATTGGTTTATCAGTAGACTAACTCATTATTGGTCTGGGCTAAAGAGGAAATACATTTACTTCGACATTGCTATCATGTCCAACTATAAATGCAACACATACACAGTTCATGTTAAGGATGAGATTAACCAATAAACATT
>CAUDMG010001564.1:2170000-2407500 GCA_958450375.1 Homarus gammarus | reverse complement strand
GTGAACCTGCCTGTGTCATACTGAAATTACCTGTGTCATACTGAACGTGCCTGTGTCATACTGAACCTGCCTGTGTCATATTCAAACTGCCTCTGCCATACTGAACCTGCTTGTGTCATATTCAAGCTGCCTGTGTCATATTCAAGCTGCCTGTGTCATATTCAAGCTGCGTGTGTCACATTCAAGCTGCCTGTGTCATATTCAAGCTGCCTGTGTCATATTCCAACTGCGTATGTCATACTGAACCTGTCTGTGTCATACTGAACCTGCCTGTGTCATATTCAAACTGCCTGTGCCATATTCAAACTGTGTGTGTCATATTTAAGCTGTCTGTGTCATACTCAAACTGCCTGTTTCATACTCAAACTGCTTGTTTCATACTTAACCTGCCTGTGTCATACTCAATCTGCCCGTGTTACACTAAATATGCCTGTGTCACATTTAACCAACCTGTGTCATACTCAACCTGCCTGTGTCATACCGAACCTGCCTGTGTCATATTCAAACTGCCTGTGCCATATTCTAACTGCGTGTGTCATATTCAAGCTGCCTGTGTCATACGCAAACTGCCTGTGTCATACTCAAACTGCCTGTGTCATATTCAAACTGCCTGTTTCATACTCAACCTGCCTGTGTCATACTCAACCTACCCGTGTCACACTAAATATGCCTGTGTCATACTGAACCTGCCTGTGTCATATTCAACCTGCCTGTGTCACACTAAATATGCCTGTGCCATACTCAACCTGCCTGTGTCACACTAAATATGCCTGTGACATACTCAACCTGCCTGTGTCACACTAAATATGCCTGTGCCATACTCAACCTGCCTGTGTCACACCAAATATGCCTGTGCCATACTCAACCTGCCTGTGTCACACTAAATATGCCTGTGTCACACAATAAACCTGCCTGTGTCATACTGAACCTGCCTGTGTCATACTAAATATAACTGTGTCATACTCAACCTGCTTGTGTCACACTAAATATGCTTGTGTCACATTTAACCAACCTGTGTCATACTCAACCTGCCTGTGTCATAATAAACATGGGTGTTTCACACTAAATATGCCTGCATCACATCAAACCTGCCTGTGTCATACTAAATAGGCCTGTGTCATACTCAACCTACCTGTGTCAAACTAAATATGCCTGTGTCATATTCAACCTGCCTGTGTCATATTCAACCTGCCTGTGTCATACTAAAACTGTCTGTGTCATACTAAATATGCCTGTGTCATAATGAACCTGCCTACGTCACACTGAACCTGCCAATGTCATACTAAATATGCCAGTGTCATACTGAACCTGTCCGTGCCATACTGAACCTGACTGTGTCATAATAAACATGCATGCATCTCACTAAACGTGCACGTGTCACACTAAACTTGCCTGTGTTACTCTAAATAATGCCCGTGTCACACTAAACATTCGTGTCACACTAAACATGCCCGTGTCACACTAAACATGCCCGTGTCACACTAAACATGCCCGTGTCACACTAAACATGCCTGTGTCATACTGAACCTGCTTGTATCATACATGTCCTGCACAGGTTTCATTTATTATACTATATTACAGTACAATATATTATTATTATTATTATTATTATTATTATTATTATTATTATTATTATTATTTGGCAGATGTGGGCGACTATTGCTGTTTGTCTGTCTGTCTGTCTGGCGAGCCCCGGACTCTAGAGGTCAGTGCAATACCCCCATGCTCTATACCTATGTACCATACAGTATACCCACAGGCTTTATACATAATGTACTACACTCCATAGAGCTCTATACACTTGAGGCTCTATTTAAGTTTGCTATAATTACCTTTTAAGCTCCTGAGCACGTTACTCACTGTGTGTATGTGTGTGTGTGTGTGTGTGTGTGTGTGTCTTGATATTAGTGCAATTTACATATACACTTTACTTTATTGAACTAATTCTGTAATCTTTTTTATAATTTAAAACATAAATTTTATTGCATTTAATTCGTAAATTGTATGAAAATTAGTCGTAAAGTTTTCGTAACTAATTCTTAAGGTATTAAATAATTTATAACTATTTTAACTCATTCGTAAACTTTGCTGTTAAGAATCAGTAGCTCTAGTTTTATATCTTATGCATAAACTTTAATTAGTTTATAAAGTCTATATAGTTAAATATCAATTGTAACTAGTTAATACCTGGATTATTTTAATTTATTCCACTGTTTTATGAAAAAATTCTCGTAATTAATGTGTTAACATTATTGTAATTAATATGTAAACTGACCATCACTTACAACTAATTAGCCCGTCTTCATTATCCTGATTATCACTACTAATACGAATTATTAAGTGTATGTATAAATTAAAGAGAAGTTTACATCTAGAAACAATAAATTAAACTTCCTAAATAAATTATAAAATGAATCTTGAATAAATTACAATACAGCACATAAATTAATTATTTTAATCTTTTACTCATTAAATACAACAAAGTTTAAGAATTAATTACCTTTATTATTACTGTACATAATTACTGTACTGTATTTATATTTTCACTTAAATGTCGTAATTCCAGCCAGTATTATTCTCTGTAATATCTGGCTACAAGAATTATGGTTTTCTGTAATATCCAGCGGCAATTGTTATTATTTTCTGTAATTTCGAAGATATTTTAGAAAACTAAACGACACTTGATTTTAAGAATAATTAAACACGGAGCCAGCATTTTTAGTCACGATGTCTATATCACGATTACAGTACTGTACATATATTTTGATGGAATTATTTTTCAAAATTTAACGCCACTGGCGTGTTATCGAGTACGGAAATAGAGATATTCTTTAAAGCACAGTGCGGGGAGATATGATAGAAGTATTTAAGTGGGTGAAAGGAATCAATAAAGGGGATATAGATAAAGTTCTTATAATATCCGAGCAGGATAGGACTCGGAGCAACGGATTCAAGTTGGATAAGTTTAGGTTTAGGAGGGAGATAGGAAGAAACTGGTTCACAAATAGGGTGGTGGACGAGTGGAACAAGCTTAGCAACTTTGTAGTAAGTGCTGGAACTCTGGAAAGTTTCAAAAGGAGGCTGGATAGATTCATGGATGATAGAGAGTGGTAGTAACTCTCGACAGGAACTGCCATGCACAGGCCAACCGGCCTATTGCAGACTCCTTATTTTCTTATGTTCTTATGCTCTTATTATTAATCTGTTCACGGAGTAACATGAAGTGTTGCAATTCTTCTAGCTAAATATAGGTGTTATTATCACGACCTGTACCGTTTAACTCTTGCAAAGCCATTAACACCAGTACCCAAGACGACCTAAATCATAACACTCACTATCCCATCACTCACTGTCCCGTCACTCACTATCCCTTCACTCACTATCCTGTCACTCAATGTCACTCGTTCACTCTATTACATTACCAGATGTGTTGTAAGTGCTTGTTCCTCGTCCACAATACCACTTCCTTTATTTCCATACAGTATTGGACGTCACAATATCCGCTCACACACACACACACACACACACACACACTCTTTTAATTCTCGTTTGATATATCCAACGCTTCTGTCACCTCAGATCACGTGAACATTATCCACTCTAAGTTTATTTTCTCTGATGTTTAACCATACTAACGCTATGTAAGGGTTAGGTTAGGTTAAATCAGGTCACATTAGGATTGGGTAAGTTATTTTCGATTAAGTTACATTATATCACGGGTAAGTTAGATTAGCGTTAGAGTTATTAATTTTAAGGTGAAATAAGCTGTGGGGCTAATCTTCAGGTCACTTAATCTCTTTATTTCAATATTTCTTGTTCTCGCTCTTCTCCTCCAGCCGAGTGTGTCTCATTAACCCACCCCCCTTCCCCCTCCCCCTCCCCCCCTCCTTCCCTCTCTCTTACCTGACCCACGAACCACACCTGTATCATTAAATCGATTTCATTGCCCTTCAAATATTTTCCACCTTTTTCTACTTTGATACACAGTGATAATGACAATACTACCACTATTACTACCACTACAACTACTACTAATGATAATAATAATAACAACAACAACAACAACAACCACATAATAATAATAATAATAATAATAATAATAATAATAATAAGTAGAGAAAGTGAGAGTAGAAAGCAAAGAGAGAGGAGGGAGGAGAGAGGAAGAGGGGGTGGAAAAAGGAAGTGGGTGGGCGGGACAAAGAAATAAAACCAGGAAATAGAGTTATGGTGAATGGGGGGCGGGGGGGGGGGTGGGAGGGGAGAGAGAGGAAGAGGCTGGAGGGAAGGAGGACTAGGATGGAGAGGAGGAGGTTAGGATGGAGGGGGGTGGAGGAAGAGGAAGAGGAAGAAGATACCAACCCCTTATATTATGTAAATAGATTATATTGACGTAAAATAAGACAATAGTAAAGTCATGATAATAATAATAATAACACTAAAATAATAATAATATTAATAATAATAATAATAATAATAATAATAATAATAATAATAATAATAATAATAATAATGAAGAAATATTATTGGTACAGAAATTACCAATGTTACAAAAATTATTGACTAGATAAATTCTAGACTACAAAACTATTGACTGTACTAAAGTTATTAATTCAAAGTACAAAAAAATTACTACAAAAAAATTGACAATGCGAAAAATTATTGACAACCAGAATTATTGATTAAATGGACAAATAAAATTACCAGTATATAAATTATTGACTGCAAAGAATTATTATAAAAGTATAAAAATTACTGACTGTATACTTACTGTTCATTATATGTAAACTATTGTTAAACACAAATTATTATATTAACTTTGTTTATTAACGACACTGTGAAGGTTGTATATAAATTATTTGATTATTACCCCTCCACACTCCTTTACCCATCACCTACACCTTCACCCACTCCATTCATCCCTCCACCCATTAAATCCACCCACACTTCTTCGCCAACACCTTCACCCACCATCATTCACTCCTCCACACACTACTCCACCTATACCTTCATACTCCTCCACCCATCACTCCCTATCACTTTCACCTCCACCTACCACCACACACTACTCCACCCATTACCACCCACATCTCAACCCACCACCACCCATTCATCCACCCATTCCTCCACCCACCATCACCATTCAATTAACAGTGTTTGAAGACTTTACAACACACGGACACGACACAAGGAAAAAAAAATATCTTCCAACAATAACCAATTCTTTTGTCTATAAAAATTCTGTGGATTCCAATTTCTTCCCGAGGGAAAAAATCCGATTTTTTTTCCCTCTTCTCGGACGTCCTGAGTCATTTGGTTGGACTTCCACTGTTGCCTGATTTTAAGTTACATGGTTGGACTTGTATTGTTACTAGATCATGAGGCACTTGTTTTAGACTTTCACTGTTGCCTGATTTTAAGTTACATGGTTGGACTTGTATTGTTACTAGATCATGAGGCACTTGTTTTAGACTTTCACTGTTGCCTGATTTTAAGTTACATGGTTGGACTTGTATTGTTACTAGATCATGAGGCACTTGTTTTAGACTTCCACTGTTGCCTGATTTTAAGTTACATGGTTGGACTTGTATTGTTACTAGATCATGAGGCACTTGTTTTAGACTTTCACTGCTGCCATATCTCAAGGCAGGTCGACATTATTAGTGGTACCAGACTTCAGGGCAGGACATATTAAACTGTGATGCCAAATAAACTGTTTGTTGACATTTTTACTGGTGAAGAAATTGAGTTTTGTCGTGTCCTGTTTTAATGACTTGAAAGTAGTGAAGGAGAAAGAAAGAAAGAAAGAAAGAAAAAATAATACCGAAACAAATAAATAAATAAAGATATAAATAAATAAATTGATATAAAGAGAGAATGAAACAAAAACAAAAAATAATGAAACGAGTAAATTTAATAAAAAGAAATGGGAAAATAAGAAATAAATAAAGAAAAAAGACACAAAGATAATGAGACAACTAAATAAATAACTAATGGAACAGGAATAACAAATAGAAAAGAAGTCAAACCTACAATGTGTTAGTTTTCAGAGGCTCGAATGACGAACCGAACCTAATCTAACCGAACCGAACCTGACCTGACCTGACCTGACCTGACCTGACCTAACCTAACCTAACCTAACCTAACCGAACCTAACATGTAAGAATGTCCAAAAAATAATGACACAATTACACTGACACTTTACCTAAACTAGAGACGTTCACTTAGCACCAGTTAGGAGACAGAATTACAGTGAGACTCTACCTTAACTCTATGTACGGTATGTTAATTAGTCAGTATATTTGTGTGGAAGATTTTGTCAAGTTCTGCACCTGAAGAAATAACAATTGTATTATTTTTATTAATTATTTATATTCTTCCGGTCTTATATATATATTGTATCTCCCGTTAACTGAAGGTGACAAACTACACCCATCAACTCACTTCCGCCGTAGTACAAAGATTTCGGCTACATTGGAGTGGAAACTTGACGGAAACTTTGTGATATAACTAGATGCGTTGATTTACTTTTCGTGATAAGGTAAATTTCGAGCGTTAGAGTGTTTGGCTTGTCCACTTGTATTCCAGCTGGGGGCGCACGAGCTGACACTGTAGCAGTCTTCCACCTGTGGTATCATTCATGCCGCGAAAATGCAAATGATGGCATTTTTTCGTGGCGAGATTAAGGTTGGGTGGGCCATATAAGAGAAGGCGGCGCTGGTCAGTTAGGGTTGTACCGCTCATTCAAACAAGTGAACAATCGTCCCAACACCTTATCTCTTTATGAAATACTCCCAAACTTGACTTCTGCCTTATTTGAAGTAATAATTAAATGGACAGCACTTTTGTCATACGAGTTAACTTCTACCCTTTTAAAAGCAGGTATACAGTAGGTTATGCAAGAGATGGTAGCCAGGTAGCCATACGCATTTAGATTCTTATTAACCATGCAAAAACATGACAGTTATCCCAAGAACATAAATTTGCTTTATTCAGAGTAATTATGTAGTCTACCCCAATCATTATGAAAATTTAATTTTAATTTTAGATGTATTCTTTTCTCTCACGACCCTTACATAGAGTAAAATTCCACACTGATATGGAAGAGCCTTATAGTTTCCATGTATTTTTGTCTATTCTGAAAGTTGTAAGATTCAAACCCAGTTGTGAGTTTTTTGTATGCGGTGCATCCCATAAGAACATAAGAATGGAGGAAACTGCAGAGGGCCTATTGACCCATACTGGGCAGTCCCGTTTACACCCAACCCCTATCGCTCATATATCATGTTTCAGACGATTCTTACAGTTCTGTTGTTTTGAAAGTAGTTGGGATTTAAGTTCACTTAAGAAAGTGGAAAATAGCCTAAGTACAGCCAGAGTATCTCACTCTGTGTCACAGTCGATGAGTTTTGTCAGTTTTAGCAAACATAGCATTAAATGGCATTAAAAAGAAAATTACCACTAACCGTGCACTTAGGACACCCCATATGTTGCAACAGATCCAATGCGTTTTCGTCTATTTCGGAAACTGTAGAATTCATCCACACAGAACGAGGC
Organism: Homarus gammarus; assembly: GCA_958450375.1. Classification (NCBI taxonomy): domain Eukaryota; kingdom Metazoa; phylum Arthropoda; class Malacostraca; order Decapoda; family Nephropidae; genus Homarus; species Homarus gammarus. The sequence continues at coordinate 2,399,946 of CAUDMG010001564.1, read as the reverse complement.
AAACAACACCACTAAAACAACACCACTAAACCAGCAAGTTTATCACATACGGTCATAGATTCGATGCGTTTTTGTCTATTTTGGAAACCGTAGACTTCAACCCCACTTAAAAAAAAGCCTTCCGTTTAACCGGGTGTCCAGTTTATCCCATATATTGCAATACCCTCCAGATGTGTTGAGGAGGAGCGGGTGAGTGTAAGGTGTAAGGCACAAGGGGATAAAGGCGGGTTTACCGCAGCCAGTGTGACGGGAGAAAGTGCGCTGGACCTTTCACTGTGTGGGTCGACCTCCTCCATTCATGACTTACCCCGAGCCAGCCTCCCTCCCTCCTCCCTCCATCCCTCACCCTCCGTCCCTCCATCCCCCATCCTCGCTCCCTCCATCCCTCACCCTCCCTCCCTCCCTCCCTCTATTCCCCACCCTCTATATCTTCATCCCTTACCCTACCCACTTCCATCCCTCACCTCCACCCCTCACCCTCCATCCCAACCATCATTACCACTATTACCACCACCTAAGCCACCACCACCTACCACAACTACAACTACAACCATTACCACTACCACGCTCAGAAGTCGTTGGTCAAAGGTGGTGAGTCATGGGACATGGGTCGTGGGTCATGAGTCGTGGACCATGGGTAGTGGGTTAGATCGTGGGTCATGGGTCGTGGGTCATAGATCGTGGATAATTGTGGGTCGTGGGTCATGGGCCAGATCGTTGGGTCATGGGCCGTAGGTCGTGGATCATGGGTCGTTGGTCTTAAGTTGTGGGTCATGGGCCGTGGGTCATGGGTCAGATCGTAAGGTTACGGGTCGTGGGTCATCGTTCGTGGATCATGGTTCATGGGGCATGGTTCATGGGGCATGGGTCGTGGGTCATAGTTCGTGGGTCAGTTCGTGGGTCATGGGTCAGATCGTGGGTCATGGGCAGTGGCTCAAATCGTAGGGTCATGGATCATGTGGTCTTATTTCGTGGGTCATGGGTCTCATGGGTTCGTAGGGGAACGTCTTATGTTGACTACCTATGCGTGTAATACGTGGTGTGGAGAGGGATCGAGGGTTACAGATTCTTCAAAGAACAGAGCGACATAGGAAGTGAGATAGCATTATATACAAGAGTAGAGTAGGAACCAAACACACACACACACACACACACACACACACACACACACACACACACACACACACACACACACAGTAATCGGCACTCTCAGGGGGATAATTTCGTGTTATAATAATTAAAACTAACTACATTTTTTTTTCAATTTGCATCTTAGTCAAAGCATTGTCCCCTAACACAAGCTTCCTCCTCTGTTCATAATGACGCTACCTTAAAAATCTCTCCTTCCATCTTTTACTCCTCCCTGGACTTACCTTTAATACTCCCCTGTAGACATTACCAAACTATTCTCCCTTTCTCCCTGACTCTCCCTCCGCCCTGATTCACACCATCGTCAGCAACAACAAAGTACTGCGTGTCAACTTCTACCACGTGTTATTGTGGGTCAGTTTCAAGTCTACAGTCACGCGTATTGATAATGTTTTTTTTTTTGTGTTTTGTTTCATTCAACAGATCTTAACCAGAGGCCCATCCCATTAACCAGAGCTCCATCCATTAACCAGAGGCCCTTCCCATCCCATTAACCAGAGGTCCATCCATTAACCAGGGGCCCTCCCCATTAACCAGAGGTCCTTCCCATCCCATTAACCAGAGGTCCATCCATTAAACAGAGGTCCATCCCATTAACCAGAGGTCCATCCCATTAACCAGAGGTCCATCCCATTAACCAGCGGTCCATCCATTAACCAGAGGTCCATCCCATTAACCAGAGGTCCATCCCATTAACCAGAGGTCCATCCATTAACCAGAGGTCCATCCATTAACCAGAGGTCCATCCCATTAACCAGAGGTCCATCCATTAACCAGAGGTCCATCCCATTAACCAGAGGTCCATCCATTAACCAGAGGTCCATCCCATTAACCAGAGGTCCATCCATTAACCAGAGGTCCATCCCATTAACCAGAGGTCCATCCCATTAACCAGAGGTCCATCCATTAACCAGAGGTCCATCCCATTAACCAGAGGTCCATCCATTAACCAGAGGTCCATCCCATTAACCAGAGGTCCATCCCATTAACCAGAGGTCCATCCATTAACCAGAGGTCCATCCCATTAACCAGAGGTCCATCCATTAACCAGAGGTCCATCCCATTAACCAGAGGTCCATCCATTAACCAGAGGTCCATCCCATTAACCAGAGGTCCATCCATTAACCAGAGGTCCATCCCATTAACCAGAGGTCCATCCATTAACCAGAGGTCCATCCATTAACCAGAGGTCCATCCCATTAACCAGAGGTCCATCCATTAACCAGAGGTCCATCCATTAACCAGAGGTCCATCCATTAACCAGAGGTCCATCCCATCAACCAGAGGTCCATCCCATTAACCAGAGGTCCATCCATTAACCAGAGGTCCATCCCATTAACCAGAGGTCCATCCATTAACCAGAGGTCCATCCATTAACCAGAGGTCCATCCCATTAACCAGAGGTCCATCCCATTAACCAGAGGTCCACCCATCAAACAGAGGTCCATCCCATTAACCAGAGGTCCTTCCCATTAACCAGAGGTCCATCCATTAACCAGAGGTCCTTCCCATTAACCAGAGGTCCATCCATTAACCAGAGGTCCATCCATTAACCAGAGGTCCATCCATTAACCAGAGGTCCATCCCATTAACCAGAGGTCCATCCCATTAACCAGAGGTCCATCCATTAACCAGAGGTCCATCCATTAACCAGAGGTCCATCCATTAACCAGAGGTCCATCCCATTAACCAGAGGTCCATCCATTAACCAGAGGTCCATCCATTAACCAGAGGTCCATCCCATTAACCAGAGGTCCATCCATTAACCAGAGGTCCATCCATTAACCAGAGGTCCATCCCATTAACCAGAGGTCCATCCATTAAACAGAGGTCCATCCATTAACCAGAGGTCCTTCCCATTAACCAGAGGTCCATCCATTAACCAGAGGTCCATCCATTAACCAGAGGTCCATCCATTAACCAGAGGTCCATCCATTAAACAGAGGTCCATCCATTAACCAGAGGTCCATCCCATTAACCAGAGGTCCTTCCCATTAACCAGAGGTCCTTCCCATTAACCAGAGGTCCATCCATTAACCAGAGGTCCATCCATTAACCAGAGGTCCATCCCATTAACCAGAGGTCCTTCCATTAACCAGAGGTCCATCCATTAACCAGAGGTCCATCCATTAACCAGAGGTCCATCCATTAACCAGAGGTCCATCCCATTAACCAGAGGTCCATCCCATTAACCAGAGGTCCATCCCATTAACCAGAGGTCCATCCCATTAACCAGAGGTCCTTCCCATTAACCAGAGGTCCTTCCCATTAACCAGAGGTCCATCCATTAAACAGAGGTCCATCCCATTAACCAGAAGTCCATCCATTAACCAGAGGTCCATCCCATTAACCAGAGGTCCATCCATTAACCAGAGGTCCTTCCATTAACCAGAGGTCCATCCATTAACCAGAGGTCCATCCATTAACCAGAGGTCCATCCCATTAACCAGAGGTCCACCCATTAAACAGAGGTCCACCCCATTAACCAGAGGTCCATCCCATTAACCAGAGGTCCTTCCCATTAACCAGAGGTCCATCCATTAAACAGAGGTCCATCCCATTAACCATAGGTCCAACCCATTAACCAGAGGTCCATCCCATTAACCAGAGGTCCATCCATTAACCAGAGGTCCATCCATTAACCAGAGGTCCATCCATTAACCAGAGGTCCATCTCATTAACTAGAGGTCCATCCATTAACCAGAGGTCCATCCATTAACCAGAGGTCCATCCCATTAACCAGAGGTCCATCCATTAACCAGAGGTCCATCTCATTAACTAGAGGTCCATCCATTAACCAGAGGTCCATCCCATTAACCAGAGGTCCATCCCATTAACCAGAAGTCCTTCCCATTAACCAGAAGTCCATCCATTAACCAGAGGTCCTTCCCATTAACCAGAGGTCCTTCCCATTAACCAGAGGTCCATCCATTAACCAGAGGTCCTTCCCATTAACCAGAGGTCCTTCCCATTAACCAGAGGTCCTTCCCATTAACCAGAGGTCCTCCCCATTTACCACAGGTCCTTCCCATTAACCAGATATCCTCCCCATTTACCACAGGTCCTCCCCATTTACCACAGGTCCTCCCCATTAACCAGATATCCTCCCCATTTACCACAGGTCCTTCCCATTAACCAGAGGTCCTTCCCATTAACCAGATATCCTCCCCATTTACCACAGGTCCTTCCCATTAACCAGATATCCTCGCCATTTACCACAGGTCCTCCCCATTTACCACAGGTCCTCCCCATTAACCAGATATCCTCCCCATTTACCACAGGTCCTCCCCATTTACCACAGGTCCTCCCCATTAACCACAGTCCTCCCCATTTACCACAGGTCCTCCCCATTTACCACAGGTCCTCCCCATTTACCACAGGTCCTCCCCATTAACCACAGATCCTCCCCATTAACCAGATATCCTCCCCATTTACCACAGGTCCTCCCCATTAACCAGAGGTCCTCCCCATTTACCACAGGTCCTCCCCATTAACCAGATATCCTCCCCATTAACCACAGGTCCTCCCCATTAACCCTCTCGTCCTCTCCTCATCGTTCCTCGCCTGTGAGTGGTTGTGTGGTGCTTCTGCCACGGCCAATCACCATCTAATCACATACCTTTGTTTACCATGGACAGGAGGTTGATTGGCTGGAAGCTATGACACTCATTCTCACTTTCCTTACCTCTCTCTCTCTCTCTCTCTCTCTCTCTCTCTCTCTCTCTCTTTTTCTCTGTCTCTCTCTCTCTCACATATGATTATGATTAGTCTATCTCTCTCTCTCTCTCTCTCTCTCTCTCTCTCTCTCTCATGTCATGCTCTTTCTCTATCTCTCTTGTCATCATGCTCTCTCTCTTTCTCTCTCTCCGTCTCTCTCTGTCCCTTTCTCTCTCTCTTTCTTTAAATCATGATCCATTTCTCCCCCCTGTTATTATGCTCTCTCTCTCTCTCTCTCTCTCTCTCTCTCTCTCTCTCTCTCTCTCTCTCTGTCTCTCTCTTTAATCATCATTATCCATTTCTTCCCCTGTCATCATGTTCTCTCTCTCTCTCTCTCTCTCTCTCTCTCTCTCTCTCTCTCTCTCTCTCTCTGTATATTTCCTCACTAACCAACTTTATCGTCTGCCTCACCTCCTCTTTCTTAGTAATGTTTTCTTCCCTGTCTTTTATTCGTTTTTTCTTCACCTCAAGTACTAATTCCCTTGTCTCTGTTATCTCCATTCTCTCTCTCTCTCTCTCTCTCTCTCTCTCTCTCTCTCTCTCTCAATATACACACACATGTATAAATAATGTTTTTTCTCACAAGGCGGACGCAGGATCCAGTACTCGCCTCGTTAAAGCCCGATCATTTTAATACAGTGGTGAAGATAACCCGAAAGAATCTTAACATAGTATATTGTAATCAACTAGGGAGGGCAATTAAATATATATTATTCTAAAAACCCATGAAATTGGTGCCATAAATACAGAAATTACTCTTGAGAAAATATATATAATTGCAAAAACGTATGAAATTGGTATCATAAATAAGAAGTGGTTGGAGGGAGGGAGGTCAAGACAATGGGGGAGACTTATACATAATAGAATAATTCGTAAGAGTGAGACCTCATAAGGTGTCTCTGGACAGCACAATGGTACGTGGCCGCTATAGTACCTCCTCCAGGGGGGGGGGGGGGGTGGTTACATTGGGGGTCAGGGGTACCTCCAGGGGGTACATCAGGTCATGGTTACCTTCAGGGGTACACCAGGTCAGGGGTACCTCCAGGGGGTACATCAGGTCAGGGGTACCTTCAGGGGGTACACCAGGTCAGGGGTACCTTCAGGGGGTACACCAGGTCATGGTTACCTTCAGGGGGTACACCAGGTCAGGGGTACCTTCAGGGGGTACACCAGGTCATGGTTACCTTCAGGGGGTACACCAGGTCAGGGGTACCTTCAGGGGGTACACCAGGTCAGGGGTACCTTCAAGGGGTACACCAGGTCAGGGGTACCTTCAGGGGGTACACCAGGTCATGGTTACCTTCAGGGGGTACACCAGGTCAGGGGTACCTTCAAGGGTACACCAGGTCAGAGGAAGTTTCATAATAAACCAGGGTGATGGGTAGTACTAAGGGGTACCACAAGAGAGAGAGAGAGAGAGAGAGAGAGAGAGAGAGAGAGAGAGAGAGAGAGAGAGAGAGAGAGAGAGAGAGAGAGAGAGAGAGAGAGAGAGAGAGAGAGAGAGAGAGAGAGGACTTAGCCTAATCCATTTCCTGTGGTTAAGGTAAGAGGTATCACTCTACCCCCCTCCATCCCCCTTCTTTCCCCCCCCCCCCTCCCATCTTCCCCCACCCCGTCCTCCCCCCCCCCCCCACTACCGGATCACATCTCCGGGCAATCTCCAAGGTGTGTTAGTATCTCCAGGGAGTGTTAGTGTCTCCAGGGAGTGTTAGTGTCTCCAGGGTGTGTTAGTGTCTCCAGGGTGTGTTAGTGTCTCCAGGGTGTGTTAGTGTCTCCAGGCAGTGTTAGTGTCTCCAGGGTGTGTTAGTGTCTCCAGGGTGTGTTAGTGTCTCCAGGGTGTGTTAGTGTCTCCAGGGAGTGTTAGTGTCTCCAGGGTGTTGTTAGTGTCTCCAGGGTGTGTTAGTGTCTCCAAGGTGTGTTAGTGTCTCCAGGGTGTGTTAGTGTTAGTGTCTCCAGGGTGTGTTAATGTCTCCAGGGTCCAGACCTTCACACACTCGTCCAGACCTTCACACATTCGTCTTAGACCTTCACACACTCGTCCAGACCTTCACACACTCGTCCAGGCCTTCACACACCCATCCAGACCTTCACACACTCTTCCAGACCTTCACACACTCGTCCAGACCTTCACACACTCGTCCAGACCTTCACACACTCGTCCAGACCTTCACACACTCGTACAGACCTTCACACACTCTTCCAGACCTTCACACACTCGTCCAGACCTTCACACACTCGTCCAGACCTTCACACACTCGTCCAGACCTTCACACACTCTTCCAGACCTTCACACATTCGTCCAGACCTGCGCACACTCGTCTTAGACCTTCACACACTCTTCCAGACCTTCACACACTCGTCCAGACCTTCACACACTCGTACGGAGCTTCACACACTCGTCCAGACCTTCACACACTCGTCCAGACCTTCACACACTCGTACAGACCTTCACACACCCGTACAGACCTTCACACACTCGTCCAGACCTTCACACTCTCGTCCACGACCATCCTCGGGTTCGGACACGAGACAGTACCCGGTTTGGACGAGTCTATTTCCGAGGGTGGTGTTGGATCATTACACGAGGCGGGCCGACAGCATCCTTCAATCACCCGCCGCTCGGTATGCATGTCAAGTGAGCCTCTCAGTTGTGTAGCCTTCTTTGTGTGGTGTGGTGTGGTGTGGTGTGGTGTGGTGGTAGTGTGGTGTGATGGTGTGGTGTGGATGGTAGTAGTGTGATAGTGTGGCGTGGATGGTAGTAGTGTGGTTGTGGTTTGGAGGTGTGGTTTGGTGTGGTGATGATGTTATGTAGAAGTAGTAGTGTGGTATGGTGGTGTGGTGGTGGTGTGATATAGTAGTAGTGGGGTGTGGTGTGGTGTTGGTAATGTACGTAGTGTAATTTGGTTGTGGTGTGGTTTGGTTGTGGTGTGGTAGTGTGGTGGTAGGGTGGTGTGGTTCTGGTGTGGTATGGTAGTGTGGTGGTAACATGATGTAGTAGTAGTAGTAGTAGTATAGTGTGGTATGGTGTGCTGGTGTGGTGGTAGTGTGGTGTGATGGTGTGGTGTGGATGGTAGTGGTGTGGTGTGGGTGGTAGTGATGTGGTGTGATGGTGTAGTAGTGGTGTGGTGTGGGTGGTAGTGTAGTGATGTGGTGTAGCAGTAGTGTAGTGTGGTGTGGTGTAGTGAGGTGGGATGTGGTGTGGTGTTGGTATAGTTGGGGTGGGTGTGTGGTGCTGGTGGTGACTTTGTGGCGTCTCAAGGTGCGGTTGTGGTGTCTCTACAGTGGTGCAAAAGTGTGGAGATGATGGCGTGATGCAGTAAAGATGTCGCTGTGGTGGTGTGGTTTATGTAGTGCTGAGTGTATACGGGCGAGCGGTTGTGTATATGTTTATTTATAGGTGTATACTAGTGTGTATGTATGTGTATTATACATGTGTAAGTTAATATGTATGTATTTGTGTCTCTAAGTGAATACAAGTTAGCGCAAGGTCTACAATTACTTCACATACCTGGTACTATCTTCAGTTCCTATTCAGTCATAAATATTTGTCATAGAAAACTTAACAGCATCGTTTATGTGGTCTGATCTTATCCAAGAGCGTCGTGCCTTATATCTTACTAATAATTGTGGATAATAGAATGAACCTCGACATCTTAGTGCAGTAACATCCGTGGACCATTTAGATGTTCTCCCAAAAATTCCCACAATTCGAGAAAATATATAACATACGACTATTCCACCCATCCTCATCTCGCCTGAACGGAGATGAGAAACCTCTTACCCACCATTAAATACTTTAGTACAGAATAAACAATAAAACGACTTTCATTCATTACTCATCGTATATTTATGTGTTGCAAGTAGTACATTACCCTTCGATGATCGTTTGTTTTTAAAATAGTGGGGCAGTGCTGTTTACCCTCAGTGGGCGTTCTTGTATACACTAAGAGCGTTTATTTACATTCGAATCCCTATTGTTTACCTTCGTGACGTAGTTGTAGGAAGATTTGTGGAGGCTACGCGCGTACTGAAGGTTATAGAGCGACGCTGTGGTAGACTCAACCGGTCGTCAATGTAACAACAGTGGATGATGAATTGCAAAGGAAATCTTAGAGTTACTGGTTTAATATATTCATTCCCGGAATTAATCTTTATATTTTTCTTTGTCTAAACTATTGTCATTTTGTTGTGTGGGTTTGTTCATATCATTACTTACGATCGATCTATCTATCTATCTATCTATCTATCTATCCATCTAATGTACAGCTGTTTCGACTACGTCCTTCCTACCATTCTTCTCATCATCAAACATTATCGTCTTTGTATTCTCTCTCTCTCTCTCTCTCTCTCTTCTAATGTTAATATTATTCTTTCTGTTCAAGTTTTCCTCCCTTTTATTCTTTATTCTCTCTATTCCCTTTTCTCTTGTTTTTTTCTCGTTATATTACTCTCTCTCTCTCTCTCTCTCTCTCTCTCTCTCTCTCTCTTTCTCTCTCTCTTTTTCTCGCCTTCCTCAGTTCAATCTCCCTTAATTTATCGTTCTATCTCACTTCCTCTTACATTGTCTCTCATTCCTCATTACAGTCTTAAAATTTTTTCTCTCTCTCTCTCTCTCTCTCTCTCTCTCTCTCTCTCTCCCATCATCCACTATTAGAACACAGAGATTACAAGCCAAGGTTAGTTCACCATTTCATAACACGCTAGAGGTCCGGATATTGTAGGTGGTGTTATAGTATGTGTCAGGTGGTGTTATGGTCCGTGTCAGGTGGTGTTATGATCCGTGTCAGGTGGTGTTATGGTCCGTGTCAGGTGGTGTTATAGTCCCTGTCAGGTGGTGTTATGGTCCGTGTCAGGTGGTGTTATGGTCCGTGTCAGGTGGTGTTATGGTCCGTGTCAGGTGGTGTTATGGTCCGTGTCAGGTGGTGTTATGGTCCGTGTCAGGTGGTGTTATGGTCCGTGTCAGGTGGTGTTATGGTCCGTGTCAGGTGGTGTTATGGTCCGTGTCAGGTGGTGTTATGGTCCGTGTCAGGTGGTGTTATGGTCCGTGTCAGGTGGTGCTATGGCCTTTGGCTGGTGGTGTTATGGCCCTTGTCAGGTGGTGTTAAGGTCCGTGTCAGATGGTGTTATGGCCTGTGTCAGGTGGTGTTATGGCCCGTGTCAGGTGGTGTTATGGTCCGTGTCAGATGGTGTTATGGTCCGTGTCAGGTGGTGTTATGGCCTGTGTCAGGTGGTGTTATGGTCCGTGTCAGGTGGTGTTATGGCCCGTGTCAGGTGGTGTTATGGTCCGTGTCAGGTGGTGTTATGGTCCGTGTCAGATGGTGTTATGGCCTGTGTCAGGTGGTGTTATGGTCCGTGTCAGATGGTGTTATGGTCCGTGTCAGGTGGTGTTATGGCCCGTGTCAGGTGGTGTTATGGTCCGTGTCAGGTGGTGTTATGGTCCGTGTCAGGTGGTGTTATGGCCCGTGTCGGATGGTGTTATGGCCTGTGTCAGGTGGTGTTATGGCCCATGTCAGATGGTGTTATGGCCCATGTCAGATGGTGTAGTATTTTCGGGATTCTACTGTACTATACTCATATCTATTATTATTATTGTTATTATTATTATTATTATTATTATCATCTCTATTATTATTACTGTTATTGTTATTATTATCATCTCTTTTATTATTATTATTATTATTATTATTATTATTATTATTATTCCCTCTCCTCTAATTATCTATTTCATCTTATAATATATTGTGTCGTTACTACTAAAGTGTTTAGTGTTAATTTATATCATAGTATTATGAAAATAATAACAAAATAACTATTATTAAATACAGTTACTCGTTTAACCTCCCGTCAAAAATAAATAACAAATGACTAAACAATCAATACGATAATATTTATAGCAAAAAAAAAAAAGATTATACACCTTTCTCTAACTTCATCTGCTGATTAATCATTCTAAAGCTACCTTGGTGGGTTAGATTAGGTTAGCACTAAAATGATTAACCAGCAGTTGAAATAAACTTAGGTTTGTCTAATATTCAGGTAATCCAACAAAACCAATCAATATATACCTTAAAACAGACCAAGTGGCAGATATACTGTACTAATAAGACTCCTTTACCCCCAATAGACGAAGGATGAAACACGCGGATAATGGGAACACGCTCTCCCCGCTCTGGCTACACAGCTCTACATGTGCAGGTACGTGCCGCCTCAACCCCACACGCACTCACTCACTCCTTCTCTCTTTTGGTTGTAGGTTGTGGTTGTCTTTTGGTTGTAGGCTGTGATTGTAGGTGATGGTTCTCTTATGTTCATGGTTGTGTCCTCTGGTTGTAGGTTGTAATTGTAGGTGATGGTTCTCTTATGTTCATGGTTGTAGGTTGTGGTTGTGTCCTCTGGTTGTAAGTTGTGATTGTAGGTGATGGTTCTCTTGTGTTTATGGTTGTAGGATGTCTTATGATTATGGTTGTAGGTTGTCTTATCATTGTGGTTGTGTCCTCTGGTTGTAGGTTGTGATTGTAGGTGATGGTTCTCTTATGTTCATGGTTGTGTCCTCTGGTTGTAGGTTGTGATTGTAGGTGATGGTTCTCTTATATTTATGGTTGTAGGTTGTGATTGTAGGTGATGGTTCTCTTATGTTCATGGTTGTAGGTTGTGGTTGTGTCCTCTGGTTGTAGGTTGTGATTGTAGGTGATGGTTCTCTTATGTTTATGGTTGTAGGTTGTCTTATGAATATGGTTGTGCCTTATGGTTGTAGGTTGTGGTTGTCTTATGGTTGTAGGTTGTGGTTGGGTTCTATGGTTGTAGATTGTAATAGTAGGTGATGGTTGTCTTATGTTTGTGGTTGTAGGTTGTCTTATGGTTGTGGTTGTGTCTTATGATTCTATGTTTCTGTTTTGGGTTGTGGTTGTAGTTCTTGGTGACGGTTGCAGGTTATGGTTCTACAGTAAGCCGTGGTTCTGGGTGGTGGTTGTAAATTGTGGTCTTATAGTTGTAGGTTGTGATCGTGTCTTATGGTTGTAGGTTGTAGTTGTCTTATGGTTGTAGGTTGTGGTTCTGTCTTAAATTTGTAGTTTGTGGCTCTGGGTTGTGGTTGCAGGTTGTGGTTCTGCCTTATGGTTGTAGGTTGTGGTTCTGCCTTATGGTTGTAGGTTGTGGTTGCCTTATGGCTTTAGGTTGTGGTTGCCTTGTGGTTGTAGGTTGTGGTTCTGTCTTGTGGTTGTAGATTGTGGTTCTGTCTTGTGGTTGTAGGTTATGGTTTTGTCTTATGGTTGTAGGTTGTGGTTCTGTCTTACGGTTGTAGGTTGTGGTTCTGTCTTTTGGTTGTAGGTTGTGGTTCTGTCTTGTGGTTGTAGGTTGTGGTTCTGCCTTATGGTTGTAGGTTGTGGTTTTGACTTATGGTTGTAGGTTGTGGTTCTGCCTTATGGTTGTAGGTTATGGCTTTGTCTTATGGTTGTAGGTTGTGGTTCTACCTTATGGTTGTAGGTTGTGGTTCTGCCTTATGGTTGTAGATTGTGGTTCTGTCTTTTGGTTGTAGGTTGTGGTTCTGCCTTATGGTTGTAGGTTGTGGGTCTGCCTTATGGTTGTAGGTTGTGGTTCTGTCTTTTGGTTGTAGGTTGTGGTTCTGCCTTATGGTTGTAGGTTGTGGTTCTGTCTTGTGGTTGTAGGTTGTGGTTCTGCCTTATGGTTGTAGGTTGTGGCTCTGGATTGTGGTTCTAAGTTGTTTTTCTAGGTTGTGGTTCTGGGTTGTGGATGTAGGTTGTGGTTTTGTCTTATGGTTGTAGGTTGTGGTTCTGGATTGTGGTTCTAAGTTGTGGTTCTGGGTTATGGTTGTCTTACGGCTCTAGGTTGTGATTCAGGGTTGTGGTTATAGGTTGCGGTCTGGATTATGGTTCTATATTGTGGTTCTGGGTTGCGATTGTAGGTTGTGGTTTTCTTAAGGTTCTGGGCTGTGGTTCTGTCTTATGGTTGTAGGTTGTGGTTTTGTTAAGGTTCTGGGCTGTGGTTCTGTCATATGGTTGTAGGTTGTGGTTTTGTTAAGGTTCTGGGCTGTGGTTCTGTCTTATGGTTGTAGGTTGTGGTTTTCTTAAGGTTCTGGGCTGTGGTTCTGTCTTATGGTTGTAGGTTGTGGTTTTCTTAAGGTTCTAGGCTGTGGTTCTGTCATATGGTTGTAGGTTGTGGTTTTCTTAAGGTTCTAGGCTGTGGTTCTGTCATATGGTTGTAAGATGCGGTTTTGGATTGTGGTTGTAGGTTGTGGTTCTGGATTGTATTTCTGGGTTGTGGTTGTAGGTTGTGGTTGTCTTATGGCTCTAGGTTGTGGCTCTGGATTGTGGTTCTAAGTTGTGGTTCTGGGTTGTGGTTGTAGGTTGTAGTTGTCTTATGGTTGTAGGTTGTAGTTGTCATATGGTTGTAGGTTGTGGTTCCAAGTCATATCTCCAAGTAATTCTCCCATTCAGTAAAATAAAAAAAAAAACTAGATTTAAAAAAATAAATATGCACTTGATGTTTTTTTATATATAAACTAATCCGGTTTTTGTTTTTTCTTCAGTGTTAAATAATGGCATGGTAAAGTTAACTGCACTTGAATAAGGTGTCGACTCATTCCGGATGATGCCTGTTTCGAACCCGTGATTTTGACCTTTGATCTCTAAATCCCCCTCCTCACCCAAATAATAATAATAATAATAATAATAATAATAATAATAATAATAATAATAATAATAATAATAATAATAATAAAATATCACAGTTTACTTTACGTTAGTTTACTTTACTTTACTTTTTTTTCTTTTATTTTACTCCACCATTTTTCCATATTGTTGAAAGTTATTAACAAGCTTGAACGCTGTAACTTCCCATTCTTGAGTTAGTCTTATGATAGATACATATACACGCGGCACTGACAGCCTTTCTCGTACGACTCTGGCAGCTTCATTAGCCACAAGGTTTTTTTTTTAGTTTATATATATAATATATATATATATATATATATATATATATATAATATATATATATATATATATATATATATATATTTTTGGGGGGGGTGGGGGTTATTATGGGAGTGATGGGGGTGATTTACAGGCCCCCAAGTCTTGGGAAAAAAGCAGCTCAGCCCATATGGCAGAGAAATCAGGTTTACCCTAAATTGGGAAACAAAAAATAATGAACATGTGGTCAGAGTCCCAGACTTTCAATCAGCGGATTATGAGGGGTTAAGAAGGTACCTAGGTGAGGTCACCTGGGAACAGTCAGGTCAGTCTCTGGTAGGAATGGATGAGGTCACCGTTTGCACAACAAATGATCATAGCTATACTAAATTCACTAGTATACTACGTAAAGCACAGGAACAAAATATACGAGACAGAAAAAGGTCAAATAAGAATGAGCCAAGGTGGATGACCAAAAAACTTAAACATGACATAGGAATAAAGAAAGGAATTAATAAGAAATTAAAGGGAGGGGAGGAGCAGCTCAGAGATAGGTATAATGAACTATCTAGGAATGTTAAGAAAAATGTAAGGAAGGCAAAGAGGGACTACGAAATCAGGATAGCAAGAGAATCCAAGGCGAATCCCAAGGGATTTTTCCAGATATATAGGACAAAGGTCAAGGACAAAGTGGGATCTTTAAAGTCAGAGAGAGGGGAAGTGATCGATGATAGTGAGGAAATAAGCAAAGCATTAAACAGTTACTTCTTATCAGTTTTCACAGAAGAAATCCATGAGAAAACACCAGAGGTGGAGCTGATATTTAGGGGAAATGAAGAGAAACTAAAGACTATCACTATCAGAAAAGAGGATGTTCTTAAGAAGATGAATAAATTATAGAAGACAAAATCCCCAGGGATGAATGAAATTTCCCTCGAATTTTGAAAGAGTGTAAGGAACAGATTAGCAGACCCCTCGTAAATTTATTTACAAAATCATCAGACACGGGAGTTGTGCCAAACTTGTGGAAACAGGCAAATGTAATACCAATATTCAAAAAGGGAGACAGAGCATCAGCGTTAAATTACCGGCCGGTTAGTTTGACATCAGTAGTGGGGAAATTTCTTGAATCAATTATAGCAAATAGCATCCGATCGCATTTAGAGAAAAACAAATTAAGCTACGACTCTCAATATGGATTTACAAAGAGAAAATCTTGTCTAACAAATCTGCTGACGTTTTTTAGGAAAGTCTATGAGGTAGTAGATAATGACGAAAATTATGATGTTATATACTTAGACTTTAGCAAAGCATTTGACAGAGTACCGCATCAGAGACTTCTGCGAAAATTTAAGGCTCATGGTATCGAGGGGAAAGTTTTAAATTGGATAAAATCAAGGCTTACCGATAGAACACAGAGGGTTAGTGTAGATGGTTTTAAATCTGAGTGGGGATGTGTAACTAGTGGGGTTCCTCAGGGGTCAGTACTGGGCCCACTGTTGTTCATAATCTACATAAACAATCTAGATACTGGGATCAGCAGTGACATAAGCAAGTTTGCGGATGACACCATAATAGGGCAGCAGATTAATTCAGGACAGGATGCAAATGCACTATAGGAGGATTTAAATAAACTGCAGGAGTGGTCAGAAAAATGGCAAATGATATTCAACACCAGCAAATGCAGCGTACTTAATATTGGAAGAACAAATACTGTCAATGTGTACAGCCTTAACAACATCAACCAGGAGAAGTCACCTTGTGAAAGAGACTTAGGGGTACTTGTAAGCCCGGACCTTCAGCTTAGAAAACATTGCGTTAATGTTCGAAATAGGGCAAACAGAGTAATAGGTTTTAAATCTAGAAATGTAAGTAATAAGAGTGCGGAGGTCATATTGCAATTATATCTTGCGCTAGTCAGGCCGCACCTTGATTATGCTGTTCAGTTCTGGTGCCCTTATTATAGAATGGATATCAATTCACTGGAGTCGGTGCAGCAAAGAATGACGAAAATGATTCCGGGACTTAGAAACCTTCCATATCAAGATAGATAAAGAAACTAAACTTGCATTCCCTAGAAAGACGAAGAGTGCGGGGAGATATGATAGAAGTATTTAAGTGGGTGAAAGGAATCAATAAAGGAGATATAGATAAAGTTCTTATAATATCCGAGGAGGATAGGACTCATAGCAACGGATTTAAGTGGATAAGTTTAGGTTTAGGAGGGAGATAGGAAGAAACTGGTTCACAAATAGGGTGGTGGACGAGTGGAACAAGCTTAGCAATTTTGTAGTAAGTGCTGGGACGCTGGAAAGTTTTAAAAGGAGGCTGGATAGATTCATGGACGATAGAGAGTGGTAGTAACTCTCGACAGGAGCTGCCATGCACAGGCCAACCGGCCTATTGCAGACTTCTTATTTTCTTATGTTATGTTCTTGTGTACTCTAGGTGGAGGAAGAGGGATGTAAGATAGTGTACAATCAATTAATAAAATCCGTTCGAGTCTAACCCTGGACCACGAACCCTGAGATTCAAACTCTAGAGTCCGAAGCATTTATTGGCAGAATTATGTATGAGTCTACTGGTTCAGGTTCACGAGTCTGAATCTCCGGGTACGTGGTTCAGGTGGAGAGACGAAGGGCGTTTAGTAGTTGACAGTAACCGCACCTCCCTACCAAATTTCAGCACTCTCTCATCAAAACTGTGGACCGACTCGTGTGTGTGTGTGTGTGTGTGTGTGTCGTGGGTGGGGGCGGCCTGAGGGTTGATGAGGGAGACGAGGTGGGAGTCGATCCATTGTTTCAGTAATGGCTGTGTAATTTACTCTCACGCATCCAGTCACACACACGCACACTCACCTACCCACACACATGCACAAGCACTCACCAACACACACACCAATACACACACACACACACACACACACATATATATTAACAAAATATATATGTATATGACTGTATATCGTATGTAAGTATTGCTGTGTGTATGTAAACGAATATATCTGTACAAGAGTATACGTGTGTGAGGAGTGTATGTACGTATGTATGCATGTGCACCATCCCAGCCACGTACACATACCAGGAGTGAATAACCTTGTACACTCGTGGTTACAATTACTGCACAGGTCAACAAGAAGAACAATACCTGGTAATTCTGTGACCTCAATGTGACATTATGACCCCGTGTCGTGATCTTGCTTGGTGACGTCATTACTCGCTGGGAGAGATCTAGCCTCGTATGTGAACACTCAATTCTTGTACACTAACACTTGTACACTAGTCCTTCTACACGAACACTTCTACACTAGTCCTTGTACACTAACACATGTACACTCGGCCCTGTACACTAGACACCCTGACAACATATTAAGCAAGAGACGATTCATGAGCTTTTGAAAATTTGAACAATACGAAAACCCGACTAAAGATAAATACACTATTAGTACTAGACAATGGTGGGTGTAGCCCGGATACCCACAACCACCAATTCTCTAAATCCACTTTCATTATCACTATCCACACGAACTAGGCCGTGTGGGTAAGGTAAACGGCGCCATCTGTCCCTCTCTCTTTCTGTTGCCTGTTAAAGAGTTTATATCCGCCCCGTTACTCACGCACGGGAAGAATTGCTGTGTTTACTTTGATGTGTCGAGCTGCTGTTGTGTTTCATGGGTTAAAAGATCGATAGGTCAAGGTCGTGGTGTTGAAGAAGTCGAAGAGTTAACACCTCGTTTAAGTGTCGTCTTGTTATTATTATTGTTTGTATTATTGATTTTTTTTTAGTATTAATTTTATTAGTATTTTTAATGTTACTTTTATTATTATTATTATTATTATTATTATTATTATTATTATTGTTTTAAGTTCATGAGTTCCAAGTTGCCATGTTACTGAATTTTATTAGGTTCACAGATAATATAAATTTTCTTACCCACCTTTACACACCTGTTCCGTAAACAGCATCGTGCCAGCATTGAACCCCTGAACCGAATCCCCCAGATGGTTCACAAACACAAACCTGAACCCCTTAGACTTCAACATAGGTGAAGTTACAACATTAACAACAAGAACAACAAAAACAACAATAACAATAAGAATAATAACAATAATAACAATAATAATAATAATAATAATAATAATAATAATAATAATATCAGTATTAAACAAATATGCTTTACTAACGTCACTACTTCCAGGTAAAGAAACCAACATATAAGAACCAACAAGAGCCGGAACTGGTTAATAAAACTAACACACATAAAACACAAAATATCACCAGAGACAAAAACACGAAATATTGATCATTGTAAGATAAAAGACTCAAGTTTTAAAGAAGACTTTAGATAAATATTACGTGGATGATATCACTGATCAACAGCAACAGGTGATGTATAGATGTAGTATAACTATATTATACATCATACAGAGAGGAGGAGAAACTTCACGTTAGGATCATTGAACTCGATACAACGTTGAATAACATCACGCAGTCCCCACTAGCTGGGCGAGGCGGCCAGGCAGCATCCCTCCCTCCCTCTCTCCCACTCCCTCCCGCCCTCCACAGCCTCGGGCGCCCACCACTCTCACGCGCGAAACGGTGTAAGGCATTTTTTACTTAACTTCGGTCATTCATTTCTCATCACCTATTGCTGTGAGCCACCAACACTTCCGTGCATACTGATAATGTTCATGTCTTTTCCCCTCCACAGGAAAGATGTGATCCAGAGGAATATGATTTCGAAGATGTTTTAGGTGAGTACACAAGTTTTTTTTTTCTTCCGACTTACGAAGAGATTATAAAAAAAAAAAACTGCACCTCAAGACGCAACCATTACTCATATTTTTTTAAGCATTGATGTCAGCGAAATCTATTGTGTGGAGTACCAGTTATAGCAGAATGTGGTGTGATTGGCTGTGTGGAGGCAGTGAGTGACCTTTACACCAACCACACTATGTATGTTGTGGCTACCTGCCGCTGCTGCTACCTTCTCTCTCTCATTAACCAGGTGTTCATACGTTATCCAGATGTTTACTGTATATATTAATTATCCAGGTGTTCAGGAGTAATAATGGTGTTCATTAATTATCCAAATGTTCATGAGTTATACAGATGTTCACAGGGTCAGGTCACGGGTTAAGATCACAGGGTCACATAAGGTCAAGGTCAGAGGGTCAAGGTCACGGGTCATAAGGTCACACATCACACAGTCAAGATCACATTGACACATAAAGTCAAAGTCAGAGGGCCAAATGTCACAGGGTCAAGGTCATAGTCAAGCTCACACGGTTAACATCGCAGGGGTCATATATCATAAGGTCAAGGTCACAAGGTCAGGGTCATAAAGTCGAGCTCGCGAAGTTAACATCACAGGGGTCATATATCATACAGGGTAAGGTCAGGGTCAAAAGGTCAAAGGTCAAGCTAGAGGTCCTGATTTAGATTCAGACATTCACTTGACTTGTGCAGGATGACTTAAGACAAATTTTTCATCATTAAGTTAGTCGCTTATTCCAACTGATTATTAAACTCACTAACGTTAACCTAACCTAACCTAACCTGAAGATTAGACACCCCAACTTATATCGATTACTACAGAACCTAACCTAACACTAACCTAACCTAATTAAGAGTTCACCTAACCTAACCTGTAGATAAGAAACCCAAGCATATTTCACCTTAAAATTAACGACTCTAACACTATCTGGGATTAGGTTAGGTTAGAGTAAGTTAGGTCGAATTAGATTAGGTTAGCGTTAGGGTGGTTTATCTTCGAGTGAAATAAGTTGGGTGTCTAATCTTGCAGTTTGGTCATGTTAGGTTAGGTAAGGTTAGGTTAGGTTAGGTAAGGTTAGGTTAGGTTTAATTCTGGTCACCGTATTACAGAATGGATATAAAATCCTTGGAAAGAATTCAGAGGAAAATGACAAGACTAATCCCGGGCATTAGGAACCTGAGTATAGAGACAGGTTAAAGCATTTTAATTTGCACTCCCTCGAGAGACGTAGAGTGAGGGGCGATATGATAGAGGTGTCTAAATGGAAGTCAGGGCTAAAGAAAGGGGACATTACAAAGGTACTCAAACTATCCAACCAGGAGCGAACTCGTAACAATGGTTTTAAATTAGACAAATTTTGATTTAGTGGAGAAATAGGTAAACATTGGTTTGGAAATAGAGTAGTGGACGAGTGGAACAAGTTACCAAACATCATCATTAACTCGAATTCGCTGGATAGCTGCAAACACAGGTTGGGTGGACGTATGAGCAATAGGGGTTGGGTGTAAACGGGACTGCCCAGTATGGGTCAATAGGCCCGCTGCAGTTTCCTCCATTCTTATGATCTTATGTTCTTATGTTAGCGTTACGTTACAGTAGATTAGGTAAAGTTAGGTTACCGTTAAATTAGCGTTAGGTTAGGTTATCTTAGGTTAGCGTCATTTTAGGTTACGATAGATAAGGTTAGGTTACGATAGATAAAGCTAGCGTTAGGTTAGGTTAGGTTTGGTATGTTTAATCCTTTAAGTGGTAGAGATTTCTCTCAGCCGATTAAATCATCTGGCGTCAGCACCACTTAGCACATTCACCATTGTTGTCATGTGAGGTCATTCATCGTTGTTGTCAAAGAGAAAGTCAGAGGTCAAAGGGTTACTTCATATATGTATATAAGTCTCCTATACAGTCTACAGTATACTTATACCTCACATTCATAGACTTATACCTCACATTCATAGACTTATACCTCACATTCATAGACTTATACCTCACATTCATACACTTATACCTCACATTCATACACTTATACCTCACATTCATACACTTATACCTCACATTCATACACTTCTACCTCACATTCATACACTTATACCTCACATTCATACACTTATACCTCACATTCATACACTTCTACCTCACATTCATACACTTATACCTCACATTCATACACTTATACCTCACATTCATACACTTATACCTCACATTCATACACTTATACCCAAATACCACCACCTTATACTTGCCCCTTCACCTGTTGTTTCTCTTTCTTGTATATTATAAACACCAGACGAGAATAACCTAACCTAACCTAACCTAACCTAACCTAATCTAATCTAACCTAACCTAACCTAACCTAACCTAACCTAACCTAATCTAATCTAACCTAACCTAACCTAACCTAATCTAACCTAACCTAACCTAATCTGTTAGTTCTTTTCTAATTCATTATGAAATTGTATCTAACCTATTTTAATTGTCCCTATTATCCTACAATTACATTAACTGGTTATAACTTTTTTCTCAATAAATTAATCTCGTTACCCTTAAGGAATTTTGTGTATGGTTTAAAATCTTCAACATTTCGTATAATCACTGAATTTAACCTCAAAATAATCCTATAACTATCAACTAATTATTAAAATATTCATTGAAATAGTTTACTATCTACTATCTCATGTATTGATAAATTTGTGATAGTTAATGAAGTTTTATCATGTAAGAAGCCTGACTGTCTCTCGCCCCCTTCATCACCCTCAGTCACCTGGGTTAGGCTCGTATCTCCTTCCTGTTATTAAGACTTTATGTGACGACCAAAATCCTAATATATCAAACATCATCCTAATATATCAAACATCATCCTAATATATCAAACACCATCCTAATATATTAAACATCATCCTAATATACCAAACATCATCCTAATATATCAAACATCATCCTAATATATCAAATATCATCCTAATATATCAGACATCATCCTAATATATCAAACATCATCCTAATATATCAGACATCATCCCAATATATCAAACATCATCCTAATATATCAGACATCATCCTAATATATTAAATATCATCCTAATATATCAAACATCATCCTAATATATCAAACATCATCCTAATATATCAGACATCATCCTAATATATCAAACATCATCCTAATCTATCAAACATCATCCTAATATATCAAATATCATCCTAATATATCAGACATCATCCTAATATATCAAACATCATCCTAATATATCAAACACCATCCTAATATATCAAACATCATCCTAATATATCAAACATCATCCTAATATATCAAACATCATCCTAATATATCAGACATCATCCTAATATATCAAACATCATCCTAATATATTAAATATCATCCTAATATATCAGACATCATCCTAATATATCAAACATCATCCTAATATATCAAACACCATCCTAATATATTAAACATCATCCTAATATATCAAACATCATCCTAATTTATCAAACATCATCCTAATATATCAAATATCATCCTAATATATCAGACATCATCCTAATATATCAAACATCATCCTAATATATCAGACATCATCCCAATATATCAAACATCATCCTAATATATCAGACATCATCCTAATATATTAAATATCATCCTAATATATCAAACATCATCCTAATATATCAAACATCATCCTAATATATCAGACATCATCCTAATATATCAAACATCATCCTAATCTATCAAACATCATCCTAATATATCAAATATCATCCTAATATATCAGACATCATCCTAATATATCAAACATCATCCTAATATATCAAACATCATCCTAATATATCAAACATCATCCTAATATATCAAATATCATCCTAATATATCAGACATCATCCTAATCTATCAAATATCATCCTAATCTATCAAACATCATCCTAATATATCAAACATCATCCTAATATCGAGTCCTCCAACAGTATCTAGATAACTTTGTGGTAGGTCAGGGAAAACTTGTACGTGGTTGACAGTGAGGATGATGGAGGATGATAATACCTTTAGCATCTCTCCGGTGGGGGTAAAAAAAACACCCACCCCCCCCCCCCCCCAGCGCGTTATAGATAGTCGTTTGGTTGGTGTGTGTGTGTGTGTCTGTCATTACCCTTCCTTACCTCTCTACCTCTCTCTCTCTCTCTCTCTGTTTCTTTTATCTCTCGTATTTTCGTTTTTTTTTTATTTCGGTCGCCTTCAAATGTCCACCTGCCTTCCTTACCTGTCTTCACCGTCCCTCTTCTTCCCCTAAACCATATAATCCACCCCCTTCGTCCCCCTTTCCCTCTCCCCCTTCCTCCTATACTGCCAACACACACTCTTAACCCACCCCAGAAAAGCAAAAGTCCGTTTTTAATGGAGTGCTTGGAATACCTTTGGCCAGAGTTGCTAGTTAGTGTTTTACGGTGTGTGGGGGCGGGATACATTTCTCCTCTCTGGGGCAACATGTTGACAGCGTATAGCTCAGTGTAACATTATCACAGCTGGTCGTAAACGTCTCGCGTAATTCATGTCATCAAGACGTGGTGTTCACAACTGAGGGAGAAAATAAGAGATAGATTTATGAAAGAAGTGGCCAACTGGCTTCATCAGTTCACTCACCTTCCATGATCTGCACACTCTCTCACCTTGCATTACAACTCACAACTCACTCTATAACCTCAATAACTTTCACAACTCATATATAACTCCCAATGGAATTCTTCCCGAGTTCGTATACGACAGCCAGCAGGAGAGTTAAGGGGGGAAAATGAGAAGTTGGCAACGAAGAGATCTTGGGGAGTCACGCTGCTTCGCTCTGCCACACACCACTAGCATTATAGCCCAGTGCACCGGGTCGCGCGCCAGGCCTGCACGGGGGGGATTGGAAGGCGCTAAACACTGATTGAGGGATTGGATATACGATTGGATTCTCTCCCTACGTCGAGTATGTGATACAAACATATTAATAAGATCAATTGTTTTTATATGTGTTTGGATATTTTGTGTTTATAAATGAGGACAAACGTCACGGTGAGTTCTGTGGTGTGGCCAGAGAGGATGGGTATACTAGATTCGTCCAGTATAATGACTCGGTATATTGACAGTGTGTTTCTGAAGGCGTGATATCTTTATAAGTCGAGTGAACTTAGAACTCACCGCTTGTCTGACATTTTGAAAGAGTGTGTGTGTGTGTGTGTGTGTGTGTTTGTTGACGTTGTACTTGAGATCCACGTGAGAAGTATCAACATAACGCACCAATAATCATAACTATACAGACAGGTGTACCGTACATTCAGTCAGATCGAGGGATGATGAACTGAAAATTCCATACAGTATATATAATTATGTAGACGTAGAATAATACAAGCCAAACAAATTCGTACGAAAATATAATCTACTGCACACACACACACACACACACACACACACACACACACACACACACACAACATACATGATTGCTACATCCTTCCTACTCTGAGTGAGAGGGACAAAAAACGAAAGTACATGGCGGTAATCCCAACACGTCACCAACACCCGAGCTTCCAGTCAAAAAGAATAAAAGTCCTGTTGAATGACCTTCGATTGTGTGATATTTGGACGGCGGCAAAAAAAAGTAATAAGTGTACAGGTGAGAGAGAGAGAGAGAGAGAGAGAGAGAGAGAGAGAGAGAGAGAGAGACAGAGAGAGAGGTGTGTGTGTGTGTGTGAGGCAAGTTGGAATGTGAGGGATAACTCTAGATAACCCACGTGATCTACCGATGCTACCACTACTATTACCACCATTACTACACCCAACCTTCTGCTACCACAACTACCACCATCACTACACCCAACCTTCTGCTACCACAACTACTACCATCACCACAACCATTACTACCACGATACCTCAAAACAACTAAATTTTGGTACAAGTTGAAGTTCAGTGTTAAAGAATGATATGACACACACACACACACACACACACACACACACACACACACACACACGTGAATATATTAGAGGTACAGTCACTAAAAAAAAAAAAATCTTGATAAAATTGTGTTGAGAAAATATGACGCAATGGACGAAGGATTTTGACAACCTTACCGAAACAACAGGAGTCGCAGTGTTCATTCTGGAATTCATCGACCCCCTCAAGTAACGATAGTTTTTAGACTGACTGTACTGGTTGAGGTTCTGAAACAGGTACAAGTACAGGTATACAATATTTACAGGTACGGTACATACACAATTATAAGTGCATATATACCCATTTATAGGTACTAATACGAGGCAGGTTCAGTACATGCACTAGTACAGGTACAGGTACACATGCAAGCACAGGTACAGGAAGGTACAGGTACACATGCAAACACAGGTACAGGAAGGTACAGGTACACATACAAACACAGGTAAAGGAAGGTACAGGTACACATGCAAACACAGGTACAGGAAGGTACAGGTACACATACAAACACAGGTACAGGAAGGTACAGGTACACATGCAAGCACAGGTACAGGAAGATACAGGTACACATACAAACACAGGTACACCAATACAGCTCAGGGTCACTGTACTGCTACATTTCTAGGTCAGTATCCTGCACAGGTCAGTATCCTGCACATACTGGCACTGTTTACACTGTGTTATGTGAAACTGGGTCCCAAAGAGCAGTGTGGCTACAGCACTTTGAACCCACTAGTACAGGATATACAGTGATACAGTGTAATACAGTGATACATAGAATGAGCTGCAGACCACGAACATCACCACCACCACCATTAGCATCTTTATCATAACCATCATCATCACCACCACCAACACTACCAACATTTTCAACACCGCCACCACCATCTTTATCATCACCACTAACACCACAACTACCTCCACCATCACCACCACCACTATCACTGCCACCATCATCACCACTACCAATATTACAACCACCACCACCAAAAATCATCACCACCACTAAAATCATCACCACCGGTCCACCACCAAGATCATCACCACCACCATCACCTTCCCCAACTCCCGGAACAGATAATATCAACAATTATAACTGAATTCACCTCGAATCTTCTACCAAATAATTGAAAATACTGCAAAAGAAAATTATAAATATATTAGAAAGTTACTGAGCCACACCTAAACGTTTACTTAGTCTAATTTCACCCAAAACAGAACATAAATAACGCAGATGTTGGCTAACTGGCAACTACCAATACTCATAGAGGTATAATTAATTTACAATTGAAAGTTAAGCCTTGCAGACGTGAATGAGCAGTAAGATATCAATTGTTAAAGAGTTATAAGTGAGTTCCCTGGGCGGGGGAGTGCGCTAGGGTGCGTCAGAGTGTGCCCGAGTGCGGCACAGGTTTTATA
Organism: Homarus gammarus; assembly: GCA_958450375.1. Classification (NCBI taxonomy): domain Eukaryota; kingdom Metazoa; phylum Arthropoda; class Malacostraca; order Decapoda; family Nephropidae; genus Homarus; species Homarus gammarus. The sequence continues at coordinate 2,373,998 of CAUDMG010001564.1, read as the reverse complement.
AAGAGTGTGTTAGTGGAGGCGAGAAGCGAGCCTGCGCGCCGCTATGCCAGGAATGCAAGGCCAAGGTTGGAGGCAACCCCGGGCAGTGACGCCGTCTCTACACTACCCCTACACTGTCTGTGTGACTGTCTGTGTCCCCTACATTGTCTGTGTGGCTGTCTATGTCCCCCTACACTGTCTGTGTCCCCTACACTGTCTGTGTGGCTGTCTGTGTCCCCCCTACACTGTCCGTGTAGCTGTCTGTGTCCCCTTACACTGTCTATGTGACTGTCTGTGTCCCCCTACACTGTCTCTGTGGCTGTCTGTGTCCCCTTACACTGTCTGTGTGACTGTGTCCCCCTACACTGTCTGTATGGCTGTCTGTGTCCCCTTACACTGTCTGTGTGACTGTCTGTGTCCCCCTACACTGTCAGTGTGGCTGTCTGTGTACCCCTACACTGTCTGTATGGCTCTCTATGACCCCCTACAATGTCTGTGCGATTGTCTGTGCCCCCTACACTGTCTGTGTGGCTGTGTGTGTCCCCTTACACTGTCTGTGTGGCTGTGTGTCTCCCTACACTGTCTTGGTGACTGTGTCTCCACCTACCCTGTCTGTGACTGTCTGTGTCCCACTACACTGTCTGTGTCACAGTACACTATCTGTGTGGCTGTCTGTGTTTCCGTGCACTGTCTGTGTGTCTGCCTGTCTCCCCGTACAATGTCTGTGTGGCTGTCTGTGTCCCCCTACACAGTCTGTGTGGCTGTCTGTGCGACCTACAATGTCTATGTGGCTGCCTGTTCCACTAGACTGTCTGTGAGGCTGTCTGTGTCCCTTACACTGTCTGTATGGCTGTCTGTATCCCTACAATGTCTGTGTGCATGTCTGTGTCCCTCTACACTGTCTGTGTCCCACTACACTGTCTGTGTGGCTGTCTGTGTTCCCGTACACTGTCTGTGTGACTACCTGTCTCCCCCACAATGTCTGTGTGGCTGTCTGTGTCCCCTTACACAGTCTGTGTGGCTGTCTGTGCGATCTACAATGTTTGTGTGGCTGCCTGTTCCACTAGACTGTCTGTGTCCCTTACACTGTCTGTGTGGCAGTCTGTGTCCTTACACTGTCTCTGTTGTTGTCTGTGTCCCCCACACTATCTGTGTGGCTGTCTGTGTCCCCGTACACTGTGTGTGGCTGTCTGTATCCCCCTTCACTGTCTGTGTGGCAGTGAGTGTCGCCCTACACTGTCTGTGTGGTTGTGTGTGTCCCCCTGCACCGTCTGTGTAGCTGTCTGTGTCCCCCTTCACTGTCTGTGTGGCAGTGAGTGTCCCCCTGCACTGTCTGTGCAGCTGTCTGTGTCCCCCTACATTGGCTGTGTGGCTGTCTGTGTCCCCCTACATTGGCTGTGTGGCGGTCTGTGACCCCCTACACTGTCTGTGCAGCTGTCTGTGTCCCCCTACATTGGCTGTGTGGCGGTCTGTGACCCCCTACACTGTCTGTGCAGCTGTCTGTGACCCCCTACACTGTCTGTGTGGCTGTCTGTGTCCCCCTACACTGTCTGTGCAGCTGTCTGTGTCCCCCTACATTGGCTGTGTGGCGGTCTGTGTCCCCCTACATTGGCTGTGTGGCGGTCTGTGACCCCCTACACTGTCTGTGCAGCTGTCTGAGTTTCCCTACACTGTCTGTGTATGTCTGTGTCCCCCTACACTGTCTGTGCAGCTGTCTGTGTCCCCCTACACTGTCTGTGCAGCTCTCTGTGACCCCTACATTGGCTGTGTGGCGGTCTGTGACCCCTACACTGTCTGTGTGGCTGTCTGTGTCCCCCTACACTGTCTGTGCAGCTGTCTGTGACCCCCTACACTCTCTGTGTAGCTGCTTGTGTCCCCTACACTGTCTGTGTGGCTGGGTGTGTCCCCCTGCACTGTCTGTGTAGCTGTCTGTGTCCCCCTACATTGGCTGTGTGACGGTCTGTGACCCCCTTCAATGTCTGTGTGGCAGTGAGTGTCACCCTACACTGTCTGTGTGGCTGTCTGTGACCCCCTTCACTGTCTGTGTAGCTGTCTGAGTCCCCCTACATTGGCTGTGTGGCTGTCTGTGAGCCCCTACACTGTCTGTGTAGCTGTGTGTCCCCCTACATTGGCTGTGTGGCTGTGTGTGTCCCCCTACACTGTGTGTGTAGCTGTCTGTGTCCCCTACACTGTCTGTGTAGCTGTCTGTGTCATCTACACTATCTGTGTGGCTGTCTGTGTGTGTGTCTGTGTCCCCCTATACTTTCTGTGTGGCTGTCTGTGTCATCTACATTGTCTGTGTAGCTGTGTGTCCCCGTTCATTGGCTGTGTGGCTGTGTGTGTCCCCCTACACTGTGTGTGTAGCTGTCTGTGTCCCCTACACTGTCTGTGTGGCTGTCTGTTTCACGTACACTGTCTGTGTGGCTGTCTGTGTCACGTACACTGTCTGTGTGGCTGTCTGTGTCACCTACACTGTCTGTGTGGCTGTCGGTGTCACGTACACTGTTTGTTTGGTTGTCTGTGTCACCTACACTGTCTGTATCCCCTACACTGATTGTGTGGATGTCTGTGTCACGTACACTGTCTGTGTGGCTGTCTGTGTCATCTACACTGTCTGTGTGGCTGTCTGTGTCACGTATACTCTCTTTGTGGCTGTCCGTGTCATCTACACTGTCTATGTGGCTGTCTGTGTCTTCTACACTGTCTGTGTGGCTGTCTATATCCCCTACACTGACTGTGTGGATGTCTGTGTCACGTACACTGTCTGTGTGGCTGTCTGTGTCATCTACACTGTCTGTGTCATCTACGCTGTCTGTGTGGCTGTTTGTGTCACTTACATTGTCTGTGTGGCTGTCTGTGACACGTATACTATTTGTTTGGCCTTCTGTGTCACCTACACTGTCTGTGTGGCTGCCTGTGGCCCCTACAGTTTGTGTGGCTGTCTGTGTCCCTTACATTGTCTGTGTCATCTATACAATCACTGTCCCCTACACTGTCTTTGTGGCTGTCGGTGTCACCTACATTGTTAGTGTGGCTGTCTGTGTCACCTACACTGTTTGTGTGGCTGTCTGTGACACCTACACTGTGTGTGTCACCTACACTGTTTTTGACGCTGTCTGTGTCCCCTAAACTGTCTGTGTGGCTGTCTGTGTCACCTACTCTGTTTCTGTCCCCTACACTGTCTGTCTTCTACACTATCAGTGTCCCCTACACTGTCTTTGTGGCTGTCTGTGTCACCTACATTGTTAGTGTGGCTGTCTGTCACATACACTGTTTTTGTGGCTGTCTGTGTCACCTATTCTGTTTCTGTCCCCTACACTGTCTGTGTAGCTGTGTGACCCCCTACACTGTCTGTGTGGCTGTCGGTGTCCTCCTACACTGTCTGTGTGGATGTCTGTGTCCCCCTACACTGTCTGTGCAGCGGTCTGTGTCCCCCTACATTGGCTGTGTGGCGGTCTGTGACCCCCTACACTGTCTGTGAAGCTGTCTGTCCCCCTACATTGGCTGTGTGGCTGTCGGTGTCCTCCTACACTGTCTGTGTAGCTGTCTGTGTCACCCTACATTGGCTGTGTGGATGTCTGTGTCATCTATACTATCTGTGTGGCTGTCTGTGCCTCCTACTCTGTCTGTGTGTGTATTTGTGTCACCTACACTGTCTGTGTCCCCTACATTGTGTGTTGATGTCTGTGTCACGTACACTGTCTTTGTTGCTGTCTGTGTCATCTACACTGTCTGTTTGGGTGTCTGTGTCCCTTACTCTGTATGAGTGTCTGTGTCTCCTACACTGCCTGTGTGGCTGTTTGTGTCATCTACACTGTCTGTGTGGCTGTCTATGTCATCTACACTGCCTGTGTGGCTATGTCATCTACACTGTCTGTGTGGCTGTCTATGTTATCTACACTGCCTGTGTGGCTGTGTCATCTACACTGTCTGTGTCTCCTACACTGTCTTTGTCACGTACACTGTCTGTGTGGCTGTCTGTGTCATCTACACTGTGTGGCTGTCTATGTCACCTACACTGTCATGTGTTTGCTGTCTGTGTCATCTACACTGTGTGTGTCTCCTACACAGTCTGTGTGGCTGTCTGTGTCATCTACACTGTCTTTGTGGCTGTCTGTGTCACCTACACTGTCTGTGTCACTTACACTGTCTGTGTGGCTGTCTGTGTCACCAACACTGTCTGTGTGGATGTCTATGTCACGTACACTGTTTGTTTGGCTGTCTGTGTCACCTACACTGTCTGTATTCCCTACACTGACTGTGTGGATGTCAGTGTCACATACACTGTCTGACTGGCTGTGTCATCTACACTGCCTGTGTGGCTGTCTGTGTCATCTACACTGCCTGTGTCATCTACACTGTCTGTGTGGTTGGCTGTGTCACATACACTGTCTGTGTGGCTGTCTGTGTCCCCCTTCACTGTCTGTGTGGCTGTCTGTGTCCCCCTACACTGTCTGTGCAGCTGTCTGTGTCACCCTACATTGGCTGTGTGGCGGTCTGTGACCCCCTACACTGTCTGTGTAGCGGTGTGTCCCCCTACACTGTCTGTGTGGATGTCTGTGTCATCTACACTGTCTGTGTGGCTGTCTGTGCCTCCTACTCTGTCTGTGTGTGTGTCTGTGTCCCCCTACACTTTCTGTGTGGCTGTCTGTGTCGTCTACTCTGTCTGTGTAGCTGTGTGTCCCCCTTCATTGGCTGTGTGGCTGTCTGTGTCCCTCTACACTGTGTGTGTGGCTGTCTGTGTCCCCCTACACTGTGTGTGTGGTTGTCTGTGTCCCCGACACTGTCTGTGTGGATGTCTGTTTCACGTACACTGTCTGTGTGGCTGTCTGTGTCACCTACACCGTCTGTGTGGCTGTCTGTATCATACAGATTACAGATTGCCCCGGAGGGGGCTAGTTTATTGGGCATCATGTACACTGTTTTTTGGCTGTCTGTGTCACCTACACTGTCTGTATCGCCTACACTGACTGTGTGGATGTCTGTGTCACGTACACTGTCTGTGTGGCTGTCTGTGTCATCTACACTGTCTGTGTCATCTACGCTGTCTGTGTGGCTGCTTGTGTCACTTACATTGTCTGTGTGGCTGTCTGTGTCATCTACACTGTCTGTGTGGATGTCTGTGTCACGTACACTGTCTGTGTGGCTGTCTGTGTCATCTACACTGTCTGTGTCATCTACGCTGTCTGTGTGGCTGTTTGTGTCACTTACATTGTCTGTGTGGCTGTCTGTGTCATCTACACTGTCTGTGTGGCTGTCTGTGTCATCTACACTGTCTGTGTCATCTACGCTGTCTGTGTGGCTGTCTGTGTCACTTACATTGTCTGTGTGGCTGTCTGTGTCACCTACACTGTCTGTGTCCCCAACATTGTGTGTGAAGGTCCGTGTCACGTACACTGTCTTTGTGGCTGTCGGTGTCTTCTACACTGTCTGTGTGGCTGTCTGTGTCACCTATACTGTCTGTGTGGATGTCTGTGTCACCTACACTGCCTGTATGGCTGTCTGTGTCATCTACACTGTCTGTGTGGATGTCTGTGTCACCTACAGTGCCTCGGTGGCTGTCTGTGTCTCGTACACTGTGTGGGTGTCTGTGCCCCCTACACTGCCTATGTGGCTGTCTGTGTCATCTACACTGTGTGGCTGTGTGTCCTCCGACTCTGTCTGTGTGGGTGTCTGTGTACCTTACACTGTCTGTGTGTCTGTCTGTGTCACCTACACTGTCTGTGCCCCCTACTCTGTCTGTGCGGGTGTATGTGTCCTCTACACTGTCTGTGCCCCCTACTCTGTCTGTGTGGGTGTCTGTGTCCCCTACACTCTGTGTGTAGATGTTTGTGTCACCTACACTGCCTGTGTGGCTGTCTGTGTCATTTATACACTGTCTGTGTGCCTATCTGTGTCCCCTACACTGTCTGTGTGGATGTCTGCGTCCCCAACACTGTCTGTGTCATGTACACTCTCTGTGTGGCTGTCTGTGTCACCTACACTGTCTGCGTCACCTACACTGTCTGTGTGGCTGTCTGTATCCCCTACACTATTTGTTTGGCCTTCTGTGTCACCTACACTGCCTGTGGGGCTGTCTGTGTCAACTACAATGTCTTTGTGGCTGTCTGTGTCCCCTACACTGTCTGTGTGGCTGTCTGTGTGACCTACACTGTCTGTGTGGCTGCCTGTGTCACCTACTCTGTTTCTGTCCCCTACACTGTCTGTGTGGCTGTCTGTGTCACCTACACTGTCTGTGTAACCTACACGGTTTGTTTGGATGTCTGAGTCCACCTACACTGTGTGTGTAGTTGTGTCACCTACACTGTTTTTGACGCGGTGTGTCCCGTACACTGTCTATGTCATCTGCACTGACTTTGTGGCTGTCTGTGTCCCCTACACTGTTAGTGTGGCTGTCTGTGTCCCCTAAACTGTCTGTGTCCCCTACATTGTTAGTGTTGCTGTCTGTGTCGTCTACACTGTTTGTATGGCTGTCTGTGTCCCCTACATTGTTAGTGTGGCTGTCTGTGTCCCCTACACTGTTTGTGTGGTTGTTTCACCTACACTGGCTGTGTCGCTTTGTCACCTACACTGGCTGTGTGGCTGTCGGTGTCCCCTAAACTGTCTGTGTGGCTGTCTGTGTCACCTACATTATTAGTGTGGCTTTTTGTGTTAACTACACTGTATGTGTGGCTGTCTGTGTCACCTACACTGTTTGTGTGGCTGTCTGTGTCCCTTTATACTGTCTGTGTGGCTGTCTGTGTCCCCTGCACTGGCTGTGTGGCGGTCTGTGTCGTCTAACCTGTTTTTGTGGCTGTCTGTGTCCCCTACACTGTCTGTGTGGCGGTCTGTGTCCTCTACATTGTCTGTGTGGCTGTCTGTGTCGTCTACACTGTTTGTGTGACTGTCTGTGTCACCTACACTGTCTGTGTCACCTACACTGTCTGTGTTGCTGTCTGTGTCACCTACACTGTCTGTGTCACCTACAGTGTCTGTGTTACTGTCTGTGTTCCCCTATACTGTCTAGTTGGCTGTCTGTGTCATTTACACTCATTACACTGTCTGTGTTCCCCTAAATTGGCTGTGTGGCTGTCTGTGTCTCCTACACTCTCTGTGTGGATGTCTGTGTCTACTACATTGTCTGTGTAGCTGTCCGTGTCCCCAACACAGTGTGTGTGTGTGTGTGTGGCTGTCTGTGTCACCTACACTGTCTGCGTTTCCTACATTATCTGTGTGGCTGTCTGTGTCACCTAAACTGTCTGCGTCACCTACATTGCCTGTGCCTCCTACACTGTCTGTGTGGCTGTCTGTGTCACCTACATTGTTAGTGTGGCTGTCTGTGTTACCTACACTGTTTGCGTGGCTGTCTGTGTCCCCTGCACTGTCTGCGTGGCTGTCTGTGTCCCCTATATTATTTGTGTGGCTGTCTGTGTCACCTACACTGCCTGTGTCTCCTACACTGTCTGTGTGGACGTCTGTGTCCCCTACACTGTCTGTGTGGCTGTCTGTGTGTCCTACACTGCTTGTGTGGCCGTCTGTGTCACCTACACTGTCAGTGTCCCTCTACACTGTCTGTGGCATCAACACTATCTGTGTGGCTGTCTGTGCTCCCTACACAGTTTGTGTGGCTGTCTGTGTCACCTACACTGCCTGTGTCTCCTACACTGTCTGTGTGGATGTCTGTGTCCCCTACACTGTCTGTGTGTATGTCTTTATCCTCTACACTGTGTCACCCTAGTCTGTTTGAGTTGCTGTCTGTGTCCCCTACATTGTCTGTGTGGCTGTATGTGTCCCCTACACTGTATCTGTGGCTATCTGTGTCACCTACACGGTCTGTGTGACTGTCTGTCAACTTCACTGTGTGTGTGGCTGTCTGTGTCTCCTTCACGTCTTTGTGGCTGTCTGTGTCCCCCTACACTGTCTGTGTAGCTGTCCGTGTGACCTAAATTGGATCTTTCGCTGTCTCAGTCCCCCTACACAGTTTGTATTGCTGTCTTTGTCCCATACACTGTCTGTTTTGCTGTCTGTGTCCCTCTACGCTGTCTGTGTGACTGTATGCCACCTTCACTGTCTGTGTGACTGTCTGTCACCTAGACTGTCTGTGTGACTGTCTGTCGCCTACACTGTCTGTGTGACTGTCTGTCGCCTACAATGTCTGTGTGACTGTCTGTCACCTACACTGTCTGTGTGACTGTCTGTCACCTACACTGTCTGTGTGACTGTATCCCACCTACACTGTCTGTATGACTGTCTGTCACCTACACTGTCTGTGTGACTGTATCCCAGCTACACTGTCTGTGTGACTGTCTGTCGCCTGCACTGTCTCTATGACTGTATGCCACCTACACTGTCAGTGTGACTGTATGCCACCTACACTGTTTGTGTGACTGTCTGTCACCTACACTGTCAGTGTGACTATGCCACCTACACTGTCTGTGTGAATGTGTGTGTCCCCTACACTGTCTGTGTGACTCTCTGCCACTTACACTGTCTGTGTGACTGTCTGTCGTCTACAATGTCTGTGTGACTGTCTGCCACCTACACTGTCTGTGTGAATGTATTCCACATAAGCTGTCTATGTGACTGTCTGTCGCTTACACTGTCTGTGTGACTCTCTGCCACCCACTGTCTGTGTGACTGTCTGTCGCCTACACTGTCTGCGTGACTGTATGCCACCGACGGTGTCTGTGTGACTGTATCCTACTTATACTGTCTTTGTGACTATATGCCACATAAAACTGTCGATATGACTGTCTGTGTGACTGTCTGTCGCCTACACTGTCTATGTGACTGTATGCCACCGACGGTGTCTGTGTGACTGTCTGTCGCCTACACTGTCTGTGTGACTGTATCCCACCTACACTGTCTGTGTGACTGTCACCTGCACTGTCTGTGTGACTGTCTGTCGCCTACACTGTCTGTGTGACTGTCTGTCGCCTACACTGTATGTGTGACTGTCTGTCGCCTACACTGTCTGTGTGACTGTATGCCACCTACACTGTATGTGTGACTGTCTGTAGACTACAATGTCTGTGAAACTGTCTATCGCCTACACTGTCTGTGTGACTGTATTCCACATACACTGTCTATGTGACTGTTTGTCGTTTACACTGTCACCCTCTGCCACCCACTGCCTGTGTGACTGTCTGTCGCCAACACTGTCTGTGTGACTGTATGCCACCTACACTGTCTGTGTGACTGTCTGTCCCCTACACTGTCTGTGTGAATGTATCCCATCTATACTGTCTGTGTGACTGTCTGTCGCTTACACTGTCTCTGTGACTGTATGCCACCTACACTGTTTGTGTGACTGTCTGTCACCTACACTGTCAGTCTAACTGTATGCCACCTACACTGTTTGTGTGAATGTATGCCACCTACACTGCCTTTGTGACTGTTTGCCGCCTACACTCTCTGTGTGACTGTATGCCACCTACACTGTTTGTGTGACTGTATGCCACCTACACTGTTTGTGTGACTGTATGCCACCTACACCGTCTGTGTGACTGTGTGTGTCACCTACACTGTCTGTGTGGCTGTGTGTGTCCCCTACACTGTCTGTGTGACTGTCTATCGCCTACAATGTCTGTGTGACTGTATGCCACCTACACTGTCTGTGTGACTGTTTGTCGCCTACACTGTCTGTGTGACTGTCTATCGCCTACAATATCTGTGTGAGTGTATGCCACCTACACTGTTTGTGTGACTGTCTGTCACCTACACTGTCTGTGTGACTGCATGCCACCTGCACTGTTTGTGTGACTGTATGCCACCTACACTGTCTGTGTGACCGTATGCCACCTACACTCTTTGTGTGACTGTATGCTACCTACACTGTCTGTGTGACTGTCACCTACACTGCCTGTGTGACTGTCTGTCTCCTACACTGTCTGTATGACTGTATGCCACCTACCTGTCTGTGTGACTGTCTATCATCTATACTGTCTGTGTGGCTGTCTGTGTCGACTACAGTGTCTCTGTGACTGTCTGTTCCTTATACTGTCTGTGTAACTGTGTGTGTCCGCTACACTGTCTGTGTGACTGTGTGTCCCCTACACTGTCTGTGTGACTGTCTGTCACCTACTCTGTCTGTGTGACTGTATGCCACCTACACTGTCTGTGTGACCGTATGCCACCTACACTGTCTGTGGGACTGTCTTTCACCTACACTGTCTCTGGGACTCTCTGTCGCCTACACTGTCTGTGTGACTGTGTGTGTCCCCTACAATATCTGTGTGACTGTCTGTCACCTACACTGTCTGTGTGACTGTCTGTCGCCTACACTGTCTGCGTGACTGTATGCCACCTACACTGTTTGTGTGACTGTATGCCACCTACATTGTTTGTGTGACTGTATTCCACATAAACTGTCTATGTGACTGTCTGTCGCCTACACTGTCTGTGTGACTGTATGCCACCTACACTGTATGTGTGACTGTCTGTAGCCTACAATGTCTGTGAGATTGTCTATCGCCTACACTGTCTGTGTGACTGTATTCCACATACACTGTCTATGTGACTGTTTGACGTTTACACTGTCACCCTCTGCCACCCACTGCCTGTGTGACTGTCTGTCGCCAACACTGTCTGTGTGACTGTATGCCACCTACACTGTCTGTGTGACTGTCGCCTACAATGTCTCTGTGACTGTCTGTAGCCTGCACTGTCTGTGTGACTGTATGCCACCTATACTGTCTGTGTGACTGTCTGTCGCCTACACTGTCTGTGTGACAATCCCACCTACACTGTCTGTGTGACTGTATGCCACCTACACTGCCTTTGTGACTGTTTGCCACCGACGGTGTCTGTGTGACTGTATCCTACTTATACTGTTTTTGTGACTATATTCCACCTAAAACTGTCGATATGACTGTCTGTCACCTACACTGTCTGTGTGACTGTCTGTCGCCTACACTGTCTGCGTGACTGTATGCCACCTACACTGTTTGTGTGACTGTATGCCACCTACACGGTTTGTGTGACTGTATTCCACATAAACTGTCTATGTGACTGTGTGTCACCTACACTGTCTTTGTGACTGTCTGTCGCCTACACTGTCTGTGTGACTGTTTGCCACCGACGGTGTCTGTGTGACTGTATCCTACTTATACTGTCTTTGTGACTATATGCCACCTAAAACTGTCGATATGACTTTCTGTCACCTACACTGTCTGTGTGACTGTCTGTCGCCTACACTGTCTATGTGACTGTATGCCACCGACGGTGTCTGTGTGACTGTCTGTCGCCTACACTGCCTGTGTGACTGTATCCCACCTACACTGTCTGTGTGACTGTCACCTACACTGTCTGTGTGACTGTATGCCACCTGCATTGTTTGTGTGAGTGTATGCCACCTACACTGTCTGTGTGACTGTATGCCACCTACACTGTCTCTGTGACTGTATGCCACATGCATTGTTTGTGTGACTGTATGACACCTACACTGTCTGTGTGACTGTGTGTGTCCCCTACATTGTGTGACTGTCTGTCCCCTATACTGTCTATGTGGCTGTCTGTTCCCTATACTGTCTGTGTGGCTGTCTGTCCCCTACACTGTCTGTGTGGCTGTCTGTATCGACTACATTGTCTCTGTGACTGTCTGTTCCTTATACTGTTTGTGTAACTGTGTAACTGTGTGTGTGTCCCCTACACTGTCTGTGTGACTGTATGCCACCTACACTGTCTGTGTGACTGTCTGTCGCCTACACTGTCTGTGTGACTGTCTGTCGTCTACAATATCTGTAAAACTGTCTGTCGCCTACACTGTCTGTGTGACTGTATTCCACCTACACAGTCTATGTGACTGTTTGTCGCCTACACTTTGTGTGTGACTGTCTGTCGCCTGCACTGTCTGTGTGACTGTCTGTCGCCTACTCTGTCTGTGTGACTGTCCCACCTCCACTGTCTGTGTGACTATCCCACCTCCACTGTCTGTGTGACTGTTTTCCGCCTTCACTGTCTGTGTGACTGTCTGTCACCTACACTGTCTGTGTGACTGTTTCCCACCTATACTGTCTTGTGACTGTGTGTGTCCCCTACACTGTCTGTGTGACTGTCTGTCGCTTACATTTTCTGTATGACTGTCTGTCCCATACACTTTCTGTGACTCTCTGCCACCTACACTGTCTGTTTGACTGTGTGTGTCCCCTACACTGTCTGTGTGACTGTATGCCACCTACACTGTCTGTGTGACTTTCTGTCGCCTACACTGTCTGTGTGACTGTCTCTCGCCTACACTGACTGTGTGACTGTATGCCACCTACACTGTTTGTGTGACTGTATGCCACCTACACTGTCTGTGGGAGTGTGTGTGATCCTTACACTGTCTCTGTGACTGTCTGTCGCCTACACTGTCTGTGTGACTTTATGCCACCTACACTGTGTGTGACTGTTTGTCGCCTACACTGTCTGTGTAACTGTGTGTCCCCTACACTGTCTGTGTGACTGTCTGTCACCTACACTGTCTGAGTGAATGTATGCCACCTACACTGTTTGTGTGACTGTATGCCACCTACTCTGTCTGTAAGAATGTGTGTGCCCCTACACTGTCTGTGTGACTGTCTGTCGCCTACAATGTCTGTGTGACTATATGCCACCTACACTGTCTGTGTGACTGTCTGTCGCCTACACTGCCTGTGTGACTGTATGCAACCTATACTGTCTGTGTGACTGTGTGTGTCCCCTACACTGTTTGTGTGACTGTCTGTCGCCTACACTGTCTGTGTGACTGTATGCCACCTACACTGTCTGTGTGACTGTCTGTCACCTACACTGTCTGTGTGACTGTATCCCACCTATACTGTCTGTGTGACTGTGTGTGTCCCGTACACTGTCTGTGTGACTGTCTGTCGCATGCACTGTATGCCACCTATACTGTCTGTGTGAGTCTGTGTGTCCCCTACACTTTCTGTGTGACTCTCTGCCACCTACACTGTCTGTGTGATTGTGTGTGTCCCCTACACTGTCTGTGTGACTGTCTGTCGCTTACATTTTCTGTGTGACTGTCTGTCACCTATACTGTCTGTGTTACTCTGTGTGTCCCCTACACTATCTGTGTGACTGTCTGACGCCTACACTGTGTGTGTGACAGTATGCCACCTACACTGTCTGTGTGACTGTATGCCACCTACACTGTCTGTGTGACTGGCTACCACCTACACTGTGTGTGATTGTATGCAACCTACACTATCTGAGTGACTGAGTGTGTCGCCTACACTGTCTGTGTGACTATACGCCACCTACACTGTCTGTGTGACTGTCTGTCACCTACACTGTCTGTGTGACTGTCTGTCGCCTACACTGTATGTGTGACTATATGCCACCTATACTGTCTGTATGACTGTGTGTGTCCCCTACACTGTCTGTGTGACTGTCTGTCGCCTACACTGTCTTTGTGACTGTATGCCACCTACACACTCTGTGTGACTGTCTGTCACCTACACTGTCTGTGTGGCTGTATGCCACCTACACTGTCTGAGCGACTGTCTGTTGCATGCACAGACTGTGTGACTGTATGGGACCTACAGTGTCTGTGTGACTTATCCCACCTACACTGTCTGTGTGACTGTGTGTGTCCCCTACACTGTCTGTGTGACTGTATGCCACCTACACTGTCTGAGTGACTGTCTGTCACCTGCCCTGACTGTGTGACTGTATGGCACCTACAGTGTCTGTGTGACTGTATCCCACCTACACTGTCTGTGTGACTGTCAATCACCTACACTATCTGTATAAGTGTCTGTCGCCTGCACTGTCTGTGTGACTGTGTGTGTCCCCTACACTGTCTGTGTGACTGTATGCCACCTACACTGTCTGTGTGAGTGTCTGTCACCTGCACTGTCTGTGTGACAGTGTGCCACCCACTGTCTATGTGACTGTCTGTCGCCACCACTATCTGTGTGACTGTATGCTACCTACACTGTCTGTGTGACTGTATCCCACCTACACTGTCTTTGTGACTGTTTGTCGCCTACACAGTCTGTGTGACTCTCTGCCACCCACTGTCTGTTTGACTGTCACCTACACTGTCTGTGTGACAGTATGCCACCTACACTGTTTGTGTGACTATGCCGCCTACACTGTTTGTGTGACTGTGTGTGTCCCCTACATTGTCTGTGTGACTATCTGTCGCCTACACTGTTTGTGTGACTGTCTGTCGCCTTCACTGTCTGTGTGACTATCCCACCTACACTGTGTGTGTGACTGTATGTTACCTACACTGTCTGTGTGACTGTCTGTCGCCTAGTGTGTCTGTGTGAATGTATGCTACCTACACTGTTTGTGTGACTGTCTGTCGCCTACACTGTGTGTGTGACAGTATGCCACCTACACTGTTTGTGTGACTTTATGCCACCTACACAGGTTTTTGTGACTGTCTGTCACCTACACTGTCTGTGAGACTGTATGCCACCTACACCGTTTGTGTGACTGTCTGTCGCCTACACTGTCTGTGTGACCGTCTGTCGCCTACACTGTCTGTGTGACTGTCTGTCGCCTACACTGTCTGCGTGACTGTCTGTCGCCTATACTGTCTGTGTGACTGTATGCCACCTACACTGTCTGTGTGACTGTTTGTCGCCTACACTGTCTGCGTGAATGTCTGTTCTCTACACTCTCTGTGTGATTGTCTCTCGCCTACACTGTCTGTGACTGTATGCCACCTACACTGTCTGTGTGACTGTCTGTCCCCTATACTGTGTGGCTGTCTGTGTCGACAACACTGTCTCTGTGACTGACTGTTCCTTATAATGTCTGTGTAACTGTGTGTGACCCCTACACTGTCTGTGTGACTGTCTGTCACCTACACTGTCTGTGTGACTGTATGCCACCTACACTGTCTGTGTGAGTGTATCACACCTACACTGTTTGTGTGATTGTGTGTCGCTTAAACTGTCTGTGTGACTGTTTGTCGCCTACAAGGTCTGTGTGGCTGTATGTCGCCCACAATGTCTGTGTGACTGTCTGTCGCCTACACTATCTGTGTGACTGTATGTCACCTACACTGTCGTGTGTGACTCTCAGCCACCCGCTGTCTGTGTGACTGTCTGTCGCCTACACTGTCTATGTGACTGTGTGTGTGTCCCCTACACTGTCTGTGTGACTGTATGCCACCTACACTGTCTGTGTGAGTGTCTGTCACCTACACTGTCTGTGTGGCGGTTTGTATCCCCTACGCTGTCTGTGTGAATGTCTGTCGCCTACACTGTCTGTGTGATTGTGTGTGTGTCCCCTACACTGTCTATGTGACTGTATGCCACCTACACTGTCTGTGTGCCTGTCTGTCACCTACACTGTCCGTGTGAGTGATTGTCCCCTACACTGTCTGTGTGACTGTCTGTCGACTACACTGTCTGTGTGACTGTATGCCACCTACACTGTCTGTGTGACGGTGTGTGTCCCCTACACTGTCTGTGTGATTGTCTGTCGCCTACACTGTCTGTGTGACTATGCCACCTACACTGTCTGTGTGACTGTTTGTGTCCCCTACGCTGTCTGTGTGACTGTGTGTGTCCCCTACACTGTCTGTGTGATTTTCTGTCTCCTACACTGTCTGTCTGACTGTATGCCACCTACACTGTCTGTGTGACTGTTTGTGTCCCCTACGCTGTCTGTGTGACTGTCTGCCGCCTACACTGTCTGTGTGACTGTGTGTGTCCCCTACACTGTCTGTGTGACTATGCCACCTACACTGCCAGTGTGACTGTCTGTCGCCTACACTGTTTGTGTGACTGTATGCCACCTACACTGTTTGTGTGACTGTATGCCACCTACACTGTCTGTGTAACTGTCTGTCGCCTACACTGTCTGTGTGAGTGTCTGTCACCTACACTGTCTGTGTGAGTGTGTGTGTCCCCTACACTGTCTGTGTGACTCTGTCGCCTACACTGTCTGTGTGACTGTATGCCACCTACACTGTCTGTGTGAGTGTGTGTGTCCCCTACACTGTCTGTGTGACTCTGTCGCCTACACTGTCTGTGTGACTGTATGCCACCTACACTGTCTGTGTGAATGTGTGTGTCCTCTACACTGTCTGTGTGACTGTATGCCACCTACACTGTTTGTGTGACTGTATGCCACCTACACTGTCTGTGTAACTGTCTGTCGCCTACACTGTCTGTGTGAGTGTCTGTCACCTACACTGTCTGTGTGAGTGTGTGTGTCCCCTACACTGTCTGTGTGACTCTGTCGCCTACACTGTCTGGGTGACTGTATGCCACCTACACTGTCTGTGTGACTGTTTGTGTCCCCTACGCTGTCTGTGTGACTGTGTGTGTCCCCTACACTGTCTGTGTGATTTTCTGTCTCCTACACTGTCTGTCTGACTGTATGCCACCTACACTGTCTGTGTGACTGTTTGTGTCCCCTACGCTGTCTGTGTGACTGTCTGCCGCCTACACTGTCTGTGTGACTGTGTGTGTCCCCTACACTGTCTGTGTGACTATGCCACCTACACTGCCAGTGTGACTGTCTGTCGCCTACACTGTTTGTGTGACTGTATGCCACCTACACTGTTTGTGTGACTGTATGCCACCTACACTGTCTGTGTAACTGTCTGTCGCCTACACTGTCTGTGTGAGTGTCTGTCACCTACACTGTCTGTGTGAGTGTGTGTGTCCCCTACACTGTCTGTGTGACTCTGTCGCCTACACTGTCTGTGTGACTGTATGCCACCTACACTGTCTGTGTGAGTGTGTGTGTCCCCTACACTGTCTGTGTGACTCTGTCGCCTACACTGTCTGTGTGACTGTATGCCACCTACACTGTCTGTGTGAATGTGTGTGTCCTCTACACTGTCTGTGTGACTGTATGCCACCTACACTGTTTGTGTGACTGTATGCCACCTACACTGTCTGTGTAACTGTCTGTCGCCTACACTGTCTGTGTGAGTGTCTGTCACCTACACTGTCTGTGTGAGTGTGTGTGTCCCCTACACTGTCTGTGTGACTCTGTCGCCTACACTGTCTGTGTGACTGTATGCCACCTACACTGTCTGTGTGAGTGTGTGTGTCCCCTACACTGTCTGTGTGACTCTGTCGCCTACACTGTCTGTGTGACTGTATGCCACCTACACTGTCTGTGTGAATGTGTGTGTCCTCTACACTGTCTGTGTGACTGTATGCCACCTACACTGTTTGTGTGACTGTATGCCACCTACACTGTCTGTGTAACTGTCTGTCGCCTACACTGTCTGTGTGAGTGTCTGTCACCTACACTGTCTGTGTGAGTGTGTGTGTCCCCTACACTGTCTGTGTGACTCTGTCGCCTACACTGTCTGTGTGACTGTATGCCACCTACACTGTCTGTGTGAGTGTGTGTGTCCCCTACACTGTCTGTGTGACTCTGTCGCCTACACTGTCTATGTGACTGTATGCCACCTACACTGTCTGTGTGAATGTGTGTGTCCTCTACACTGTCTGTGTGACTGTATGCCACCTACACTGTTTGTGTGACTGTATGCCACCTACACTGTCTGTGTAACTGTCTGTCGCCTACACTGTCTGTGTGAGTGTCTGTCACCTACACTGTCTGTGTGAGTGTGTGTGTCCCCTACACTGTCTGTGTGACTCTGTCGCCTACACTGTCTGTGTGACTGTATGCCACCTACACTGTCTGTGTGACTGTCTGTCACCTACACTGTGTCTGTGACTGTATGCCACCTACACTGTCTGTGTGACTGTATGGCACCACTGTCTGTGTGACTGTCTGTCGTCTACACTGTCTGTGTGACTTTGCCACCTGCACTCAGTGTGGCTGTCTGTCACCTACACTGTCTGTGTGACTGTATGCCACCTACACTGTCTGTGTGACTGTCTGTCACCTACACTGTCTGTGTGACAGTCTGTCACCTACACTGTCTGTGTGACTGTATGGCACCTACACTGTCTGTGTGATTATCCCACCTACACTGTCTGTGTGACTGTCTCTCGCCTACAGTGTCTGTGTGACTGTATGCCACTTACACTGCTTGTGTGACTGTGTGTGTCCCCTACACTCTCTGTGTGACTGTCTGTCACCAACACTGTCTGTGTGACTGTGTGTGTCCCCTACACTGTCTGTGTGACTGTCTGTCACCTACACTTTCTGTGTGACTGTCTGTCGACTACACCCTCTGTGTGACTGTCTGTGGCCTACAATATCTGTGTGACTGTCTGTCGCCTGCACTGCCTGTGAGACTGTATGCCACCTACACCGTTTGTGTGACTGTCTGTGGCCTACACTGTCTGTGTGACTGTCTGTCGCCTACACTGTCTGTGTGACTGTCTTTCGACTACAATGTTTGTGTGACTGTCTTTCGCCTACACTGTCTGTGTGACTGTATGTCACCTACACTGTCTGTGTAACTGTTTTCTTGTGTCCCCTACACTGTCTGTGTGAGTGTCTGCCACCTAATGTCTGTGTGACTCTCTGCCACCCACTGTCTGAGTGACATTCTATCGCCGACACTGTCTGTGTGACTGTCTGTCGCCAACACTGTCTGTGTGACTGTATGCCACCTACACTGCCTGTGTGACTGTTTGTCGCCTACACTGTCTGTGTGACTGAATGCCACCTACACTCTGCGTGACTGTCACCTACACTGTCTGTGTGACTGTCTGTCACCTACACTGTCTGTGTGACTCTCTGCCACCCACTGTCTGTGTGACTGTCTGTGGCCTACACTGTCTGTGAGACTGTATGCCACCTACACCGTTTGTGTGACTGTCTGTCGCCTACACTGTCTGTGTGACTGTCTGTCGCCTACACTGTCTGTGTGACTGTCTGTCCCCTATACTGTGTGGCTGTCTGTGTCGACCACACTGTCCATTTGAGTGGCTGTTACCTACACTGTCTGTGTGGCTGTATGCTACCTAAACTGTCTGTGTGAGTGTATCACACCTACGCTGCTTGTGTGACTGCCTGTCGCTTAAACTGTCTGTGTGACTGTTTGTCGCCTACAAGGTCTGTGTGACTGTCTGTCACCTACACTGTCTGTGTGAATGTATGCCACCTACACTGTCTGTGTGAGTGTATCACACGTACACTGTTTGTGTGACTGTCTGTCGCTTAAACTGTCTGTGTGACTGTCTGTCACCTACACTGTCTATGTGGCTGTATGCCACCTACACTGTCTGTGTGAGTGTATCACACCTACACTGTCTGTGTGAGTGTATCACACCTACACTGTCTGTGTGACTGTCTGTCGCATAAACTGTCTGTGTGACTGTCTGTCGCCTACACTGTCTGTGTGACTGTATGCCACCTACACTCTGTGTGACTGTCACCTACACTGTCTGTGTGACTGTCTGTCACCTACACTGTCTGTGTGACTCTCTGCCACCCACTGTCTGTGTGACTGTCTGTGGCCTACACTGTCTGTGAGACTGTATGCCACCTACACCGTTTGTGTGACTGTCTGTCGCCTACACTGTCTGTGTGACTGTCTGTCGCCTACACTGTCTGTGTGACTGTCTTTCAACTACAATGTTTGTGTGACTGTCTGTCGCCTACACTGTCTGTGTGACTGTATGTCACCTACACTGTCTGTGTAACTGTTTTCTTGTGTCCCCTACACTCTCTGTGTGAGTGTCTGCCAACCCACTGTCTGTGTGACTCTCTGCCACCCACTGTCTGAGTGACATTCTGTCGCCTACACTGGCTGTGTGACTGTCTGTCGCCAACACTGTCTGTGTGACTGTATGTCACCTACACTGTCTGTGTGACTGTATGCCACCTACACTGTCTGTGTGACTGTCTGTCCCCTATACTGTCTGGCTGTCTGTGTCGAATACACTGTCTCTGTGACTGGCTGTTCCATATAATGTCTGTGTATTTGTGTGTGTCCCCTACACTGTCTGTGTGACTGTCTGTCACCTACACTGTCTGTGTGGCTGTATGTCACCTACACTGTCTGTGTGAGTGTATCACACCTACACTGTTTGTGTGACTGTCTGTCGCTTAAACTGTCTGTGTGACTGTCTGTCGCCTACAATGACTGTGTGACTGTCTGTCGCCTACACTGTCTGCGTGACTGTATGTCATCTACACTGTCTGTGTAACTGTGTCCCCTACACTGTCTGTGTGACTGTGTGTCATCTACACTGTCGGCGTGACTCTCAGCCACCCACTGTCTGTTTAGCTGTCTGTCGCCTACACTGTCTGTGTGACTGTGTGTGTCCCCTACACTGTCTGTGTGACTGTATGCCACATACACTGTCTGTGTGAGTGTCTGTCACCTACACTGTCTGTGTGACAGTGTGCAACCCACTGTCTGTGTGACTGTTTGTCGCCTCCACTGTCTGTGTGACTGTATGCCACCTACACTGTGTGACGGTGTGTGTCCCCTACACTGTCTGTGTGATTGTCTGCCACCTACACTGTTTGTCAGACTGTATGCCACCTACACTTTCTTTGTGACTGTCTGTCGCCTATACTGTCTGTGTGTCTATCCCACCTACACTGTCTGTGTGACTATATGCCACCTACACTGTCTGTGTGACTGTCTGTCGTCTACAGTGTCTGTGTGACTATGCCACCTACACTGTCTGTGTGACTGTCTCTCCCCTACACTGTCTGTGTGACTGTCTCTCCCCTACACTGTCTGTGTGACTGTCTCTCCCCTACACTGTCTGTGTGACTGTCTGTCACCTACACAGTCTGTATGACTGTCTGTCGCCTACACTGTCTGTGTGACTGTATGCCACCTACACCGTTTGTGTGAATGTCTTTCGCCTAAAATGTCGGTGTGACTGTCTGTCGCCAACACTGTCTGTGTGACTGTCTGTCGCCTAACCTCTCTGTGTGACTATCCCACCTACACTGTCTGTGTGACTGTATGCCACCTACACTGTCTGTGTGACTGTCTCTCGCCTACAGTGTCTGTGTGACTGTATGCCACCTACACTGTTTGTGTGACTGTGTGTGTCCCCTACACTGTCTGTGTGACTGTCTGTCACCTACACAGTCTGTGTGACTGTCTGTCGCCTACACTGTCTGTATGAAGGTCTGTCGCCAAAACTGTCTGTGTGACTGTATCTCACCTACACTGTCTGTGTGACTGTTTGTTGCCTACACTTTCTGTGTGACTGTCTGTCGCCTGCACTGTCTGTGTGACTATCCCACCTACACTGTCTGTGTGACTGTCTGTCGCCTACAGTGTCTGTGTGACTATCCCACCTTCACTGTCTGTGTGACTGTATGCTACCTACACAGTTTGTGTGATAGTCTGTCGACTACACTGTCTGTGTGACTGTATGTCACCTACACTGTCTGTGTAACTGTGTGTATCCCCTACACTCTCTGTGTGACTGTCTCTCGCCTACGCTGTCTGTGTGACTGTATGTCACGTACACTGTCTGTGTGACTGTCTGTCCCGTATAGTGTGTGGCTGTCTGTGTAGACTACACTGGTTCTGTGACTGGCTGTTCCTTTTACTGTCTGTGTAACTGTGTGTGTCCCCTTTACTCTCTGTGTGACTGTCTGTGACCTACACTGTCTGTGTGACTGTATGCCACCTACACTGTCTGTGTGACTGTATGCCACGTACACTGTCTGTGTGACTGTGTGTGTCCCCTACACTGTCTGTGTGACTGTGTGTGTCCCCTACACTGTCTGTGTGACTGTGTGTGTCCCCTACACTGTCTGTGTGACTGTATGCCCCTTATAGTGTCTGTGTGACTGTCTGTCACCTACAGTGTCTGTGTGACTGTCTGTCGCCTACACTGTCTATGTCAATGTATGTCCTCTACACTGTCTGTGTAACTGTATCCCCTACACTGTCTGTGTGACTGTCTGTCACCTACACTGTCGGTGTGACTCTCTGCCACACTGTCTGTGTGACTGTCTGTCGCCTTCAGTGTCTGTGTGTCTGTATGCCACCTACACTGTCTGTGTGACTGTATGCCACCTACACTGTCTGGGTGACTGTTTGTCGCCTACACTTTCTGTGTGACTGTATGCCACCTACACTGTCTGTGTGAATGTCTTTCACCTACACTGTCTGTGTGACAGTGTGCCACCCACTGTCTGTGTGACTGTATGCCACCTACACTGTCTGGGTGACTGTCTGTCACCTGCACTGTCTGTGTGACTGTATGCCACCTACACTGTCTATGTGACTCTTTGTCGCCTACACTTTCTGTGTGACTGTATGCCACCTACTCTGTCTGTGTGACTGTCTTTCACCTACACTGTCTGTGTGAATGTATGCCACCTACACTGTCTATGTGACTGTATGCCACCTACATTGTCTGTGTGACTGTTTGCGTCCCCTAAACTGTCTGTGTGACTGCCTGTCGCCTACACTGTCTGTGTGACTATATGCCACCTACACTGTCTGTGTGACGGTGTGTGTCCCCTACACTGTCTGTGTGACTGTCTGTCGCCTATACTGTCTGTTTGACTGTCACCTACACCGTCTGTGTGACAGTGTGCCTACCACTGTCTGTGTGACTCTGTCGCCAACACTGTCTGTGTGACTGTATGCTACCTACACTGTCTGTGTGACTGTCTGTCACTATACACCGTCTGTGTAACAGTGTGCCACCCACTGTCTGTCTGAATGTCTGTCACCTACACTGTCTGTGTGACTGTATGCCACCTACACTGATTGTGTGACTGTATGCCACCTACACTGTCTGTGTGACTGTGTGTGTCACCTACACTGTCTGTGTGACTGTCTGTCCCCTACAATGTCTCTGTGACTGTATGCCACCTACACTGTCTGTGTGACTCTTTGTGTCCCCTACACTGTCTGTGTGACTGTCTCTCGCCTACACTGTCTGTGTGACTGTATGCCACCTACACTGTCTGTGTGACTGTGTGTCCCCTACACTGTCTGTGTTACTGTCTGTCGCGTACACTGTCTGTGTGACTGTATGCCACCTACACTGTCTGTGTGACTGTATGCCACCTACAATGTCTGTGTGAATGTTTGTGTCCCCTACACTGTCTGTGTGACTGTCTCTCGCCTACACTGTCTGTGTGACTGTGTGTGTCCCCTACACTGCCTGTGTGACTGTATGCCACCTACACTGTCTGTGTGACTGTCTGTCACCTACACTGTTTGTGTGACTGTATGCCATCTACACTGTCTGTGTGACTGTCTGTCACCTACACTGTCTGTGTGAATGTATGCCCCCTACACTGTCTATGTGACTGTATGCCACCTACATTGTCTGTGTGACGGTGTGTGTCCCCTACACTGTCTGTGTGTCTGTCTGTTACCTACACTGTTTGTGTGACTGTATGCCATCTACACTGTCTGTGTGACTGTCTGTCACCTACACTGTCTGTGTGAATGTATGCCCCCTACACTGTCTGTGTGACTGTATGCCACCTAAATTGTCTGTGTGACGGTGTGTGTCCCCTACACTGTCTGTGTGACTGTCTGTTACCTACACTGTCTGTGTGACTGTCTGTCACCTACACTGTATATGTGACTGTATGCACGTACACTGTTTGTGTGACTGTCTGTCACCTACACTGTCTGTGTGACTGTATGCCACCTACAGTGTCTGTGTGACTGTCTGTCACCTACACTGTCTGTGTGACTGTCTGTCCCCTATACTGTCTGTGTGGCTGTCTGTATCGACTACATTGTCTTTGTGACTATCTGTTCCTTATAATGTCTGTGTAACTGTGTGTGTCCCCTACACTGTCTGTGTGACTGTATCCCACCTACACTGTCTGTGTGACTGTATCCCACCTACACTGTCTGTGTGACTGTGTCACCTACACTGCCTGTGCGACTGTCTGTCACCTACACTGTCTGTGTGTCTGTATCCCACCTACACTGTCTGTGTGACTGTGTCACCTACACTGCCTGTGTGGTTGTGTCACTTACACTGTCTGTGTGACTGTCTGTCACCTACACTGTCTGTGTGTCTGTATCCCACCTACACTGTCTGTGTGACCGTATGCCACCTACACTGTCTGTGTGAATGTGTCACCTACACTGCCTGTGCGACTGTCTGTCACCTACACTGTCTGTGTGACTGTCTGTCGCCTGCACTGTCTGTGTGACTGTGTCACCTACACTGCGTGTGTGACTGTATGCCACCTACACTGTCTGTGTGACTGTGTCACATACACTGCTTGTGTGACTGTCTGTCACTACACTGTCTGTGTGACTGTCTGTCACCTACACTGTCTGTGTGACTGTCTGTCGCCTGCACTGTCTGTGTGACTGTGTCACCTACACTGCCTGTGTGACTGCATGCCACCTACACTGTCTGTGTGACTGTTTGTGTCCCCTACACTGTATGTGTGACTGTCTGTCGCCTACACTGTCTGTGTGACTGTCTGTCACCAACACTCTCTGTGTGACTGTCTGTCCCCTACACTGTCTGTGTGACTGCATGCCACCTACACTGTCTGTGTGACTGTCTGTCGCCTGCACTGTCTGTGTGACTGTCTGTCGCCTACACTGTCTGTGTGACTGTATGCCATCTACACTGTCTGTGTGACTGTGTGTCACCTACACTGTCTGTGTGACTGTATGGCACCTACATTCTCTGTGTGACTGTCTGTCCCCTACACTGTCTGTGTGACTGTATGCCATCTACACTGTCTGTGTGACTGTCTGTCCCCTACACTGTCTGTGTGACTGCATGCCACCTACACTGTCTGTGTGACTGTCTGTCGCCTGCACTGTCTGTGTGACTGTGTCACCTACACTGCCTGTGTGACTATGTGCCACCTATACTGTCTGTGTGACTGTCTGTCACCTACTCTGTCTGTATGACTGTATCCCACCTATACTGTCTGTGTGACTGTATGTGGCCCCCTAGACTGTCTGTGTGACTGTCTGTCGCCTACACTGTTTGTGTGACTGTCTGTCCCCTACACTGTCTGTGTGAGTGTCTGTCGCCTACAATGTCTGTGTGACTGTTTCCCACCTACACTGTCTGTGTGACTGTTTTTTGCCTATACTTTCTGTGTGACTGTCTGTCGCCTGTACTGTCTGTGTGACTCTCCCATCTACACTATCTGTGTGAGTTTATGCCACCTACACTGTCTGTGTGACTGTCTGTCGCCTACAGTGTCTGTGTGTCTGTATGCCACATACACTGTTTGTGTGACTGTGTGTGTCCCCTACAATGTCTGTGTGACTGTCTGTCACCTACACTGTCTGAGTGACTCTCTGCCACCCACTGTCTGTGTGACTGTCTGTCGCCTACACAGTCTGTGTGACTGTGTGTGTCCCCTACACTGTCTGTGTGACTGTCTTTCACCTACACTGTCTGTGTGAATGTATGCCACCTACACTGTCTATGTGACTGTATGCCACCTACATTGTCTGTGTGACTGTTTGCGTCCCCTAAACTGTCTGTGTGACTGCCTGTCGCCTACACTGTCTGTGTGACTGTATGCCACCTACACTGTCTGTGTGACTGTATGCCACCTACACTGTCTGTGTGACTGTCACCTACACCGTCTGTGTGACAGTGTCCCACCCACTGCCTGTGTGACTGTCTGTCGCCTACACTGTCTGTGTGACTGTATGCCACCTACACTGTTTGTGTGACTGTATGCCTCCTGCACTGTCTGTGTGTGTCCCCTACACTGTCTGTGTGACTGTCTTTCACCTACACTGTCTGTGTGAATGTATGCCACCTACACTTTCTATGTGACTGTATGCCACCTACATTGTCTGTGTGACTGTTTGCGTTCCCTACACTGTCTGTGTGACTGTCTGTCGCCTACACTGTTCTGTGTGACTGTATGCCACCTACACTGTCTATGTGACTGTTTGCGTTCCCTAAACTGTCTGTGTGACTGACTGTCTGTCCTCTACACTGTCTGTGTGACTCTCTGTCGCCTACACTATCTGTGTAACTATGCCACCTACACTGTCTGTGTGACTGTTTGTCCCCTACACTGTCTGTGTGACTGTCTGTCACCTACACTGTCTGTGTGACTGTCTGTCACCTACACTTTATGTGTGACTGTATGCACCTACACTGTCTGTGTGACTGTCTATCACCTACACTGTCTGTGTGACTGTATGCCACCTACAGTGTCTGTGTGACTGTCTTTCTCCTACACTGTCTATGTGACTGTATGCCACCGACACTGTTTGTATGACTGTATGCCACCTACACTGACTGTGTGACTGTCTGTCGCCTACACTGTCTGTGTGACTGTCTGTCGCCCACACTGTCTGTGTGACTGTATGCCACCTACACTGTCTGTGTGACTGTATGCCACCTACACTGTTTGTGTGGCTGTATGCCACCTACACTGTCTGTGTGACTGTTTGCGTCCCTTACACTGTGTGTGTGACTGTTTACGTCCCCTACACTGTCTGTGTGACTGTCTGTCGCCTACACTGTCTGCGTGAATGTATGCCACCTACACTGTCTATGTGACTGTATGCCACCTACATTGTCTGTGTGACTGTATGCCACCTACACTGTCTGTGTGACGGTGTGTGTTCCCTACACTGTCTGTGTGACTGTCTGTCGCCTACACTGTCTGTGTGACTGTATGCCACCTACACTGTCTGTGTGAGTGTTTGTGTCCCCTACACTGTCTGTGTGACTGTCTGTCGCCTACACTGTCTGTGTGACTGTATGTCACCTACATTGTCTGTGTGACTGTCTGTTACCTACACTGTATGTGTGACTATATGCACCTACACTGTATGTGCGACTGTATGTACCTACTCTGTCTGTGTGACTGTCTATCACCTACACTGTCTGTGTGACTGTATGCCGCCTACAGTGTCTGTGTGACTGTCTGTCACCTCCACTGTCTGTGTGACAGTGTGCCACCCACTGTCTGTGTGACTGTCTGTCGCCTACACTGTCTGTGTGACCGTATGGCACCTACACTGTTTTTATGACTGTATGCCACCTACACTGACTGTGTGACTGTATGCCATCTACACTGCCTTTGTGACTGTTTGCCGCATACACTGTCTGTGTGACTGTATGCCACCTACACTTTCTGTGTGACTGTCTGTCACCTACACTGTCTGTGTGACTCTCTGCCACCCACTGTCTGTGTGACTGTCTGTCACCTACACAGTCTGTGTGACTGGCTGTCGCCTACACAGTCTGTGTGACTGTATGCCATCTACACCGTTTGTGTGACTGTCTGTCGCCTACACTGTCTGTCTAACTGTCTTTCGCCCACAATGTCTGTGTGACTGTCTGTCGCCTACACTGTCTGTGTGACTGTCTGTCGCCTACACTGTGTGTGACTGTATGCCACATACTCTGTCTGTGTGACTGTATCCCACCTATACTGTGTGTGTGACTGTGTGTGTCCCCTACGCTGTCTGTGTGACTCTCTGCCACCTACATTGTCTGTGTGACTCTTTGTCCCCTATACTGTCTGTGTGGCTGTCTGTCCCCCTATACTGTCTCTGTAACTGTCTGTTCCTTCTACTGTCTGTTTAACTGTGTGTGTCTCCTTCACTGTCTATGTGACAATCTGTCACCTACACTGTCTGTGTGACTTTCTGTCGCCTACACTGTCTGTGTGACTGTCTGTCGCCTACACTGTCTGTGTGACTGTCTGTCGCCTACAATGTCTGTGTGACTGTCTGTCGCCTACAATGTCTGTGTGACTGTCTGTCGCCTACACTGTCTGTGTGACTGTATCTCACCTACACTGTCTGTGTGACTGCATCACCTACACTGCCTGTGTGACTGTCTGTCACCTACACTGTCTGTGTGACTGTCTGTCGCCTGCACTGTCTGTGTGACTGTGTCACCTGCACTGCCTGTGTGACTGTATGCCACCTAAACTGTCTGTGTGACTGTCTGTCACCTACGCTGTCTGTATGACTGTATCCCACCTATACTGTCTGTGTAACTGTGTGTGTTCCCGACACTGTCTGTGTGACTGTCTGTCGCCTACACTGTTTGTGTGACTGTCTGTCTCCTACACTGTCTGAGTGACTGTCTGTGGCCTACAATGTCTGTGTGACTGTCTGTCGCCTACACTGTCTCCCACCTACACTGTCTGTGTGACTGTTTGTCGCCTACACCTTCTGTGTGACTGTCTGACGAATGCACTGTCTGCGTGACTGTATGCCACCTACACTGTCTGTGTGACTGTATGCCATCTACACTGCCTTTGTGACTGTTTGCCGCCTACACTGTCTGTGCGACTGCATGCCACCTACACTTTCTGTGTGACTGTCTGTCACCTACACTGTCTGTGTGACTCTCTGCCACCCACTGTCTGTGTGACTGTCTGTCGCCTACACAGTCTGTGTGACTGTCTGTCGCCTACACTGTCTGTGTGACTGTATGCCACCTACACGGTCTGTGTGACTGTTTGTGTCCCCTACACTGTCTGTGTGACTGTCTGTTGCCTACACTGCCTGTGTGACTGTAAGCCACCTACACTGTCTGTGTGACTGTCTGTCACCTACACTGTCTGTGTGACTGTGTGCCAACCTACACTGTCTGTGTGACTGTGTGTGTCCCCTGCACTGTCTGTGTGACTGTCTGTCCTCTATACTGTCTGTGTGGCTGTCTGTATCGACTACATTGTCTCTGTGACTGTCTGTTCCTTATACTGTTTGTGTAACTGTGTGTGTGTGTCCCCTACACTGTCTGTGTGACTGTATGCCACCTACACTGTCTGTGTGACTGTCTGTCACCTACACTGTCTGTGTGACTGTCTGCCACCTACACTGTCTGTGTGACTGTCTGTCACCTACACTGTCTGTGTGGCTGTCTGTCACCTACACTGTCTGTGTGACTGTCTGTCACCTACACTGTCTGTGTGACTGTCTGTCGCCTACACTGTCTGTGTAACTGTATGCCACCTACACTGTTTGTGGGACGGTTTGCCACCTATACTGTCTGAGTGATTGTCTGTCACCTAAACTGTCTGTGTAACTGTATGCCATCTACACTGTCTGTGTGACTGTTTGCCGCCTACACTGTCTGTTTGATTGTCTGTTCTCAACACTCTCTGTGTGGCTTTCAGTGTCGCCTACCCTGTCTGTGTGACTATCTGTCCCCTATACTGTTTGTGTGGCTGTCTGTGTCGACTACACTCTTTGTGACTGTCTGTTCCTTATACTGTCTGTGTAACTGTGTGTGTCCCCTACACTGTCTGTGAGACTGTATGTCACCTACACTGTCTGTGTGACTGTATCCCACCTACACTGTCTGTGTGACTGTTTGTCGCCTGCACTGTTTGTGTGACTGTATGCCACCTACACTGTGTTTGTGACTGTATGGCACCTACACTGTCTGTGTGACTCTGGGCCACCTACACTGTCTTTCACCATATCAAGAGGTGTGGACATATTGCTTCAGATGTGTTAATATTTCTCTGGGGGTCATGATAATGATCCAGGTGTCATAAAAATGCTCGAGGTGCTTCAATGATGCTCCAGATGTCCTAATAAACGTTATATTTGTCTTAAAAATGACCCATATGTGTTAATAATGCTCCGAGTGTGTTAATAATGCTCCGGGTGTCTTAATAATTCTCTGGGTGTGTTAATAATGCTCCAGCTGTCTTAATAATGGTCCAGGTGTGGTAATAATGCTCCAGGTGTGTTAATAATGCTCCAGGTATCTTAATGATGCTCAACGTGTCTCAATAATGCTCCGTTTTGTGTAATAATACTCCAGGTGTGTTAATAATGCTCCAGGTGTCTTAAGAATACTCCCGGTGTCTTAATAATGCTCCAGGTGTGTTAATAATGCTCCAGGTGTGTTAATGATGCTCCAGGTGTCTTAATAATGCTCCAGGTGTTTTAATGATGCTCTGTATGACACTTAATGAGGGTCTGGGTATTAGGCATTTAGTTTAGTGCAACTTTACAGAGAGGGAAGGTACTGTAATCAATATATACGGGCATGTGCGTTTGTGGATATGAAGGTCAAAGGTCAAGAGCTGATTGGAAGTGTTCCTTGTTTTAATATAAGGGAATACAAAAATAAAGTAGCTCGAGTATCACTGAATATGAAGGAATTTTAAAACTATTATTATTACTACTACTACTACTACAACTATTATTACTACCAACTACTATTAATTACTGTTAACAATAATAATAATACAGTAATAATAATAACAACAACGACAATAAGAACAACATTAAGACAACAACCTATGACCCTGAGGTAAAAATTTGCGTATTAAAGAAAAATCATCGATATATTTTTTTTTAGTTGTAATGAAATAGCATAAAAAATTCCCTTTATAATTGAAGTAAAGAATAAGTCAAAGTTAGCATTAAGCCACACCTGAATATGTCTCCCTCACACCCTAATAGTGCCCATCAGTTAGGTCAGGAAGGAGCAGCACAGAACTGACTGACCTTGGTAATAATGGGAATATTTTAAGATGACATGTAAGGCTGGTTCATATAGATGGCCCTAATCGTGATGGCCCTAATCGTGATGGGTCTAATCTTGATGGTCCTAATCTTGATGGGTCTAATCTTGACGGGTCTAATCGTGATGGCCCTAATCGTGGTGGTCCTAATCGTGGTGGTCCTAATCCTGATGGTCCTAATCATGATAACCCTAATCGTGATGCTCCTAATCGTGATGGGGTCCTAATCTTGATGGGCTCCTAATCCTCACGAGCCCTAATCCTAACCTAACCATTAGACACCATTATAGGAAGTCACGTGGCGCCCAACCATAACAATCACTCATACTTGTCTGGTAACAATTAAATAAGTGTTCCGATTGTCTAAGTGTCTTACGGTGGATATTTCTCGTAAGTGAATATGTCAAAATATGGCGTCAGAATCACTCTTAAGATTCTACCTTATTCAGATGGTGACAGATGTTGACGTTGACAGGTGTTGACGTTGACAGGTGTTGACGGTGACACCCAACACTTCCTCCTTGCATCCCTGGTCCAGCTCACGCGGAAAAGATCATCATCTACTGGATCTGACAATTCCTTCACCGCTAAAGTTGATTCATCCTCCTCGTCCACACACCGTCAGTAGACCGTCCTCACACTTACACTGTTTACACGACACTGATCTAGATAACCTCCAGACTGGACCTTTTCATCACGGAATCCTCGCACGTTGACTTCACAGCTGAACAATGCAACTACTGACGTTCGCTGGTTCACTTATTTGATACTCCTCGTTGTTCTGTTACCAACTTCTAAATCATGACAACCTAACCTAACCTAGCCAAGCACACGACTTGTTTCTAAGACAAGTTCTGATTGAGGTCATTAAATCCCTTCGTTGAGTTGTAATTTACGTACAAAAATAATAATAATAATAATAATCATAATAATGATAATAATGATGCAATACTGATATTATAATTATTATTATTGTTGTACTTATCATATTATTATTATTATTATTATTGTTGTTTTTTGTTGTTGTCGTTGTTATAATTATTATTATTATTATTTCGCATTTTACATTGTATTTATTATATGTGGATATACTCTGATATTAACTCTTATTATCTGATATTTTTATTGGAGTTTTTATCCTAATAGAGACGCTGATAAAGCTGTCTTATTGTTACAGACACTTCCAGACACCTACAGGCACTTACAGACACCTACAGGCACTTACAGACACTTACAGACATGATTCTAAAGTAATCTACCTCTTCTAGACACTTCCAGACACCTACAGACACCTACAGACACTTACAGACATGGTTCTAAAGTAATTTACCTCTTCTAGACACTTACAGACACCTACAGACACTTACAGACACTTACAGACATGGTTCTAAAGTAATCTACCTCTTCTAGACACTTACAGACACTTACAGATACCTACAGACACTTACAGACATGGTTCTAAAGTAATCTACCTCTTCTAGACACTTACAGACACCTACAGACACTTACAGACACCTACAGACACTTACAGACATGGTACTAAAGTAATCTACCTCTTCTAGACACCTACAGACACCTACAGACACTTACAGACATGGTTCTAAAGTAATCTACCTCTTCTAGACACTTACAGACACCTACAGACACCTACAGACACTTACAGACATGGTACTAAAGTAATCTACCTCTTCTAGACACTTACAGACACCTACAGACACCTACAGACACTTACAGACATGGTTCTAAAGTAATCTACCTCTTGCAGACACCTACTCCCTGCCAGTGGACTCAACTCCGTCAGTATTGAGCACCAACATCAGCACTGAGATCTACCGACGTCCCGTGTATAGGTCCCCGCCTGCCGTCCGCAGAGCCCGACGACCCGACCACCCGACCCGACCACCCGACACCTCGGCGGTACCGGCGCCCGCAGCAGCACCGAGCCTTCATCATGAACGCCAGACCACCTGCACTTGTACCTGTCGCCTCCACAGCAGCACGGTGAGCAATGAGAGGGGCAGGCAAGAGAGAGGGCATGGGAGGGAATGAAAGGGTATGAAGAGGCAGGGGAGGTCAAGAGAGGGCAACAGGGGGTATGAGCGGGTATGAAGAAGCAGGAGAGGGGAAGAGAGGGTATGAAGAAGCAGGGAAGGGGAAGAGAGGGCAACAGGGGGTATGAGCGGGTATGAAGAAGCAGGAGAAGGGAAGAGAAGGCAAGAGAGAGGGAATGGGAGGGTACTAGAAGGCAGGGCAGGGGAAGAGAGGGTTGGAGAGGAGTAGGAGAGAGAGGGTATGAGTGGTAGGATAGGATAGGAGAGGGTTTTGAGAATATGAGAGGGAAAGAGAGGGCAGAAGAGAGAGAGAGAGAGAGAGAGAGAGAGAGAGAGAGAGAGAGAGAGAGAGAGAGAGAGAGAGAGAGAGAGAGAGAGAGAGAGAGAACACTCTTACCCTAGCAGTAGAACTAATCATTATCAGGTATGTGTAATTATGATAAACACTATGCAGTAGGTGATGGCGTCAGTACCACAGTCAGCCTCACCAGTTAATTAGATTCTATACTGATGACGTCACAGTTTACTTTAGTTGACGAAATAAAACAAAAGTCAGGAAGTGACTTTGAAGAATCAGTTAGATACTTGAAGAAAAAGTCAATACATGTAGTGAAAGATTTCTTTATGTTATATATCTTTATGGAAGCTGTTGTGAAGAAATTAATGAAAATATAGTAATTGATTATAGTATAATAGATGTAACCTTAACCCCTTCACCGTGGCCGGTGGCGACACCTTACACAATTGGTTAAATACGGGTTACGAGGAATTTGTTATTACTTTACTTTATCCTCTCGGCTGAGTTAAGTTGGTATAACATCCCTGACGGACGTAAATTATTATAAGTCAGGTCACAGTAAGCGGGAATTAGGTTGTCTAACAGCCAATGGTGAACTGTGTGTGTTGAGGTGTTGTGATATGATCATTAACGTGTGTGTTTACTCCCCAGGGGTGCAAGAGCCGTAGCAGGTCACGGGAGCGGCGGCTACTGGGCATGGGCGACTTGGAGAGCGTACTTGTGGGTGGAGTAAGTGGTGCAGGGGGGCGTGGTGTGGGTGTGGCCAGTGTGAGTGGGCGGAAGGTGGGCGTGAGTGGAGGAAATGGCAACAACAGTGGGAGAAACGTGGGTGGGAGTGCCAACAACAGCAGTGGTGGGTTGGGTCTCCCGACAGCGGGTAAGTCGGGTGCCAGTGGTGGGCGGGGCAAGACAGTGG
This sequence comes from Homarus gammarus, assembly GCA_958450375.1. Taxonomy (NCBI): domain Eukaryota; kingdom Metazoa; phylum Arthropoda; class Malacostraca; order Decapoda; family Nephropidae; genus Homarus; species Homarus gammarus. The sequence goes on along the minus strand of CAUDMG010001564.1, from coordinate 2,340,481 downwards.
GTGGTGCCAGTGGCAGAGATATCGGGCGAGGCAGTGCCTCTAAAGGAACTAATGGCGGTGGCGGGAGGCGGAGTGTACACCAAAAGCCAGGATTCTTAAAAACTGTGTCGATCATAGAGACGTTGAGTGAACTGGCCCATGGACCGGAAGTGCAGCGGCTAGCTCAGGAACCCCGGCCGCAGCGCCCCTCCCGTCCTCACTCTGGTTCGCGCGCCTCCTCTTCTCGCCAACCAACCCTTACCACCTCCGCGGGCGGGGGAAGTGCCGGAGACCATGGTGACGACACCCCTACACGCCCACCTGGTCCACCTGTCCTGTCAGCAGACTTCCAGCAGTACAGTGAAAAGATCTACGACGCCGTCACCTCCCAGGGGCCAGAACCTAGCCTCAGGGGGAACCATGGGGGGCAGGGGCGCGTCCATAGCATCGCGCACCCTCGCAGAAGGGAGCGAACACAACCCAGGGGCGAGACTGCCCTGGGGGAGTCTCAGGGAGCCCCTGGGATAAGTAAGGAGAGCAGGAGGGAGGAAGAAGAAATCAGCAGGAAGCCTCGACCCGAACATCGCGGCAGAGAACGAGGCAGAACACCAGACTGGATTAAAAGAATATTCGATATCGCTAAAAAGGGTGACCTGCCATCTCTGGTGAGTACTGTGTGTGTGTGTGTGTGTGTGTGTGTCACTGTCACTCTCCAGCACGGTGACCCTAAGTAACACTGGGTGAGGTGTGGCAGTAAAGGACTCGCCCGTATTATTAAACAACATCTTCCCTTGAAGAGGGTCGTCGTGTTTCAACCCGAGTTTTAAATTACATGAGTCCTGAGGGACACCGCAGTACAGTACTTAATGGGGTGGTGTGGCGGTAAAATGAACTAATTCCAATAAAATTAATTTATAATATTGGAATTAGTTAATTTTACCGCCACACCACCCCGTTAAGTACAGTACTGCGGTGTCCCTGAGGACTCATGTAATTTAAAACTCGGGTTGAAACACGACGACCCTCTTCAAGGGAAGATGTTGTTTAATAATATGGACGTAAGCAAGGTAGAGCGGTGCCAGCCAGGACTAGGTGGTCATAACTCAGTGGGGCACTAATAACCTCATGAGTTATTCATTACCACTAAAACACAACCTGACTGTCTCTCACAAACAAGATCATAACAAGCCTCTACTTTAACACAACGTCACTCTCGTTACACCAGCCATCACGATCAGTATCCTTAGCCTTACCCTAACTAATACCACTTCTCATACTCACCACATTGTTCCCAGTGTAAGGAAGACTTTCGCAGCCTCGACCACACTATATCTCTCAACACCTTCTAATCTTTTTCAACAGTACGTGGACCTTTGCTCTACTGTTTGTGATGACACTACGCAGTTCATAGATAACTAGATAGATAAATAGATAGATCTTTATTCTGTACAATCATAGACTATGTAAAAATAAACAAATAAATAAATAAATACAACTAAATAAATAGGTAGATAAACGGATAAATATACCAAAAGAATAAATTAATAAATAAATAAATAAATAAATAAATACAAATAACAAATAAATAAATAGATAAATAAATAAATAAATAAATAAAAATAACAAGTAAATAAATAAATTAATAAATAACATAACATAACATAAAGCTATTCACCTCATCAGCCAGATCAATCCCCCACTCTCCCCTTCACGCCAGCAAACACCTCTACTGTGTCTCCCACAGTTGATAATGACTCAGCGGACATATAGTGACCTGGTAGACGCATTTAAAGACATTATTGAAGCATTATAGTACATTATAACATCGACACAAAGTTGTCTTTTCAGTTACTATCACCAGGGTTAGTGTGTGTGTTTGTGTGTGTGTGTGTGTGTGTTATACATGACACCTGTCCTTTCAGTCCCCGTCACAACCTGTCATTCTGCCACACCTCACCTCACCTCCTCCAGGCACGTTCCCTCCTCCTCCTCCTCATCATCATCATCATCTTATTTTACACTTCTCGATAATGAAACTCTCCTCCCCTCTCTCGCCATTCTCTCCATCTCTCATTGTACAACTCAATTATGTACATCAGTGTTCTTAGTCACGGTGTACAAGTCCAAGTTCAATTTTATGTCATTAGTTAGTGGCTTATTGTCCTGCAACAGTAAGACGTAAACACCGTCCTCTGTCTCTCTCTCTCTCTCTGTCCTGCTCTTAGTTCCTCGTAGTCTGGGTCTTTAAAACACCCCTAAAATACTCTCTCACCCGCTGCCTTAAAATAGGGTCTTTATTTACAGTATTGTATGTATGACTGAGGACTTAAGTATGACTGTTGTATCAGCTGGTGCATAAGATGTGACTAACAAACCTCCGACTATTATTTTTGATTTGTTATATATTTATTAGACATTCTTAGTTGTATTAGTGTTATACATCAATACATTCTCACTCGTATTATTCTTGTTATACATTCATTATACATCCTCAGTTGTATTACTTGTACTGTCCATTAATACATCAACAGCTGTCTGTATATTAGTCTTGCTGTTCATTGATACATTTCTTACTGTCTTGCCATCTTGAAGAATCAGTAAGAGTGTAAACATTGCCAGTGTGTGTGTGTCTGTGTATATGTGTGTGTGTATATGTGTGTGTGTATGTGTGTGTGTATATATATATGTGTGTGTATATGTGTGTGTGTGTGTGTAGATGAGTGATAGTCTGTCTCTTAACCTGTCTTAATAAAGCGAAACCTCCATATAACGGAATTCTTTCTCAATATAATCCGTTAAATAAAGGTTTCACTGTATGGAGTCAAGGTTTTGATAAGTCTGCAGCACCTCTGTTCTAAGTGAAGTGAGAGAGAGAGAGAGAGAGAGAGAGAGAGAGAGAGAGAGAGAGAGAGAGAGAGAGAGAGAGAGAGAGAGAGTTAGTCCTGTTATTCTCATTTTTTGTGTATTATTATTTTTTTCATTATTTTCTCTCATTCCTTTAGTACTTCGCCACAACCTCAGCTCAATAGAAGAACACCGACGTAGTTACACACTGATGGTTGGTTTATGTCGTGTTTATTTTATGTCACTGGAGGGTTTTAATGCTGGTGTGACGGAGGATCAGGATATTGGGAGTTTAGGGGTGAGGAGGGGCAAGTGTGTCAGAGCGGTGGAGGTGGAGTGGGGGCAAGTGTTTCAGAGCGGTAGAGTGGGGGCAAGTGTTTCAGAGCGGTAGAGTGGGGGCAAGTGTTTCAGAGCGGTAGAGGTGGAGTGGGGGCAAGTGTTTCAGAGCGGTGGAGGTGGAGTGGGGGCAAGTGTTTCAGAGCGGTAGAGTGGGGGCAAGTGTTTCAGAGCGGTAGAGGTGGAGTGGGGGCAAGTGTTTCAGAGCGGTAGAGGTGGAGTGGGGGCAAGTGTTTCAGAGCGGTAGAGTGGGGGCAAGTGTTTCAGAGCGGTAGAGGTGAAGTGGGGGCAAGTGTTTCAGAGCGGTAGAGGTGGAGTGGGGGCAAGTGTTTCAGAGCGGTAGAGTGGGGCAAGTGTTCAGAGCGGTAGAGGTGGAGTGGGGGCAAGTGTTTCAGAACGGTAGAGGTGGAGTGGGGGCAAGTGTTTCAGAACGGTAGAGGTGGAGTGGGGGCAAGTGTTTCAGAGCGGTAGAGGTGGAGTGGGGGCAAGTGTTTCAGAGCGGTAGAGTGGGGCAAGTGTTTCAGAGCGGTAGAGGTGGAGTGGGGGCAAGTGTTTCAGAGCGGTAGAGGTGGAGTGGGGCAAGTGTTTCAGAACGGTAGAGGTGGAGTGGGGGAAGTGTTTCAGAGCGGTCGAGGTGGAGTGGGGGCAAGTGTTTCAGAACGGTAGAGGTGGAGTGGGGCAAGTGTTTCAGAACGGTAGAGGTGGAGTGGGGGCAAGTGTTTCAGAGCGGTAGAGGTGGAGTGGGGGCAAGTGTTTCAGAACGGTAGAGGTGGAGTGGGGGCAAGTGTTTCAGAACGGTAGAGGTGGAGTGGGGGCAAGTGTTTCAGAGCGGTAGAGGTGGAGTGGGGGCAAGTGTTTCAGAGCAGTAGAGGTGGAGTGGGGGCAAGTGTTTCAGAGCGGTGGAGTGGGGGCAAGTGTTTCAGAGCGGTGGAGTGGGGGCAAGTGTTTTAGAGCGGTAGAGGTGGAGTGGGGGCAAGTGTTTCAGAGCGGTAGAGGTGGAGTGGGGGCAAGTGTTTCAGAGCGATAGAGGTGGAGTGGGGGCAAGTGTTTCAGAGCGGTGGAGGTTGAGTGGGGGCAAGTGTTTCAGAGCGGTGGAGTGGGGGCAAGTGTTTCAGAGCGGTAGAGGTTGAGTGGGGGCAAGTGTTTCAGAGCGGTGGAGTGGGGGCAAGTGTTTCAGAGCGGTGGAGTGGGGGCAAGTGTTTTAGAGCAGTAGAGGTGGAGTGGGGGCAAGTGTTTCAGAGCGGTAGAGGTGGAGTGGGGGCAAGTGTTTCAGAGCGGTAGAGGTGGAGTGGGGGCAAGTGTTTCAGAGCGGTAGAGGTGGAGTGGGGGCAAGTGTTTCAGGTTGGTAGAGGTGGAGTGGGGGTAAGTGTTTCAGAGCAGTAGAGGTGGAGTGGGGGCAAGTGTTTCAGAGCGGTAGAGGTGGAGTGGGGGCAAGTGTTTCAGAGCGGTGGAGTGGGGGCAAGTGTTTCAGGTTGGTAGAGGTGGAGTGGGGGCAAGTGTTTCAAAGCGGTAGAGGTGGAGTGGGGGCAAGTGTTTCAGAGCGGTGGAGTGGGGGCAAGTGTTTCAGGTTGGTAGAGGTGGAGTGGGGGCAAGTGTTTCAGGTTGGTTGGGGGTTCATTGGTTGGGGGGCAATTGTATCTTAAGCTTGCCATATTACGCCTATTCCTTCCTCTGTTTTTCCTCTTATAGAAACTCGACTTCACCAATTAATCAACATATAGCAACATCAATTCACTACGTATTTCCTATATTAATTAACTATATTACAAGGTGTTTATCTATCAGGTGTGTTCATTATACTGATTTTACCTCTGTTTTCTTATAGTGATGTTATATATGTTCTGGCTGGTATAACTGAACACTTGTGAACAAAACAATGACACAAAGAAAATAGTTATAGGATAGTAATTATAGTTTGTTGGTATAAGGGAGTAATATATGTTATAGGCGTAATATTAAAAAAGTAATATTATATAATTATAGGAATTATATATCTGTGTTATAGGAGTAATATATGTAGAGGAAGAATTATTTAGTTTGCTTTATATAGATGTACTACAAAAAAGTTCTTATCATAATATAAAGTTTCGTGAGCTGTGGTTAATCATACGACACAGTTCTCATGATTCTTGATGACATTGTTGTATGATTGTTGATGATCCAGGTGTGATTAAGTGTTACAAAGAGTAATTAGTGTTTATTGTTAGAGGGAGTATGGTGATTGTTGTGTTAATTGATCTAGTGAGGATTGTTGATATTTTTTTTTTTAGAAACTGATTATTGAGCAGGTAATCAAGTTTGAGTTTTTTAAAAGAAATGTGAAGATGCATGGATTGATTTTGGGTGGTTCAGAGTTTAAGGGTTAAGAATATATTTTGGGAGGTTTAGAATATATTTTGGAAGTTTATATTATAATCTAAGAGGTTTAGAATATATGTTAATAGAATATATGTTAAGAGGTTCACCATGACATACACATTTCAGAAGCGCAGTGTGGTCGATATGGAAGGCACACTGATCCGTAACCTCAGCGACCACAGCGGCAACAACCTGCTGCACGTGATGGCTGTGTTCGGCCACCTGGCTCCCCTCGCCTGGCTCCTCACCTCCCAGCAGGTGTTGGTCGACGCCCTCCACGACGAGAACAAGTTTGGACTCACGCCCCTCGTGTGTGCCATCAAGGTAACGACACATTTGTTTGTCTTAATCTCCCTGACAATTAATCACCCGCTATATTAACACGTTGAAGGTTTTAATGTATAATTGAGCTTCAACAACTGGAAAAGATTAGTAATTACACGAGTCCATCAACACTACAAGTTATGAGGGATAAAACTCTCTCTATATTAACATAAACCATCAATAATTCTTTCTATTAAGTATCTGATGTTTATTGTCCTAATTCATTTATTTATAAAAGAACTACAATGTTTCTACCATGATACTGTACCGGCGACGTACTCATTCTCTGTGTAACTTGCATTTCACGTTCACCCCAACACACTCACACTAAAGTATTCCTTTCACTCGGGTTTTAGCTTAAAAAAATCTATTGACCTAACGTGCAACTGATGTTTACCATACCGGGGTACAGATACATCCCGGCCCCTATAGTCAACAGCTAGCCAGGTAAACAAGCCCGTAGGAAAGAGATCATCTATTGTATATTCCTCTATTGTGGTGGTCACCTCACAAGGCAGCTTCGGGTTTGGGATGTATCATACGTTAATAATACTATAAATGATTCACTCTCACAAGCAGGTGTATATCCCAGTGTTAGATGAGATTGAAGACATTTCATATACAATTCGACAATACATTATAGTCCACCACTTATTACAAATTAGAAACAAAACAAAAATAATTATCGGAATTGCACTTAAGACGTACCAGAAACATTCTCTAAGGGGGTGAATTAACAGAGGAATATATAAGAATACACTGTGTAGATACCTGTAGCTGCTGTTGTCCCCGGTACAGTATGGGCGGCTGCGGCTGGTACAGTGGATGGTGGAGAATACAGGAGTGAGGGACAAGGTGCGGTGTAAGGACGGTGAGAGGTCCTTACTACACGTCGGTGCCAAGTACGCCCAGGAGGAGGTCAGTTTATCTGTGTGGGATAAATGTATCAAGTAATGTAGGAATGTTTGTTGTGGCTTGTTTGGTTAAATTACGAATGTTTATTTAGTATGGTGTAGTTAGTAAATTAATGTTTATTTTGTCTTATTAATTTAGTCAATGTTTCTCGGGAAATGTTTGCACGATTATTTTTTAGCCAGACAGAGTAATTATGGACAAATTTTACCTAATGCAGTTAATTTACTGGAGAGAGAGAGAGAGAGAGAGAGAGAGAGAGAGAGAGACTAGCATGTAATAACTCCTCTATGTATGAACATATTACAGGTGGTGGGGTGGTTGGTGGAGTACATGATGGCGCACGAGGTCCCGCTAGACAACAAGGATCACAATGGCAACACGGCGCTCCACTTGGCGGCTCGGACTGGTAACTCCCGCGTGTGTTCCATCCTACTACAACACGGTGCTGATGTGACGCTCAAGGTAACCACGCGCGCTCTGTTTACTTCCGGGGTTTGTTGTGTTATTGGATATACAGTACAGTAAGAATTTGAAGACGTATACTACACTGATATATTTAATTTATTTTACACATGTTCACAAGTTTATGTTCGTGTGTTTTTGTTTACAATTAATCCACAATAAATTTTGTCCTTGCCTTCACGTGCATTCTTCTGTTTACATATTTTTACATGAAAACTCAGTAAGTTCTCTGTTGTTACCTACACGAACGTGCCTGTGTACATATTTCAATTGAATCCTCAGTAATTACGCTGTTTTACCTACATAAAACTTTTTTAATTGAATTCATATTTCACGTGAATAATCAGCCTAACGCTAAAGGTCCTGTCCTAACTTAACACAACCTCCTCCCTGTAGAGTAACGTTAGGGTGGTTACCCTTTAGGTGACATAAGCTGGGGTGTCTGGTCTACATGTGAGCCCAACTTAACATCACCCAGTAGCTAATATTAACATTATGGAACGGTTACAGAATGACATGGGACAGAAGGCGTGGGAGGTGTGTGTGGTGCGGGGTCACCTGGCGTGTGCCGAGTACCTGTGTGTGCATGAGTCTGGCCTCGCCCTCGCCACCGACCTCACGCGGAGAGAAGCAGAGCTGGAGGCCGCGATGGCAGACAACCATGATCTCAGAGTCAACTTCAAGTGAGTTTCTTGCTAGCGCTGTGTTGGAATATTTATATGAGGATGTATCAATTTAGATAAGCCACCTGACTCTTATGTTATAGACTTTTGAGTATCCTGACCCGAAGGTCACTTGGAAATTCTGGTCTGGATTCAGCTGTTTTCTTAGTTGTTCGGGAGCTCGGTGAACATATTCGGGAGCCAGCTCCCCACACATGAATGGGAATGCTGCATACGACCTAGAAAACGGCTGGTTGTCTTTATACTGATGCTCCTTCTTTATACACACACATACACACCATCGTATGTTGAGGACCACAGTGAGGCAGCTGTTTTTAATCTGGGAGGTAAACTCTTTTAAAATAATACTATCTGGTGTTTTATCAGTCATATCGATCACTATTCACTTACACCACTAATGAAATGTTTCCTATACGATGTTACTAAGTCTTAAGTATCATCTTTCATCCACCAGGCGTCGTGCGTCTGGTTATATTGGTCATTTACTCGCAAGAAAAAGACCCCTTCTTATAGTGAATTACCAAGACGTAAATCTTTCAGAGAGGTGTTGAGTGTGGCGCGGCGGCTGGTGAAGGAGAGGGAGGAGGTGGTGCGTGAGTTGTCCCGCCTCCACGACCACATGGTGGAGGCTCACGACAACAACATCATGGCGCTACAAGTCTTGGCTGAAGAAAACAACTCTCTCAGGGACCGCGTCAATGGCGTCAGGCAGTCCACGCATGCGCGGTGAGTTGCCACGACATGACCCCCCTGATTCCTTCTAGTCTGGTAAATGAATCTATCTATCTATCTAAACCCCTTTGAGTACGATGACTTAACTCCTTAGGTACGATGAACAGCCCCTGAGTACGATGCCTCACGCCCGGAGTTTTAAGCACCCTCTTCCGTTGAAGAGGGTCGTCATGTTTCAATCCAAGTTAAAAAAAAAAATCAGTTCTGAAGGACACCGCAGTACAGCACTTAACGGGGTGGTGTGGCGGTAAAATGATATAATTCCAATATTATAATTAATTTATAATATTGGAATTAGTTAATTTTACCGCCACACCACCCCGTCAAGTACTGTACTTCGGTGTCTTTCAGGGCTAACTTTTTTTAAAACTCGGGTTGAAACACGACGACCCTCTTCAACGGAAGAGGATGTTTAAAACTCCAGGCGTTAACCCCTTGAGTAGAATGACAACCCCTTGATTACGACAACTTAACGCCTTTGAGTACAATCACATAATCCTTGAGTGCGGTCACTCCCCATGACTCCAGCTGCCCTGTAAATTAACGATATATTTACAAGAGAGAGAGAAATATTTCTACTCTCTTTTCATCTGTTGTACGGAACTAAATACACACATGTATCTTGTCAGCGTTTGTCATGTTTGGGAGTTATGTTTGAGTGTCATGTTTGGGAGTTATGTTTGAGTGTCATGTTTGAGTGTCATGTTTATTTACCGCTTATTATGTTTGTGTTCCATATTTATAATCATTATTTACCATATTAATTTGTCATGTTTGTTGTCATATAAACTTGTCATGTTTGTGTCAGGGAACAAGTGGAGTCAGTTATAGAGTACGTGAACGGGTTACACGAGCGGTGGCAGGGAGCACAGAAGACCTGGTTCGGGTCCTCGCTGGTGGACATGGAGCACAGGATGTTACTGGTGGAGGAGGCGTGGAAGAAGCTCAGACACCGGAGTCACCGCACCGTCGCCACCGCCCATCACCCGCTCGATGTGTTCAGGTGAGTCGTGAGTCTTCAGGTGATTATCGTGTCTTCAGGTGAGTCGTGAGTCTTCAGGTGAGTCGTGAGTCTTCAGGTGAGTCGTAAGGCTTCAGGTGAGTCGTGAGTCTTCAGGTGAGTCGTGAGTCTTCAAGTGAATCGCGAGTCTTCAGGTGAGTCTTGTGTCTTCAGGTGAGTCGTGAGTCCTTAGGTGAGTCTCATGTCGTGTCGTGTGTCTTTAGGCGAGTCGTGAGTCATCAGGCGAGTCGTGAGTCATCAGGCGAGTCGTGAGTCATCAGGCGAGTCGTGAGTCTTCAGGTGAGTCGTAAGGCTTCAGGCGAGTCGTAAGGCTTCAGGTGAGTCGTAAGGCTTCAGGTGAGTCGTAAGGCTTCAGGTGAGTCGTAATGCTTCAGGTGAGTCGTAAGTCTTCAGCGGATTTTACTCACCACAATGTCTGTTTTACCTGATCTGAGTGACGGATGTTTTTGGTACATGAGACGTTTTTTTTTATTTTCTTCTTCAGGTGAAACGAAATTATAAATTAATTCTTGGTTTATTTAGTTTTTCTTGCCGTTTATTATTGTTTCCAAAATGTAGTGTGTAGATGAACTGTTTTCAAAAGGTATTGTTTTCTGGTACATAATGCGTAATGACTATTATTTTTACAGGTATGGTAAATAACAACTGCGATTTTGATTAACTTCATCAGATTCAAAGTTGATAAAATTACTTCAGTATTTACCATTAAATTCTGTGTACTGTGATGAAACAGAAAAAAACAGACGAGCAATAGTGTGTGTTAGTAGCAGCAGCCTTCATGGTACCGTACTGTACTGTACCTCTCCACTAGTTTGAATAACAAGTTTGAAATATAATGCTGACTCACTTCAATCATTAGAGTTGTGATGGCTTCTAGAATACTGACGCCTTTCCTCTTTACCACCAGCTAGACCTGTTTATTTTCTTATACATTTGTCTGTACTGTCACAACATACTGTAGGTGCTGGCAGTACTTCAGAATTCATTATTCTCAACGACCTTACTAAGTACAGTCAGTTATATACCATTGTTATGTAAGGAATTAATGTATACTGTAACCGGTGCTAGGTTTATTATGATGTGAACACACACACACACACACACACACACACACACACAAAAGCGCACACATACACACACACACACAAGCGCACACATACACACACAAGCGCGCACGCACACACACACACACACACACACAAAGCACAGATGCATATGCCAATACTTATCTAAAATACTCTAATGATGCAGGGCGAAGCTTTGCTCTATACGGGCCCAGGGAGGAGACTGCCGCCTGGGTGACCTTCCCTCACTCTGCTCCTCTGAGGAGTCTCTCGTCTCACTTTTCCCATTTAGTGAGGAGGAAGACGTGTATGAAGGAGTTGAGGACTACGCCGCCACTACTTCACCAGCTCACTCCACGCCCACACGGGCCACTACTCTCACGTCTACACCAATGCGTACACCTGCCAGTGGTGGTGTTGACGTGCGCTCTGAGACACTCCCGGCCAGACTGGAGGCTTTATCACCCCGTGTTGGTCGTAGTGATCATATACAAGAGCCAGACTACCTGAGCCGGAGTGAGGCCAACCTAGCGGATGAACCTCCCGACCCAATTATAGACCACAAACAGTCGCCAATATCCTCTAGGTCAAGAAATCCAGCCTCCAAGGTGAAGGACAGTCCTGGGCGACCATACTGGGCTGATGCCAGTCTGAGCCCTGGTTTAGGTTTAATTAGTGAACAGTTAGCTGGAAACTCACCGAGTGGAGAGAGGTTAGGTAAGGAAGAAGTCAGTGCCAGACTGCGGGAGTTAGCACTAACGTCAGAGAGTGGCTCTTGTTCTGTGCTGGAGGTGATCGAACCTTCTAGTGATGAGAGTGACGCGGCACCTGAAGATGATCCTGGATCGCTGGACCCCCAGATAGGGCCCCGGGGAGCGGCGCCCCCGCGGGCCAGTGAGGAGAGCAGTAGCGGAGAGGCTAAGGCACTCCGTCTGCCCCATGATCGGCGCCAAAAACGTGGGCCTCGAGCCCGCCATGATGAAGGCGAGAGCTCTGTGCGAGGAGGTGAGGCAACCACTACGTCTAGCGAGAGTGGTGCTGACTCTACCTGTGTGAAGCAAGTCGACCTCCTGCATGGCACTGACCACCCACACCATCTTCGACTGCATCACACAGACAATACTGACCATAAGCACTTTTTAGTGAATGAGACATCCCCGGGCGCCGCTGCCGCGGATGTCTCTGATATTTGTGGACAGCGGCACCTGGGGGATGGGGAGGGCATGGAGAGCACCCTCAAAGACACGTCTGGAGGAGTGACATCTGTGTACAAACGTAAAGGATTCCTCCATAAGTTTTCCATTAAACCACGGTGGCCTTCTAAACGCAAAGTGAAAACAGTGCGAAAAGTTCCTGAACTTAGTGCACGAGACTTCCAGGAGACGTACGGCAATGTGAGGGAGTCCACCTTGTCTCTGGGTGACACTGATGCCCACACCACCACCGAGTCCAACACTTCGTCTAGTCAAGAGTACAGTAACTCCTCTGAGGAGTCATCTATAGGCAAGCCCACCACCTCCACCACTACCACTTCTTCCTCCACAGTCACTGCTCGACCCTCTGACCTACCTGAAGCAGAAGCAGCTCGGCACAGGACCCGCAGTGGTGCATCCTCGTCGGACAAGCATATTGAACATGGCAACAACAGTATTACCAGTAATCCTGGTATGAGTGGATCTTGTCCATCCAGCCCTCCGCCACTACCTGCTCGCCGGAAGCTGCTGCCAGAGGATAGTTCACCTGCTACACCACCTTCATCAGCACCGCCCATCCCTCCTGAACCTGAGTTCGAATCTATGGAGGAAAACCTACCACCTGTGCCCGAGGAGGCGGTGTTAAAACCTGGGAGCGAGGCCCGTAGTGTGGCTGCCTCTGAGGACTCAGGTATTGTGGCGCGGCCCGCCTCCAGCGCCTCCAAGTCAGATTCTGTATCTCGCCCAGAATCCTCCTCCTCCTCTTTTCCTCCTTTCAAGAGTGACTATCCCCTCCAGAAGGGGTTTTCTCTAACTCAGGACCTCCTGCCTACCCCAGACTCTAGTACTGCTGGTCGCATGTCCCCCGCACCTAGTGAGATAAGCAAGACCGAGTCAGCACTCTCCCCTCCTTCCCATGCCTCAGATGTCAGTAAGAGTGAGTCAGCACGACAACTTAGTGTTGGGAAAGGTAGTGTGGGAGGCAGCACAAGTGTCAGCAGTAAGGAGGGGTCAGCATCCTCCTCGTCAGATTACTCGCTGACATTATTGCCTCTCAAGAAGCAACTGAACGTCAAGACGGCTGCCATCATTGACATATCTTGTGAGCAGAAGACTAAGAAGCCAGACCAGCCCAGCATCAGTTCCTCCACTCGGGTGAGCATCACTTATGTTTCTTTATTTATACACCATGTCTACTGTACAGCAGCACCAGGTAGTCGCCACAGTGATGTACTTAGTGCACCTGGTGTACCTGGTGTAGTTAGTGTAACTGTGTACCTGGTGTATTAAAAGTACATGTGTACACCCACTAAAAAATTATTCGGCAGCCTTACGGCGTGATACAATGACACGGGTGCCGAATAATTTTTAGCGAGTGTACTTAGTGTACCTGTGTACCTGGTATACCTAGTGTACTTGGTGTACTTAATGTACCTGGTGTACTTAGTGTACCTGGTGTACTTAGTGTACCTGTATTATGAGTGTGGGCTGACTTATATAGATCATCCTTGAGTGAGTGTGGACCATCCATACTATACGATATAGACTTTGTTGGCAAAACAAAAAGAGAGAATATTTAGAACACGTTCGTCACTTATTCTTATTTCTTGCCCTTTGTTTACTCACTCAGGGAGACTCAGGGAGTTCAAAGAAGGAAGAGAAGCCATGGTATGAACTGTCAGATGAGGAGTCGGACATCTTACTGCCTGACCGTCTTACTAGCAAGGTCATACCCCGGCACTCATCATCTGAGGACGAAACAGAAGTGTGCTGAACCATAACAAGAACTAGTAGACAGACACACACTGTTGGTGAAAGGTTGTGATGTGATGACATATTGCCACGGATTTATGATATTATGACGTTAGATATTCTTATTACTGTACTTATTATATATATATATATATATATATATATATATATATATATATATATATATATATATATATATATATATATATATATATATATATATATCAGTGTAACATGACAAATTGTGTGCCTGAATTAAGCAAACGTCGACTATATATATTACCTGTTAAGGGCAGGTTAAGTGGTTTGGTGAGAAAGAAAAGGAAGAATGCAATGAAAAATGACATTATTTACTAATATTGAAATTACACTTGGGATTCGTTTTAATAGTTGAATTGACATTAACATTCCCAACCTGTCATAGCACTGTGTGGTACTGATGATACTCTGACTTCCTTCAGCTTGTTCTAATGTTTTCACAATAATTGTATGAATATTGACACTGGGAGGTAAAACATGTGAAAATTATTTTTGGTGTGCCATAATTACATTTCTTAACTGCATAACTAAAACCAGGTAAAAGTGACATGGAATCATTTGTTGTGTAAAATATGAATTATAAATTTTTTCCCTTCATGAGTTTTGAAGTAATATGTGAAGCATGACTGTTATTGTTTATGGTAAATTATAATGTTCTCTATCTTGTACTGGGGTTCGTAAGACATTTGTTGTGGCTGAGTCAAGATATATGTTACACAAGTTGAGTTTTCATCAACAACTTTAAGATTCAAATTTTATCTTAAGCAATTGAAAGAAATTCTCACAAATGACAATAATTTGACTTTCAGTTATTCATGGAACATCTCTACAAAAACAATAGGTATTCACACTGATTATAATAGAAAAATAACTAAAACAAAAAGAAAGGAAATTCATTGATCCTAACAGAATTTTTTTTAGTTTCAATTGAAATTTTGAGAATAATTTAAAGCCTGGTGAGGATATGACGATGTATAAAACCCAAAAGGTGTAGAAAGTAGAGATGGTTTAAACTTAAGATATAAAAGACATGGTCTATACCGTAATGTAAAGGGGTCATATCGAAGGTTTGAGTCAGACACCATGTTGATTTTAGAACCTTTGTGTGTTAGGGAGACGCATGTTTATATCTACCCAAAAATACTGTAAATGTTCAGGTCGAGGTGTTACAAGTTGGTATGGTACTCATACCTGGACCCAAAAATACTTTGTTACACAGATCCTCACACAGTGTCTTGCCAACTATGTACTCTCTGATATGACCCTTAAAGAGATTAACTACACCTGGATTGTGTCAGTTGCTGTACTGTACTCTCCTTCCCGCAGAGCAAAATATGGAGTTGTGTATTGTATTGTATAGTAGTATTTAGTATGAAAACTTAACAAAGTTTATTCGTAATTGGAGGCTCAAAAAGGATCTATTCTTTTTTCTCTGTGCCGGGCAGTGCCATCTGTGAACTGTGCCAAGTGTGTATTGTGCAGTGCCATCTTTGTACTGTGCCTAGTGTGTACTGTGCAGTGCTGTTCATGTGCTGTACCTGGAATGTACTGTGCAGCATCATAACTAGTACTGTGCCAATCCTAAACTCCCAGTGCCCATCAGATTGTGCCAAAACTCACACGGACTTGAGGGGGTAACGGTGCTGTGTGTGTGTGTGTGTATGAGAGAGAGAGAGAGAGAGAGAGAGAGAGTAACACGTTGGGCGCTGTCTGGTAGCAGTGACCTTGTAAATGCTCAGCCGTAGCTTGTAGACACGTGCAGTGGAACCCACATAGGAATGATCAACTTAAAGGGGGTTATTTTAGTGGTTTACAGGTGGTGTGTGTGTGTGTGTGTGTTTGTGTATTGGGTCCACACACGCACGCACGCGCACGCACACACACACACACACACACACATATACACACACGCACGCGCACACACACACACGTACACACACACACGTACCATCTATGGACCCTCAAAATAAACCCCATGATAACTCGCTATATATTTTTGTATTACCTTCACTTGGTCATCATGTCAGTCATCCCATTAGTAGTCGTCATCACTTTATATATTGATCATGACGTCATAAAGATAAGGTGGAAAATTGACTTGGGGTTTTCTATTAACATTTATATATAATTCACATTGTGCCATGAAGGTTCTGAACATGGGTGTACATGAGTTAGAATAGGTTAAAGAAAAAGTATTTTATATTGTATTAGGGAAAAACCTTCTATTAACAGGTAAGAATTAATAATCTAATACTCATTATCTCTCTCTTATAAATTATGTTGATTATTGAAAGCAAATTGATTGTGTTTTTTTTTTCAATGTGGTTGTGAAGAGTTATATTAAGGATATCTTGCATTATTATCTACTAAAAAAATATATATATATATATATATATATATTTTTTTGCAGGGGGGGGGGGCTTAAAATCTAGGGCTATAAATTCCCATAAAATACCCCAAGACAGCGATCTTCTGCCCCTCGACCACCCAAAAGCTACCATCTTCGTGAGTCAACTTGAGGTCCTGCAGGGTGGCTGCTCTGGTCCTCCTGCCACTCTTTGAGTGCTGTTCGTCAACACATATAAGAGCATTTCTCCCCAGTCTCCCTCTTACCCCTACTCTACTGTCTTTATCACAAAGAGACCACTCTGTAGTTCCCAGTTTCTCCCGTTCGAGGTGTTAGTGGAGGAGGTATTGATGTAAACTATACGTGATGTTGTTTGTTGTGGACATTTGTTTACACATTCATAGAGAATTTCTAAGTCTTCTTCACCACTTGGACTTCCTTATAGATTTGTACTCTAACATTGACCACTGTCTCCATTATCTAGGGTGACCTGCTCTCTACCCCTTCGTACCACAGGTCACGGTCGTCCCTTGTCACTCAGGGATGCTCTCGTCTCCCCTTCCCCCCCCCCCCCCCACCCACCGCAGTCATGCACCATCCCGGTAACTCATCCCCTCCCTGGCCACCAACCAGCCAAGTCACACTCCAACCCCGGGCCATCCACCTCCCACAGAACCATTACTATCCACTCACCCTCCACTAGGTCATCCACACCCCCTCCTTCGGTTACCGACCACCACAGCCACACCTACGAACCCTAGTGTGGTAGCGCGGGTGTGATCAGCGCCTCGACCCATACCAACTGCACAAACTCGAGAAAGTCATATTTGGCGTGATTGACACAATTCTTTTCTACACGGTCTTAAAATCTTCTCAATATATGTACGTAGGTCTATACGTGAATAATTTTTCACGAAGCTCTGATTTCTATCCCCACCACCAGAACAACTCGTATGAGGGAGGCCTTAGTATACTACTTATGTCCGTCCGTCCGTCTGTGCATCCGTCCGAAACGTCTTGTCCGTTCCATAACTTGAACAAGGCTGTGCGGATCGAAATGTAACATCCTATACAGTTTTGTAACATGAGTATCTAGGTCACGTTGGATAACCAGCTTAAATCATCTTTATGTACGAGAGGTAGAGCTCTTGGCGGGGGTAAACGTCTCCGTCGGTGATTTTACTGTACATTTTTTTTTCAATGGTGCTACTGAGTTACCGTGTATAGAGCGCGCCCATTTCTATAAGAGGGACAAAGTCGGCATAGCAAGCAATAATTGTTGTATTTGTCAGGTAGACATTTGCTTGTAGCTAATTTTCCACCTCTGTTTAGAAAGTAGTCATTTAAGGGGTCGTGTCGGGGGTTCACTGGTGGCCTGATACTGTGTGTGAGTCTGTGTACATAAACAGTACCTTGGTGAGACGAAGAGTTACTAATGTTATATCACCTGTCAATCACCCGATTCCAATAAACTTTTGTAACAAGAATTACCGTAAATACTCAGTTTACATGACACTAATGATTTCTCGTCTCACTGACACACTATTTACGTCTCATGTACTGTGTCCTGCCACCATTGAACCTTTGGACTGACAACTTAAATCATCCTGGCAGAACCTATTGCCCTCATAGTCTTGTTACAGCTAACACGTAAACTAGTTCTGTCACAGCTAATGTATAAAGTATCTTTGCATTTTTTCTTTTATTTCCGTGTACTATGGTTGCACCACAAGCCACTCAACATGTCAGCTTGTAAATATCCACAATTGACCAAGAAATACAGTAGTCGCGGCCTGGGTGAGCCAAGTGACGTCACAGCCTCAACATGTTTACCATATAAGTGCGAATGGTTCAAGAAGTAGTGTACATAAAAAAAGTGTAATTTATTTGTAACATTTGTTTGTGCCATAACTATGTGGGACATTTGTATTTTGTAATTAAGTGCAATGGTCAATATGTCATACGCTTTTTTTTGACAGTATATCTATAAGCTTGCGTTAGACCTTCTCAATGGTTTGTCTCTGTTCTCTGTATATTATTTAGGATCATCTCGTAAAGGTCTTTTTTTATGTGTCAAGGTTTCACTACAGAGACATACCCCATGCTTCCTGTAAGTGACTTTAGTTGATCATACATTGTGCATATACTGCATCACGACCCCAGCTGGTTCTGTGCTTTGTATAGTTTTTTTATCACAGACCCTCGAGTTATTATGCCGAGTTGCGCTCAAATGGTGGTTGATACTCACGCTCAGTTGAGGGGCAAGTGATAGTGATGGTATTATTCCTTGTCTCCTTAACTATAGTCCAGAGATTTGTTCACTTTAAGAGAAAACGTTTTGACTTTTTGGTATAACTATTAAAGAATGAGATTTTCGACACTTTTCAAAATTTTTATTGATGTTATAAGGTATTGTCCACCATGTTGAGGGCGAATTCGAATTTTATTCATGATTTTAGTCTTAGAATATTTTGGGACCAAATTCCTAAGTGTTGGAAGAGTGAACTCAATGATGTGAACATGTGGTAATAGGCCTTTAATGTTCCTGTACAAAGTAGTAACTTGGCCTTGTATTTACGAAGTCTCAAAATTGGTATAGAGGAGCAGATATTTTTGGTGTGTTGATAAAGGAAAAATATACTAATTTTTCAGGGTCAGTTTGTCAGTGTTGTGTGGTCGTGGGTCAGGTCACTCACTCACCCAACACTTAGGAAGTTCGGTTGAATGTATTTGTTCGAGTTTTGTATAAGTCTACCTCACCCCAGCACTACAGTGTCACACGGAGTCATTATGTAAAAAAGTGTCATGTTTAGTGCTGTCAGGTGCTCACTGCTCACTACCTGCTGAGCTTAAAGAGAAAATGAGTCCGTATTTATCACCAGGTGCTTGGAGAAAGTCACCAAGTATCCACTAAAATTCACCAAGTACTTGCTGAAGTTCACAAAGTAAAAATCATAAGAGGAAGGCCACCAAATAATTAATGTGTCTAGCTCTAAATTGAAATGTCATAATATGTTCTAAGAATGTAAACAAGATATATTTTATCCCTTACGACTTATACATAAATTATTAGAACACCTCAGATTCAAGACACGGGATGCCCTCACGGTAATAAAACTCAGAGGTAAGAGTGTAACTTAACTAATACTGAAACACGAGGCTTATTATCCATCAATACTTTTTCCGGTGAAGCCTCTGGTGTCCTCTTAAGTGAGGAACTAAAAATTGAGAGGGTTTCAGTGGGTGTAGAAATATATATTGTCTTATTTAGCGTATTTTGATTGACAAGATTTTGATTATGACGTTCAGTAAGTGGTGAGAGATATAGGAGAGCTCAAGTGGGTCTGGAGAGAGTGACGCCTCGCAGCTTTGTTAGGGAATACTCAGCTGATGAAAGATTAAACCAGTGGAATCAATACACTGTTAAAACATAAACCAATGTTTTCGATTATTTCCTAACGTCTGCTACTAAACAATACAAGATTGGACCGTTTTATATTAGTGTTGATACATGGAGTTTTAGATACACAAGCAAGTTTTGTAATGTTTTATAAAGGTTTTCTTAGGATATGTAATATACTGCACTTGCGTAAATTTTCCACTCCACCGACTTACGGGTTATTTTTTTCATATAATTGCAAAATTGTTTATAGTATACTGCTGAAGATGATTTAGAATATTGTTGATTGTTTAATAAATATACCAACATCCCTCAAGACTGTATTGTGTTATGTACATCCGAAGACTAGCAGCTGAAACTTTGGACGCTTGAATTGAGTGAAATTTCAGTTCTTACAGCTGTTTAATATGATAATTTCTTACATTATTTATCAAGTTTTACTATTTTGAGAGAGATTTAATTTTTTACATCAAAGAAATCTAGAGGTGTTTTCCGAGCACTATTGATGTTCTGCGCCACGCAGCGTAACACACTTGAAGTGGCCTACAAAGGTACACACCAACAATTACCTTCCTGTCTACTGCTAATGTTAAAGATGGTACAAGTCCATCAGTTGTTCCTGGCCAGCTTCTACACAGCGTTAGACAACCCAGATACAACGTCCAATGGTAGATGATAAACGTAAACATAGGAAACAGACCTTTTCCAGCTTACAAATGTACCTCTAATGGATCTGGTCACGGGTGCCTAGATTCTCTCTTTCCAGGAGATGAGAGAACTCATACACATTGTTAATTTAAGCTAAGGCAAAAAGATGGCAGCCAAAATAACGTAGAAAGTGTACACGGACTACTGTACTGTATGGTAACTAGATTATGTTCTGAATTCAAACACAGATAAATAATGACTGGATAAACCCTTTAGAATCCGGAGCGCGTTCTTGTACAGTTAGCCAAAGATGCACCGACCCCACCTGGGTCTCTTGCTCGCAATTTTATCTGGCAATACTTGGTAAAGGAAGGCTGTATGTAAAGGTGATTGTGATTGGTGGATCTGTTTTCGGCTGTATCACTGTCAGGATAAATTATTAAACAAACCAAAGGTAACATTTTTATAATAATAAACTACTCATTGTTATTTAAGGTCATAAGAAGTTTCCAAATGTTCTTATATTTGTTTAAATGATGAAGAAAATTTGATGTGAGAATATTGTGGTTGTAGTTGCGTTGCCAATTCATTCATATAATGATCTTTTTGTTTGGCAAAAATCCCTTCCTTATTTTGGGGACGTTCTTGATAAAATGAAGAACTTTTATTCCATTGAAAAGTTTCGTAACTCGGTGCCTTAACCCGGACACTTTTCTTAAATATTACACACTTTAAAGTTTTCTGTAATAGGTTGGGTTAATTTAAACCTTTTCCGAATCTTTATTCGCATTTTACAATAAGTATGATGAATTCCCATTAAAATCATCATCGTGAACTAGAAGAAAGTCAACTGACTCGGTTCAGTCAACAAAAACCACCACTTAAATGTTTACAGAATAACTCCGAACACCGACTTGAGGTAACAAGCAATTTTAGGAAATATTTCTATTAAAGAAAATTTCTTTCTTACCGCTACAATATCCCCCAAAATGCAGAGGACTTGTAGGTTTCGTAATTTCTATTTCCCTTGGATTTTGTTGACTAAGTACGTTCCAATACCCAAAGACGCCATGTTTGTGCTTCAACCATTGAGTCGGTCTCGATAAATACGTCCCAGCGACCTTTCCATACCTTAATTTCTAAACCTACCGAACCTAACATAAATTAACCGACAAAAACTAACCTAAAATGGTATTTACTTCCATTCTAGAACGGTAAATTTCCTGAATATCACCAACTCGGGCACAATACTAATTCTAAGCAACTTTTCGGTACATATTTAGTAGTTGCCACCACCTAATTGACTTTTGAAAATGGGTTTTTATAGTGTAAATTATCGCGTTAAATACAAATATAACCTTCAATGCCGTTGGAAATGAGGAGTTGAGATATTGAAGAAAAAAAGTGTTAGGTCAAACAATGTAAAAACTTCAAAAGATAAAAAACCCAGCCTAACCCTTAATGTGTAAGAAATTTTCCTTGATAGTGATGCGACTTGAATGAGGTGTCTTCGTCAAGTGTCCGTCTCTAATCACAGTAATACCATGCATGGCGATCTACACGGTACTGACACTCCGAATTACATCTTGGACACTTTACAGATGCAACAAGAACACTGTGAACCCTAAAAAATGACAACGGCTGCTGCTTCATTGAACAAAGTGCACCGAATAATACACCAGCCAGCCAATGTTCACCCGTTTTACACAGACACCATCTTCCAACTGGCCGCGAATGGAGAGTGAAACTAGTGCTGTGCTGATTTGCGCACGAGTATTACGTCACATCAGCACTCACGCTGATTGGCGCACACGACTAGGACGTCACATCAAAACACACTGATTGGCAAAATACTATAAAATAAAGGTTAAAATAACTCGAAAACTATAAATTTCCGACAGAAACGTTATAGAATATATTATTTTATTTGTTTTCTTTATCTCCCCATATACAACTCAATATTCAGTTAGGTAGTAGCGACTACTACTCTAAATATGAACCAACTTTTCTCCTATAACATCCGTCGGAAAATACTCGTTGTCGAAATATTTTTTTTTTTTTAAGTATTGAGCAGACAGACATGGTTGGCGCCTCAAGGAAGAAGATGATTGGCTTATTTCTAATAATGATTAGCTGATTTTTAATAATCTTAAGTCATTGGCTGCAGCTCTCCCACAATGTACAGTCAGCCAAAGATCCAGTGACCCCACCCTGAGTCTCGTGCTCACAATTTTACCTGGCAATACTTGGTAAAGTAAGGTTGTATGTAAAGGTGATCGTGATTGGTGGATCTATTTTCAGCTGTATTACTGTCAGGATAAATATTAAACAACCCAAAGGTAGAATTTTCATAATAATTAACTATTCATCGTTATATAAGATCATGAGAAGTTTCCAAATGATCTTACATTTGCTTAAATGATGAAGAAAATTTGATCTGAGAATATTGTGGCAGTCCTCGTTCCTCGTTGTAGTTGAGTTGCCAATGCATTAATATAATTTGTACAATACTTAACCAAATATACGAACTTTTGGAAACTTCTCATGATCTTATATAACGATGAATAGTTAAATTATTATGAAAATTCTACCTTTGGGTTGTTTAATATTTATCCTGACAGTAATGCAGCTGAAAATAAATCCACCAATCACAATCACCTTTACATACAACCTTACTTTACCAAGTATTGCCAGGTAAAATTGTCAGTACAAGGCTCAGGTTGGGGTCGCTGGTTCTCCGGCTGACTGTACCTGTTAATGCCCACAATATACCTGCTAACGCCCACAATGCACCTGCTAACACAGGCGCTATGGCCATATGTTCCCGACAGCCCCAGGAAGTTGTGGGAGCTTTGCAACCGACCAAAATAATTACTTTAGAAAATTAATATTTTGACAGAGTAATATCCGACGGATGTTTAAAGAAGAAAAGTTACTTAGAATTGCATAAGGTAAGTGGTAGGGCCATTAGTATTATTTTGCGTAACTTGGGTGTTATTACGGAATAATACCTTTTGGACAGGTAGGTTAGGTAGATTTAGTTGGTTCATTTTATCTACGACAAAACTAATCATATACTGTAACATAAACAAATCAATATGGGAGCTGGCACGTCGATTATATTCATATTCAAGTCTTAGAAGAAAATAAAATCAGGAAAATTACAATTCCACTACCTTTTGGGGGATATTCAAGAAACAAGAAAGAAGTTTTGTTCTATAGGAAACTTCATAAAGTTGTTGGTTAACATATATCAGTATTGTAGAGTATTATTGATTTATTCACTCACCATCTTGCAAATTATCTAATCCTCATGTAAATTTTATTATTTAAATTTATTTCCTTATGCTCTTTCCCTTAAACATCCAACATTATCTTTTATGGACGGCTCTTTAATACATCCTGCCACTTAAATCATTTAAATTGTTCTGTTTAATGTTTGTCACTTAAACACAAACTCTCAACCTGCCCATTCTTTACTGTTATGAGGGAGAATGTTATATATATATATATATATATATATATATATATATATATATATATATATATATATATATATATATATATATATGCAAGTAAATCACTGTAGGTGCGCGTCTGTATCAGCATATATATATATATGCTGATAACCACAAGGAAAGAAGAAAACACGAAGTTCCCAAGCGCTTTCGTGTAATTCACATCTTCAGGGGTGAGTACAGACTAGAGAGAGTAATACAAATCAAGGTGTATATATACAGAGGAGGGTGAGACCAGGTCCACAATGGTCAGGTATTAGGTAATGACCCTACTAATCTTTAAATAGCACACAACGGTTGGTGGTCAGGTCGAGTGACCCGGCCTTCTCACCTGATCACAAATCTTCTTAATTACAAAATTGTCCAGCTTGTACATGCCGTTACTCAAATTCATGTTGAATGCTTCGGTATGTTTAATAAGACTAGATTCTATGATGTTCCTACTATCAATTGAATTACATGGTAATATTGAGGAGGCATTATCCCAGTCAATGCAATGCTTGTTATCCCTCAAATGAACAGCATATACCTAGATCACGCGCACCTACAGTGATTTACTTGCATATATATATATATATATATATGAACAGGGAGACTACTTTATTAAGGCTGGTATTTACATTATTCTCGTCGTGTTACGTAGAATGTAACTATGATGTGTAATAAAAGGCATAAAAAACATGCATCATTTTCTATGAAGATGGAAAATACTACATCAGTTCATAATATGATCTTTTTCACTCATACTGTACTTAAAATACCTTCTTCGTCTACAATTTGTCTTCCTTAGTCGTACTTGCTCTCAGCCACAAATATCCATATTCAATCTTAAAAGGCATTCTTCAGCAACGGGATATAATGTACTAATTTCATCCAGAAATGTCAATCTCCTTCGCAAAAAAGTCCATTTCAGCCACAAAATGTCCGCTTCGGTTACAAAATATCCATTCCCATGCACCTTATGATGTATCTAGTGACTTTCTGACCCACAAGTGTTCATCGGAAGATACAACATCCTATAATAGTTTACAACATCTTCCTGTTAGATAGAAGAGGCCACTTTTTGAAGAAAAGTCGACACAACAACTTTTAAAGGTTTAATTGGTGCGAGAGCCATATCCATACGTTGTAATTAACTATAGGTGCAAGAATCATATATTATTTAGATACACATATATCTAATACATGGTAAATATCTTAAACTTTGAGGACTTTCTGCCTTATCTAGAGTGGTCAAGACGAGAGTATAGCTACTGATATGGACAGTTTTTGTGGGGATTCAGAGATCAACCAGAAACGCATGTGGTTTTACTACAGGTATTATTGTCTTGTTAATTATTAATAGCCCTTTACAGTATAAATACACGGCAGATGCCTCACTTAGCCACAGCTGCGTGTACCACTATACAGTATATTATCTAATAATCTTCATACTGTATTTTCATTTGGAGTCCATAACTGGGGTCATTTAAAGATTAGACACCCAGCTTATTTCACCTGAAGAGTAACCTAAGTTAGGTTAGCACTGGGATGGCTAATCTTCAGGTGATCCCCAAAATATCAGATATCAAGAAGCCCAGTAGTACCCTAGTGATGACTGGACAGAAACTCCTACCCCTTCTGGAGACCAAGGCGCGGTCAGGCCTCCCACCGCTGTACAGTGGTAGTTTCAACATCAAGTAACATCTGAGCAGCACATCGCCAGGTAAATAAAACTCAAACAATTGTAAACAAAAAAATCTTATTAATTGAAAGTATAAGTTATGCAGAAGATGAACCTGTGCAAACTAGACGACAATAGTCAGCGTGCAGTGGACATTGTATACAGATACTGTATATGACACATTACAAGAATCACCTGAAGATTGACCCTCCAGCTTATAACAAATGATGATTAAACATCCTAACGCTACCTCGGGGGCTAGGTTAAGGTGGGTTAGGTTTGGCTAAGTTACATCACGTTAGGTTACGTTATTTTGTTAGGTGAGACTAGGTTAGGTTAGGTTAGGTTAATATTAGGGTGGTTAATATTAAAGTGAAATAAACTGGGAGTTAATCTTCAATTGATCCCAATACAATTTACATTATTTCATCACTAGGTCCGCCGACCTTTGGTTTCCTTAACAACTATATACAGTAATTCGTACAAGTTTCTCGGTAGGTAAGTGAGCCACTCTGCCACATTACACACCCACACCCAAATTTTTCAGTGATATATGATGTACATTTTCTTCTTACACTTAGAAACTAAAACAAACTACTTGATAATAAACGGTTCTTAACAAAGTACCAGGATCTCAACAGTACCTTTAATGCATCGACATGTAAATTGTCAGGAATTATAAATATATTGTTTATGTTAATTATCCTCTTAAAAAAATTATGAGAGAAAATTCTCCAAATATGAAACATTATACTATGTCGTCATGGTCAAGATATACCAAGTGCTGTACACAAATAAGATGTTTTAGGTGGTAGGTCGTCCTTGCCCAGCGTGCGCAGTAACAGTGGCTAAGGGCGGATTAAACACTCGTACAATGTTAAAGAGGGAACAGGGACGTTATGTAGACTACACGAACCAAAGAAATATTAAATTAAACCAGACAAATAATTTTGATATTATTTAGTACAATGTTGTGTGTTCCACCATCATGCGGTGGCTCAATAACTAAGGTATTCCATCAACGGTTAAAGTTCATGAGATATTTATCCACATTGCCGTGGTCTTAGGTGAGGGGCGAGTAAAGCGGAAAGCGTAACGTTGTTTTGATTAGACTCTTGGATATAGGGACTGTTGATGAGCCTTGACGACAAAAGTTAACTATACTTTACGTACAGTATATTGGCGTTAACTTTTATGACGATTTCCATCACATACTTGTGAATTAAAGGCAAATATTTTTACGACTATTATAGCAATAAATAATTCGATAGGTAGACAGATATATAAATAAATAAATAGATAAAACACTTCACATATGTTAAGGATGGGTGGGACACTCATGCCTCGTGTGAGTCACCTCAGGCGCCGAACTCTCAAAGATTCGAACATAATCATCCTCACCATCAAGGCTCAGGGAACACCTTAATGTGAGCCAGATTTTCTGGAGCCACGAGAACCATTATTTTTGTAATGAGGTTTAAATAAGTTAGTGAGATGTGTCCTCATAAACCAGTTATGATCTACCGCCCACTGTTGACCACCTGTTACAGAGATTGACGAGTTGTTGGGTGTTAAATGAGTCACACCGCCAGATCAACGAATTCACTGTCATTTTATTTCTGTTGAATGTTTAATACAATCAGTATCTTAGGTGTAAGCTGTTTTCCACGAAAAAGGTCATTGAATTTGCCGTTGGGGCGCGTGACTCACTCAACACCTAACAACCCGTCAACCTCTAAATGGTAACAGTTGGTCAGGTGGTTAACAGTGGGAGGACATAGTCAACAGAATCTAATGTAAGATTCTGTGAGACTCCGGGCCTGGAGTAATACACATGGGAGGCGAGGTAGCCATGGAGGTGGAGTCACCATGGGGTGGGTGAGTTGTGAGGCTACTGAGTAAAGGCTGTGTCTCCTCTCATGAGAGCCTCCACAAAAGGTACCGTCAGGTAGATGAACTTGATGGCGGAGTCCATGCCGAAGATGCTGGTGCCGCTGGTGAAGGAAGCGATGCCGTACAGCACCTGACCGGCCGCCATGAACCAGGTGGCCAGGGCCGTTGACATGACCAGCTTCACTATGATGGCTGCCATAATACCAATGAAGTCCAGCTCCGTCTTGCTGAGTGACCGAAACGGCCACTGTCCCTGAGGTCTGGTGAGGATTTTCATATTAAAACTTGTTGTATATCTTATTTTTTTGAAGAATATCACACTTTCTTATTAATAAAGTCAGAGTAGCTTTGTCACATGAGGGAGGGAAGAGTCAGTATATGTTAAGGTATGAAGAAAGTTGTTGGTATGGTACTAGATTTTCCTCTTATGTTAGTAAGGTTAATTAATGCAGCTAAAGCTGACAGCCACAATAGAGAGTAATACTGTGTTAGTTACTAAAACTTTAACAACGATGATACAGAGTTACAGTCTCGACACTTCACAAGGTAATGTGACACAAATCAAAGCGTTACTTTTCATGGGCGGTCGTAAGAGTGTCACTGTCACATTACGGTACAAAACTTAGTAAAAGAAAGTTGAAAACTATTTATTATAAGGTAATCTTGAAACTTAACACAGCGAATGTTATGAATATTTCTGGATAAATGACGTGGTTCAACCTCAGTAGCACATAAATAATGACGCCTTGTCAGGGTACAAATATCAGTGACTTGTAAATACCGAGTATATATCTGCGTATATCACTTAACTGATCTCAGATTAAAATTTCATCAAAGATAGGATAACAAGCATTAACTTGTTAAAAGTATCTATGCAAATGGCTGACGACAGACTGATTCTAAAAATCAGTTACTTTGATTATAGTTTTGAAAATGTGAAGATAATGTTATGGGTTCCTCTCGTGGACGAAAACAAAAAGTAATGCGAAGAATTTGATCCAGTTGTTGAGTTCCAGAAGTCCCACCAAGACTAAGACAAAAAAAATATAGCGACCACCAACAAGAAGAGAGATGATAACTTCAGTAAACATGGTCCTCACCTTCTCTTCTGGGCACCAATAGCCTGGGCGAGTTTGTCTACCGTCGGCAGGTTTATGGCCTCCGCGGTGTTGACGGTTTGCTCGTAGTGCCCTGAAGACTCCAGCTGTTTCTTCACCAAGGTGTATGGCGCCCCTACGGCAACTTTCCTCCTCTTCTGGGCTACCGCGGCGACCTCATCGAAAATGTAAGGAAATCTTCTTTCCTGCTGTTCTGTATGAGGTGGAACTTCTACAGGCTGTTGT
Source organism: Homarus gammarus (assembly GCA_958450375.1). NCBI lineage: Eukaryota > Metazoa > Arthropoda > Malacostraca > Decapoda > Nephropidae > Homarus > Homarus gammarus. Next base: position 2,311,967 of record CAUDMG010001564.1, on the reverse strand, counting down.
TCTTCTGCGACCTCCCGGAGTACACGGTGGAGGTGGTCATCTGTAGAGGTGCGTGACAGCTGGTACTGGCCACTGCTAGCTGGGGATGTGAGCACCAACACACACACCGCCACCATCACACATCTCCCGCCCGTCATCTTCACTTGTCTCAGGCCGCCACCCTCACAACCCTTACCAAGCCCACTTGGTTCTCAACGACCAAACTGTGGCCCCGTTGTTTATGTGTTTACTTCGCTTAAACACGCGGGAGTTAATGTAAAATTATTTGTGTATTTTTGGACTATAATTACTTAGGAGTGTTCGGTGTTCAGGAAGACTCGCGTGTCACTTGACCTCTGAGTATCACCGATCCTTTATCTTTGTTGTCTCTGTAAAAAAAGAATAATCTCATTTGATTTTAATAAAATAAACAACAGCTATAATTAGAAACGTTGAAATATCCAGGTTATAACTAATAGGTAATACTCGCCACTGCTAATGACTCGTGTACCGACCATATTCTCATCTTACAGATCCACTATAATAAAACCTGAAATTTGCTTTTGAATTCGTATATAAAACAATGAAGTCAACTTTTAATCGCTTAAGCTACGTAGGAAGAACAAAATCTGATCCAAATTACTGAAGAAAAACATACAAACACTGTTAAAATAAACCATTATATCTGAACCGTAAAATAATATAACATTCTAGCAAAAATAAAAGCAACAACCTGATCTCAACTATAAACACAAAAAGCTACAAGCCACGTAATAAAAGCTAAAACTGAACCCTATTGACTATGAGAATCAACTGTTACTTATACCCAACATAAACAAGGACAAGTCTTTACATGTCAATCTAAATCATTCTAACAAGAGAGTTAATAGTCATCAATAATATAAATAATTTACTATTAATTTAAATCATCCTAATAAAAGTATATGTCTAATTAATTAAATATCTTATGTCTTATTACCTTAACTGTCTTACTAATATATTGTGATACTAATTTAACTGTGGAGAACAATGTTGTGTTCTCTGTGAATGACGTGAAGGTTCTGGGAGACGAGAAGAAATGGTGCTGAAGACATGATGAGATTAACTGCTTAGGTAAAGAGGAGGGGGGGAGGGGAAGGGGATAGAGAGTTCGTTATTTATTATTTATTTTCATTCATTATTTAAGAATTATCATAGTTATTATATTGCCATGATGTTATAGTGAAGTTACTTATATATATTTTCTTTGTTATAGAAGTAAAAAAAAATCGATTCTCAAAGTGCAGTAATTGGAGTCGTTCATGGATGCTAAAAAATTGGAAAGAATCTAATTACATACTTTAGAACTCTAAATTATGGAGTAAACTATTAATATATGCACGTAATATCACACACAGAATACACTATGAATATCTCAGTACATACACAGTAACTCACTCTACGTTGTATATTCGTGTTCCTGTATTTTGCATTCTAAGGTCAATGAAATAGTAAGTCTTTGAAAAATACTTTATTAGTAAAATCATTCAGGTGAGCATTACAATGGAGGGTTTATGACTTAACATACGATGCGATATACTTAACAGGGAAGTGTAGCCCGCCTGCACATTAAATCATTAGTCACGTGACATTTGTTTATCGTCATGAGTAAGGTAAGCGCACGCGCGGTGACCAGGTTTATTATTATTATCCAGGTTGGATGTGAGTAAGGCGCTTGGACCGGACGGAATACCCCCTCGTGTTCTGAGGGAGTGTGCTGAGGCCCTGACCCCTGTGCTTGCTCACCTCTTTCGCCTTTGCCTCAAAACCCAAACTTTTCCTTCTTCTTGGAAGCATGCCTTGGTTCAGCCCATCCCGAAGAAGGGTGACCATTCTAATCCCTCTAACTATCGCCCCATTGCCCTAACTTCGTCCCTCTCTAAGATTTTCGAAGCTATCTTGAACTCCCATTTTCTCCGTCACCTTGAACGCCATTCTCTTTTGTCGGATCACCAGTATGGCTTTCGCCAGGCGAGATCTACTGGTGATCTGCACCCATTGCACCTATTGCACCCATCTTTGGTCATCCTCTCTTAGGGATTATGGGGAACTCTTGTCGTGGCTCTCGACATCTCCAAAGCATGTGACAGGGTATGGCACAAGTCTTTGCTATCTAAACTTCCCTCTTTTGGTTTCTCTCCCCCCACTTTGTTTTCTCATCTCTAGCTTCCTTGAGAACCGATCCATGGCAGTTGTTGTCGAGGGATCGATTTCTCGCTCTTTCTCTACCAGTAGTGGCGTCCCACAGGGTTCTGTTCTTTCACCAACTCTCTTCCTTCTTCACACTAAAAATTAATTTTATCCATTCTTACGCAGATGATTCTACTCTTCACTCTTCCTCACATTTTCCCCTTCCTCCTAACTCTCAAACTAGATCTGTTTCTCGAACTGATATCATTACTTCTATCAACGCGGATGTGTGCAGCATCTCTGAATGGGGAGGCACAAACTTGGTTAAGTTCAACAGTAATAAAACTCAATATTTACCAATTACACTTTGTAAATTAGACGATCTCCCACCAATTACATTTCAGGACGCTATCATCCTCCCAAATTCTGAAATAAATATCTTAGGCCTCACCATTTCCTCCAATATGTCCTCGAAATCACACATCCTTAATATAACTAAAGCTGCCTCCCGAAAGATGGGAAAGCTGTACAGATGCCGTAGCTACTTCACTCCTGAGCAGTTGCTCCAAGTATATAAGGGATACATTCGTCCTAACTTGGAGTACTGCTCTCATATCTGGGGTGGCTCTTCTTCTGTCCAACTGTTAGACAGGGTGGAATCAAAGGCATTTCGTCTTATTAACTCTCCTCCTCTAGTCGACAATCTCTCTCCCCTTTCTCTTCGCCACAATGTTGCTTCAGTCTCTCTCTTTTACAGGTACTTTAACGGGCAATGTTCGGTGGATTTGGCATCCTGTGTACCACCGACAAGGCCGTGGGCTCGTAACACACGTCTTGTCCGCGGTGCCCACCGTTTCTCTGTGGATGTCGGTCACACTAGAATAACCCGTTATAGTACCTCCTTCTTTCCTCACACAGCCAAACTGTGGAATGCTCTGCCTTCTTCTGTGTTTCCATGCTCTTACAATCTGTCTCACTTTAAAAAGCTGGTTTTCCGGCATCTTCCTGGTGTAGATTAATACAGTATAACATTTTTTTTCTTATATAGGGCCTATTTACAATTTCTTTCCGTTCTTCCCCCCCCCCCCCCCCAGGCTCCGTTGTGGGTCGTTTGACCTGTGCCCGGGTGGGCAAATTCCCGTAAAAAAAAAAAATAATAATAATAATACTGCTATCAATATTATTGTGATTATCATTATTTACTGTGTATAAGTTTGATTTTTGTGCCTAAAGAAGTATAAAGTTTAAGAATTATTAACAAATATAAAAACGATGTACAGTATGTATGGAGAGGGAGAGAGAGAGAGAGAGAGAGAGAGAGAGAGAGAGAGAGATTATTTTTCTATTCTCGTCTTAAATAATAAATTTTAGTCATAATTAAAACCTTTACGAGTAAACTCATACATACATAGCCATTCAAAGCTCCAGCCTGCCCCAACTCCGCATGCCCGCTCTCAGTGCCGCCGCAACCTAAGGTCTTTAAGCGCATAACAAAGATAGTAATAACACTAGTTCAATAATAATTACAAGTTATGAGAAAGAGCTTCATGAAGCAATGTATCGATTTTTAACAAGCCACAATTCTTCTACTGAAACAGTGAATGCACTCCTGTTACCTCAGATCACTTAAGATAGTTCTGGGATCATTCGTGGAATTGTATAATTCAACTATTTTTTATGCAACATTATTGAAACTATGTTAACCTTGGTGATGGCGAGGCGTTGTGTTGTCGGAGTGAGGATGACGTGAGTGCATACGGACTGTCTCCCTGATGATGACACACGAGAGGCTACACTTAACATTACCACCTTAGTTATTATGTTTTTATTGACTCTCTCTTCTTCCTCATTTACCCATTAACAAATACGCAATTATGTATCACAAGATTAAACTGGAGATAGATACTACAGGTACTATATACATTAACAATCTATCCATACATTACATTTATTTAACGTTTCATTAAATATACAATCTGAATAAACGAAGAAAAATGAAAATGTGAAAATGATGTTCACAAGAGAACAGAAAAATCCATTTCTTATAGACGAATAAATATGGAATTGTGGGAATGACGATCATGATAAACTCAACACTTAGGACCTACTCGACCAGTTGCTCACCACAGTACACCTCTGGACCCGGGCACTTCAACAGGCAATAAAACACAACTCGTTACTATAGAGTTAATGGTGCATATCAACGCCACTGTGTTCTTGAGTTATCTGTTACGAAGCGAAAAAAAAAATCCCGTTGGTCTTTGATACTGTACACGATATTGATATTCTAACAAAAAGTCTTCAAGTTACATATTTTTACGTTTGATTATTTACACGAATGAGTGAACGCATGTACCAGAATAACCAGAGCCCATTTTAATAGTAATATATTAGATAAGGTTCAACATAGGCTTCTGCTTGGTAAATTCAACGGCTGTAACCTTATGGTGTAACGCTACAGTGGATTTATCTTCCTTACACGACAGAAGACAGACAAGTAATGAAGTGCAGTGTTAGGTGGCGTCGCTCAGGGGATGTCTTAGTTCTGATCCTATTCGTCCCATACACTTATCTGAGTGTGTCTCCAGAGGTTTACATCCTGGCTGAGAGCAACAAGACATTCCCACCAAGTACTGGACAGCTTCTCATGGATCAAGACACCACCCCCCCCCCCCCCCAGTAGGGCTCAGTTACCCGGTTACTCCTTCATCCAGGTGGTTTGAAGGTGGTGCGTGTTGGCAGGACGGGAGAAAGGAGTCAAATGAATCCATTTATATAAGAAACGAAAATAAACGACTTAAAAGAGAACGGAGAAGATAGACGACCTTAGTATGGGAGTTCATAAAGGTCATTTACTTACCGAGCCATGATGACATGCGAGATGCGACTCGACACTGACTGGGCACCCCATAAGATGTCCTGCACTACTGAAAACATTTGACTTTATGGTGTAAGCCACAACTCTGCTCTACCCCCTCCCTACCGTCATCTTCTCTACCCCCACACCATCACCTGCTCTACCCCCTCCCTACCGTCATCTTCTCTACCCCCACACCATCACCTGCTCTACTCCCTCCCTACCGTCATCTTCTCTACCCCCACACCATCACCTGCTCTACTCCCTCCCTACCGTCATCTTCTCTACCCCCACACCATCACTGCTCTACTCCTCCCTACCGTCATCTTCTCTACCCCCACACCATCACCTGCTCTACCCCCTCCCTACCATCACCTTCTCTACCCCCACACCATCACCTGCTCTACCCCCTCCCTACCGTCATCTTCTCTACCCCCACACCATCACCTGCTCTACCCCCTCCCTACCGTCATCTTCTCTACCCCCACACCATCACCTGCTCTACTCCTCTATCGTGAAGTGTCGCACAGTATAAAGAGCTCGGTGCCTTGTACTCTGGAGGGTGTTGAGACGATGGAATACTTGTGTCATTGTCACCGTTGTTGTCATTGTCAGTATTGTTATAACCACTGTTGTTGTCATTGTCACCGTTGTCGTTATTGTCAGTATTTGTCATTTTCACTGTTGTTGTCATTGTCACCGTTGTTGTCATTGTCAGTATTTGTCATAGTCACTGTTGTTGTCATTGTCACCGTTGTTGTCATTGTCAGTATTTGTCATAATTACTGTTGTTGTCATCGTCACCGTCGTTGTTAATGTCAGATGCTGTCACTGTCGTTCTCACGCTTACTAGATGTTATTGTCACTTTCACTGTCAATTGTTGTTTCTGTCTTATTGTCAACGTAATTGTTATTATATTTGTTACTGCTACTGTCATTGTTTCACCGATGGTCTGTCACTGTTGGTCATGCGGGTGGTCACAGAGAGACTCGCATCATCACAGCCGGGGGTAAGAGTGCTCGTTAAGGTAGAGTATCACAACTAATTTAGCGCCATTTTAGTTGTTTGCCTGGGGGTGTTATTTACAAATGTTATTACATTCTCCTGCTGGGGGAAGATCTGACGTAGGGATCACCGAGGAGCTCCCTGTTGATGATGGTGAATTTGTCAACACACGACACTATAGCCGAGTCGTTTGTTTTTCGTGTGCATATAGTTCCTCATGAAGCTGTCACGACGAACTACGTACACACTCACGCACAAAAGGAGACAATTTGAAGATTTTTTTTTTAATGCCCCAAAAGTTTATCCACGACGTAGTAGTGATTACGTGTTTACATCCACAACACTTTGGTCCATACCACCTCAGCTGAGCCAGATCACCTCAGCCAAGCCGGACCACCTCAGCTGAGCCAGATCACCTCAGCCAAACCAGACCACCTCAGCCGAGCCGGACCCCTTCAGCAGTACCTGACTGCTATAGTCTTAAAAAAACGTGGTCTCCCCTCTCAGGAGGACCTCAATAAAGGGGAGGGTCTTGTAGATGTAGCCAATGGCGGAGTCCATCCCGAAGACACCTGTACTCCCTGTGAGGGTGGCCAAAGCGTACAGCACCTGACCCGCCGCCAGGAACCAGGTGGCCAGGGCCGTCGACAGCGTCAGCTTCAGCGCGATGGCCGCCAAGATGCCTATGAAGTTCATCTCCCTGGTGGTGAGGGAGGGTCGTGGGGGCCGCGGTACTGGTGCCTGTGGTCTGATGAACAAACCTGATGTAGTTGTGGGCATTCTTGACATCATGAATTATAACAAGAGTTAAGATGACTGAAGCACACACACACACACACACTGTCTTATGCTACACTAATAAAGCCCAGTAATGGCTATCCAAATAAATGTAAAATATGTTTGATTAGACAAATATATAAACTCTGGAAACTATCACCAGTCGTTCTGGCAGCTGGTCCCTAAATGACGTGTTGTGTTTTTGATGGAACTAAGTAGAATAGTAGATGGAAGAGAAGCAATAGTGAATGGATGAATCATTTCACATTCACTTATAATCTTAACTTATAAACTCTTCGTGATCTATTGACCAAAACAAGATTATACTTTAATTTAGAGTAACTCTCTTGGGCTTCATCCAGTCTCAGTAAAAATATGATTATCTTATATACTTTACTTTATTCTCTTTGCCCCCTGATCGGCCTGTTAGCTGCTTCGGCGGTCAGTCACGTCGCTGTTACGTACTGTTGGTAAGTACTAGGCATGCACTGGCTCCTGAATGTATCTGAACCTATAACCAGTGTTAGTTAAGTCAGTTCTCAAAATATTTGAGATGAACCAACAGGTAGAGAGAGTACAGGACCCACCTGAGTTGTTGGCGAGTGTCGTCATCCCGGGCTGGTGAGTAAGGTGTTAAGAGAGACGCATCCTGTAGGTGGTGGTGCTCTGGGGCCTCCAGCTGCTTCTTCATGATGGTGTATGGTGACCCTATCTCTATCTCAGTGTTCTTTTGGGCTGCCACGGCGATCTCCTCGAACTTGTAGGGAAAACCTCTAGATTGGGGTAAGGTGTCTTTGGTAGGTTGAGGGAAGACATCAGGCAAGGACTCCTGGATATTGCTGCGGCGTGTGGGTCCCAGCTGGTCCTGGTCACTGTCAGCTACCACCGACACTACCAACACCACCACCACGCACACACCTCCCCTCATTCTCACACCTTCAGGAAGACACTAACCCAAGAAGCGTAAGCAAAAGCAGACTGGGATAACTGCGGTGCTGTCACACACTAGTTCACCGCACAGCACCACCAGTATTGTAAGCCTCTACTCGCTAAGCAACAAGTGAACACTCAGGGGCTCAGACGTACCGTTTGCTGTACAGTGTAGCTGGCTGCTGCACGATGATGAACTCTGAAAGTAAATAATGGTAATCCAATTAATTACCTGAAGAAGTTAGTTGTTTTACTCGCGCGCGCGCGCGCGCGTGTGTGTGTGTGTGTGTGTGTGTGTGTGTGTGTGTGTGTGTGTGTGTGTGTGTGTGTGTTTTCAAATCTGTGACTGTACATAATAGATCTTACACCGGCATCAATTATACTGTATTGATTCAGAGAATTTATTTTGAAAAAAATGCTTTCGTTTTATCTTTTCCTCTCGTTTCTCTTTACTTTTCATCCTTTTCTCGATAGTTTCTCTTATATTTTCCCCTTCTTCTCCCTTCCCTCATCCACCCTTCGCATATTTACCGACTAACTTTCCTCCCTCCCCCTCTTCCTCCGTTCCCCCTCTCTCTTACCAATTCTCCTTCCCTCTTTCTCCCACTCTCCCTTCCTCCATTCTCTTACCTACCTCACTTCTCTTCCCTCCCTCCCTTCCGCTACCCCAAGGCGGGACACAGTTGTGGTCAAGGGTGGAGGAGCAGCAGCAACAGTAGTACACTTGATCTTCCTGACGGTGAATGGGTCAGGACCTTACGGTACTCTGCAGATCCGTCATGTAAATCCCCCAGATGTATTACTTGTGCCGAGGGTGACGTATGCCGCCTGTTTACCTCTTTTTCTGTCTGTCTGTCTGTCTGTCTGTATCGATCTACCTGTCTGTCTGTCTGTCTGTATCGATCTACCTGTGTCTGTCTGTCTGTATCGATCTACCTGTCTGTCTGTCTGTATCGATCTGTCTGTCTGTCTGTCTGTATCGATCTACCTGTCTGTCTGTCTGTATCGATCTACCTGTCTGTGTCTCTTTATTTGTTAGTTTGTGTCTTTCGCTATTGTGCCATTGGGTTGTAATTCAGGTAATTATTTGACTGTGGTTTAATGTTTTAGTCTTTTATGGATGTGTGGTTTAATGTTTTAGTCTTTTATGGATGTGTGGTTTAATGTTTTAGTCTTTTATGGATATGTGGTTTAATGTTTTAGTCTTTTATGGATGTACAGTTTAATCAACAGATATGACCTTCAGCTGGCCTGTCTTTTTTATCCAAGGATGAATAACATTAGCCTTAAGAAAAATTACTTCACACAGTTTTTGTCTTTCCTTTACATAAAGTTAATACAATATATCTTAACAGTTTCGCAAAAATCCGGAAACAAACTTTGGTAATGGACTGAAGTAATAATAAAAAAAAATACCTGCCTTAAAAACTATCTTTCAAAATCATCAAACTCTCACGTTAATGTCATGTCCATCCTGGGGGAAAAAATCACAAAATGTTTACCTTAAGATTCCCACGGAAACCTCCTGGGCAGCAGTTGGAGATTATCGCATGAATACGGTACTTTACCACATGTATTTCAGAACAGATAAATCTCCAGAGCAGCAGCTGGGGATTATAGCATGAATACGGTACTTTACCACATGTTCCTCAGCACAGGTACTTGGTCACGATTATTACGAACTCCTTTCTTGTGTGTCTCGTAATGCTCTTCGTTCATTGTGTATTTCGTTATAGGTCTCAGTCTCCACACACACCTAACCTCAGGCACCAAGGTGTTAGTGTGTGGCGGCTGCTGGGTGTTACCGATACCCTGGGGAGGTAATGAGCTCTAAGATAAGTAGTGCCGAGGTAGGTGGTGCGCCGCGCCCAGCCTGGTGTGGAGTGAGATGTCGTGACGCGTTGTTGGTGAAGTGTGTCGTTTTATGGTGGGTGAAGGGGTTTGTGTGGAGATGTTTGATACCTGCCGTGTTTGTGTGGTGGAGAGATTGGTTGCTTGTCGTGTTGGTGTGGTGGAGAGAGTGGTTGCTTGTCGTGTTTGTGTGGTGGAGAGAGTGGTTGCTTTTCGTGTTGGTGTGTTGAAGAGTTTGGTTGCTTGTCGTGTTGGTGTGTTGGAGATTTTGGTCACCTGCCCTATTTGTGTGGTGCAAAGATAGGTTTCCTGTCGTGTGTGTGTGTGTGTCTATTTCCACATCTGTATTGTCTATCCGCTTTAAGTTTGTCTCTGCCTTATTATTCCATTCTCTTCTTCCCCTTCCTCCCTTTCTTAGGTTTATTCTTCCCGTGTTAATAACTTCGCAAATCACAGGTTCATCCGAAGTTCCTAGCAACATTGGTCAAGAGTCAATACTCCCTCAACTCATGGATTCATCAGCCAACACTCACACTCCCTCTCACAATTCATGAGTCCTTCCCACACAACAGAATGCGTCATGAGTCCTTCCCACACAACAGAACACGTCATGAGTCCTTCCCACATAACAGAACACGTCATGAGTCCTTCCCACACAACATAACGCGTCATGAGTCCTTCCCACACAACATAAAGCGTCATGAGTCCTTCCCACACAACAGAACACGTCAGGAGTCCTTCCCACACAGCTGAACGCATCCAGTTTACTGCTTCTGCACCAGAATGGAATACCGGAAGTGATGTTGTCAGCCGAAGATGGACGGTAATCACATAACCGTACGCAGGTGACAGTCATGTTTATCGGACCCAACAGAGCGATTACCAATACTCGTACACCCAAGACAGCCACATATTATATTGATTCACAGGACATATTGACCAGGGAGATATATTCAACAAAGACGCAAGTTACAAGTGGTAATATGCACACGCTTCCATCCCTCCTAAAGCAAAACAAAACATTGGATTTACGACACTGAAACTGCCTGGCGTCTCCCCCCCCCCCCACACAGTGCTCTGCAATAAATATACTGCAATATATATACCCTGAGTGATACAATGAATATATAAATCATTATAAACTTAATATATGTTTATGGTTGGGCTTCCGATATGTGTAATACAGGTGTTATTAATGGAGTGTTATTACAAGGAAAGTATAGTAGGTGTGAAGATTACGTTTCCCAGTGTTATTAATCAGCAGGACTTAATATTTTATTGGTGGAATGGCATAATGCAGAGACAATTTTTTTTTAGCCAAGTGACCTGCATAAACAACGGGCTTACATTAGGGTCGTCTGAAGTGATGGTAAAGCAGGGAACAAAACAAGTCGATGGCTTATATACAAAGACAAGAGCGGTAGATCATTGACTCGACACACGCACATGATCCTGAAAAACGCGCGAAGATGTGTGACGTCATCAGCATCCAATCTACACTGTGTTTGGTGGAGACGGACAGACCGACGGACATACTTCTTTTCTTTCTTTTTATAGAAGATTAGACACCACCACAAGTTTAATAACCACGAGTATTAACACAGCATTAGTGATCACGACCATCTACTGTACATCCTTGACCACCGAAGGGTCAAGACGTACCTGGCGCTCCTCTCGGAGCAGCCAGGTCAACTGTTAAGTTGGCCCATACCAACCCTCTCCCCTGAACCCTCCTCCCCACAGGAATATCAACAAGTTCTCGCCAGAAGTTACTATTTCATTTAAGAAAGGAACGGAACCAGTGTTAAACAGAGGTGAACAGTGCTTAAGTCAGTGAGAACAACTCAACAATAACAGTCGTACCCAAGTTAACCTTCACACAGTGAGGTCCCAGGTACCCAGTGATAACGGCCCGTGAGACCCAACAACAACCAGCGATGTGTTAATCCGTCTACGATAGGAAAGCCTAAGACCAAACCTCACTCATATGACACCATCTATGAGGGAATTACTACACCACGTCATGTCCCTCATAACGCCATATGTGAGGGAATTACTACACCACGTCAAGTCCCTCTTAACACCATGTGTGTGGTAATTACTACACCACGTGAGGTCCCTCATAACACCATCTGTGAGGTAATTCTTACACCACGTGAGGTCCCTCATAACACCATCTGCGAGGGAATTACTTCACCACGTGAGGCCCCTCGTAACACCATCTGTGAGGGAATTACTACACCACGCCAAGTCCCTCATAACACCATCTGAAGGAACTACTACATCACGTCAGGTCCCCCCTAACACCATCTGGGAGGGAGTTACTACACTACGTGTTTGCTGTTCAACACCTACATTAATCTGTATGTTCACTGCATGTTCCTTTACCCTTCTCTAATGAAGGCTTGTGTTAAACCACCAATGTATGTAATAAGTCATTTATGTCCAATGTATATTTTCAGCCTTCGGGCTGCAGAACTTTTTCAATAAACCGTCAATTATTATTATTATTATTATTATACGCTTACACCTTCCTAATTGTTTATCATTATTATTCACTCCCATACAACCCCCGTCGTCATTATTAGTACCACCATCACTATCACTGTTTCCCTCACTACCACTGCACTACCAACATACCATCATCATTACCAACACACTATCAACACACCAACACCATCACCAGCACCACCATCACTCACCATTTTCGCCCAAATGGACAGTTTTTCAGTTGGTGATGACGTACGATGACCAATAATTGACATGTGCAACGTAGGAAACACATACTTTGAGTTAGAACATTAACTGTGCTGAGTGTCCGAATGAATGTTCTAACTCAAAGTATGTGTTTCCTCCGTTGCAAAGTGTCAATTATTGGTCATCGTACGTCATCACCAACTGAAAAACTGTCCATTTGGGTCGAAAAATGCTGTATCGCTGTTACCCTCACCACTACAAACACACTATCAACATCATCACTACCAACACACTATCACCGCTAAGACACTATCATCACCACTGACAGTACCTGAGTGACAGAAGACGTGGAGGTAGGTGTTGACTGTCTGAGCTCCGGTCTGACTCTGACTATCAAATCTCTCGACCTCCACACCATAAGTCCGCTAGACCCCCGCCCCCCTACCTCCTACTTCCCAGCCACCGCCTCCTACCTCCCAGCAACCGTCCCCTATCACCTACCCCCCCTCCCGCCACCTGCCATTCCTGTCTGCATCACTGTCTTACTGAACTAATTACACCTGAAGGCAGCGCTGCAGCTTACGACACGACGGATTGTGCTTTCTGCTGAGGAGACACACGGCTGGTTTCCGGTGCAGGATGGGAAATGTTTAACCTACTTGGGTAAGTGAGTTCTGTACCCAACCTTAAGACGAAAGAAAGTTGTAAGTTTTCATTATGTCTTTTGGACTAAATAACTCGTCAAGTGAACTAAAAAGTGATTGGAAAGCTCAGTTTTACATCCAGGGTTGAGAGACTTACCACTTACCACCTTCTTTAGGTTAAGTTAGGTGAGGTTAGGTTAGGTTCCATATTACTCTACACTATAACACACTACACACATCCCTCGGAGGCCTCCTGCACACAGCCGTCAGCCAGAAAACACCAAAAGTACGTCTAATATATTCAGAAACGCCTTAAACTTCTTAAACTTCGTCTGTATTAACTTTTCCGCCAAAATGAACCCTCCTGACCAGACAACAGCTAATGAAGGACCATAGTGAGTACCGTAGCCATTCATCCTAACTTGTTATACCTCAGTAAAATCTCTTAGTCCATGATGAGACTTGACTCTTGTTATTTTCCGCATTCCAGGTGATATAACAGGTAATTGATGATCATCTTTCTTGACACTTACGGAAATGTTTTTGTGTTCGTAGTGTCTTTCCAGATGTTATTACGTGGGGTACAGGTATAATGGCTGCCAAGGAAGTGTTCTCTATTATGTTTCTTCTTCCTCTACCGCTGATTTACTTATATATACGAGTAGAATAGTGTGTGTGTGTGTGGTGTGTGTGTGTGTGTGTGTGCGCGTGCTTGTTAACAGTCATAAGTCCTTCCCACGAAACAGAACGCGTCATAAGTCCTTCCCATACAACATTTTTTTTTTTTAAGGAACAAATTATGAATGTATTTATGACGATAACAGTAGGAGAATAGGACAGGAGGAAGAAGGAAGAGAAGGAGAAGATTCAAGGGAGACTGGCAGTGACGTCACCAATTGTTGTCAGCTGATTAATCAAAATAATAAGGATGGAGGACGAAATATAAATGAAACCACATGTGTCCCCATTCTATTAATATACTATATCACCATTACGTGCTGTGAAGGATAAACAGCTGCAACAAAATCACAACAGCAGTACAGTAGCTAATAACAGCGACACAGATCCACAGCGTGTGTACATGTGAGGATGGTGGCTGTGTTCCCCCGCCATCTTGACACCGACAAAACGAACTCAATATATTTACAAAATAATCTCGAAAAAAATAGGGAAATGAGTTTAATAATTTGTTTTGGTAGGGTCGGGTGGTGTCCGTCTATAAGTGACATACACGAGTTTTAGTCTAACCATTACCTGTGTGGTAGTTCCCTTTCTCTACAATGGTATTACCTGCAGCGATAGTAACAACAGAAAAACAGCAGTAACAACAGCAACAGCCGCAACAGCAGTAACAACAGCAACAGCAGCAGAAGCTCGACCCGGACAGGCTGACAGGCGGGCCAGCGATGACTGCCATATGGGAGGCAGAAGCGCAGTATTTTACCACAGTTTATAAAGCCTAATGTATCTGGTGTGGCCTTAACGACAGGTCTGCAGTACGCTGTTGTATGTCATGCGAATACATAATTATAAATAAAGGTAAATGTGCGCACGGCAGTTGTTATTGTGAGAGAGAGAGAGAGAGAGAGAGAGAGAGAGAGAGAGAGAGAGAGAGAGAGAGAGAGAGAGATTGTCACACACGTTCACATATATTCATCACTACTGTACATAATATTACAGGTAAACAAACAGTGGTAAACAACAAATCGATTCGACAAAGGATAGTTCCGCAGGTGTGTACAAAGACAGGTGTTGCGGAAGCGTGATAGATGTTTAACAGGTGTGTTCACGAGGGCGGCACATGCAGTATCTCACAGCTGAGCGACATGTGGCAAAGCCGTGCTATTGACCCCCGATGTGTCACAGATGAATAGAAACGAACTACAGGTGTATGTCAGGTGTAAAACAGGTGTGCATGACAAGTGTAGAACAGGTGTGGAAGATGGTTTCCTCACCGTCTGCCTCGCCTTTATATTTAACTGTGATAATCTGAGTACTCTCTGTTACTCTCCTGATGGTGGTGTTGAGGGTGTGGGTGGGTGTAGATGAGGTGTGGGTGGGCATAGATGAGGTGTGGGTGGGTGTGGATGAGGTGTGGGTGGGTGTGGATGAGGTGTGGGTGGGTGTTGAGGGTGTGGGTGGGTGTTGAGGGTGTGGGTGGGTGTTTAGGGTGTGGGTGGGTGTAGATGAGGTGTGGGTGGGTGTGGATGAGGTGTGGGTGGGTATAGATGAGGTGTGGGTGGGTGTGGATGAGGTGTGGGTGGGTATAGATGAGGTGTGGGTGGGTGTGGATGAGGTGTGGGTGGGTGTGAATGAGGTGTAGGTGGGTGTTGAGGGTGTGGGTGGGTGTTGAGGGTGTGGGTGGGTGTAGATGAGGTGTGGGTGGGTGTGGATGAGGTGTGGGTGGGTATAGATGAGGTGTGGGTGGGTGTGGATGAGGTGTGGGTGGGTGTGGATGAGGTGTGGGTGGGTGTAGATGAGGTGTGGGTGGGTGTAGATGAGGTGTGGGTGGGTGTAGATGGGGTGTGGGTGGGTGTAGATGGGGTGTGGGTGGGTGTAGATGAGGTGTGGGTGGGTGTGGATGAGATGTGGGTGGGTGTTGAAGGTGTGAGTGGGTGTGGATGAAGTGTGGATGAGGTGTGGGTGGGTGTGGATGAGGTGTGGGTGGGTGTAGATGAGGTGTGGGTGGGTGTGGATGAGGTGTGGGTGGGTGTGGATGAGGTGTGGGTGGGTGTGGATGAGGTGTGGTTGAGGTGTGGGTGGGTGTGATTGAGGTGTGGATGAGGTGTGGGTGGGTGTGGATGAGGTGTGGGTGGGTGTGGATGAGGTGTGGGTGGGTTTGGATGAGGTGTGGGTGGGTGTAGATGAGGTGTGGGTGGGTGTGGATGAGGTGTGGGTGGGTGTGGATGAGGTGTGGGTGGGTGTAGATGAGGTGTGGGTGGGTGTGGATGAGGTGTGGGTGGGTGTTGAGGGTGTGGGTGGGTGTGGATGAGGTGTGGGTGGGTGTAGATGAGGTGTGGGTGGGTGTAGATGAGGTGTGGGTGGGTGTGGATGAGGTGTGGGTGGGTGTTGAGGGTGTGGGTGGGTGTGGATGAGGTGTGGATGAGGTGTGGGTGGGTGTGATTGAGGTGTGGATGAGGTGTGGGTGGGTGTTGAGGGTGTGGGTGGGTGTGGATGAGGTGTGGATGAGGTGTGGGTGGGTGTGGATGAGGTGTGGGTGGGTGTGGATGAGGTGTGGGTGGGTGTTAAGGGTGTGGGTGGGTGTGGATGAGGTGTGGATGAGGTGTGGGTGGGTGTGATTGAGGTGTGGATGAGGTGTGGGTGGGTGTGGATGAGGTGAGGGTGGGTGTGGATGAGGTGTGGGTGGGTGTGGATGAGGTATGGGTGGGTGTTGAGGGTGTGGGTGGGTGTGATTGAGGTGTGGATGAGGTGTGGGTGGGTGTGGATGAGGTGTGGGTGGGTGTGGGTGAGGTGTGGGTGGGTGTGGGTGAGGTGTGGGTGGGTGTAGATGAGGTGTGGGTGGGTGTAGATGAGGTGTGGGTGGGTGTAGATGATGTGTGGGTGGTGTGTAGATGAGGTGTGGGTGGGTGTAGATGAGGTGTGGGTGGATGTGGATGAGGTGTGGGTGGGTGTAGATGAGGTGTGGGTGGGTGTGGATGAGGTGTGGGTGGGTGTGGATGAGGTGTGGGTGGGTGTGGATGAGGTGTGGTTGAGGTGTGGGTGGGTGTGGATGAGGTGTGGGTGGGTGTGAATGAGGTGTAGGTGGGTGTTGAGGGTGTGGGTGGGTGTTGAGGGTGTGGGTGGGTGTAGATGAGGTGTGGGTGGGTGTGGATGAGGTGTGGGTGGGTATAGATGAGGTGTGGGTGGGTGTGGATGAGGTGTGGGTGGGTGTGGATGAGGTGTGGGTGGGTGTAGATGAGGTGTGGGTGGGTGTAGATGAGGTGTGGGTGGGTGTAGATGGGGTGTGGGTGGGTGTAGATGGGGTGTGGGTGGGTGTAGATGAGGTGTGGGTGGGTGTGGATGAGATGTGGGTGGGTGTTGAAGGTGTGAGTGGGTGTGGATGAAGTGTGGATGAGGTGTGGGTGGGTGTGGATGAGGTGTGGGTGGGTGTAGATGAGGTGTGGGTGGGTGTGGATGAGGTGTGGGTGGGTGTGGATGAGGTGTGGGTGGGTGTGGATGAGGTGTGGTTGAGGTGTGGGTGGGTGTGATTGAGGTGTGGATGAGGTGTGGGTGGGTGTGGATGAGGTGTGGGTGGGTGTAGATGAGGTGTGGGTGGGTGTAGATGAGGTGTGGGTGGGTGTAGATGATGTGTGGGTGGTGTGTAGATGAGGTGTGGGTGGGTGTAGATGAGGTGTGGGTGGATGTGGATGAGGTGTGGGTGGGTGTAGATGAGGTGTGGGTGGGTGTGGATGAGGTGTGGGTGGGTGTTGAGGGTGTGGGTGGGTGTTGAGGGTGTGGGTGGGTGTTTAGGGTGTGGGTGGGTGTAGATGAGGTGTGGGTGGGTGTGGATGAGGTGTGGGTGGGTATAGATGAGGTGTGGGTGGGTGTGGATGAGGTGTGGGTGGGTATAGATGAGGTGTGGGTGGGTGTGGATGAGGTGTGGGTGGGTGTGAATGAGGTGTAGGTGGGTGTTGAGGGTGTGGGTGGGTGTTGAGGGTGTGGGTGGGTGTAGATGAGGTGTGGGTGGGTGTGGATGAGGTGTGGGTGGGTATAGATGAGGTGTGGGTGGGTGTGGATGAGGTGTGGGTGGGTGTGGATGAGGTGTGGGTGGGTGTAGATGAGGTGTGGGTGGGTGTAGATGAGGTGTGGGTGGGTGTAGATGGGGTGTGGGTGGGTGTAGATGGGGTGTGGGTGGGTGTAGATGAGGTGTGGGTGGGTGTGGATGAGATGTGGGTGGGTGTTGAAGGTGTGAGTGGGTGTGGATGAAGTGTGGATGAGGTGTGGGTGGGTGTGGATGAGGTGTGGGTGGGTGTAGATGAGGTGTGGGTGGGTGTGGATGAGGTGTGGGTGGGTGTGGATGAGGTGTGGGTGGGTGTGGATGAGGTGTGGTTGAGGTGTGGGTGGGTGTGGATGAGGTGTGGGTGGGTGTGAATGAGGTGTAGGTGGGTGTTGAGGGTGTGGGTGGGTGTTGAGGGTGTGGGTGGGTGTAGATGAGGTGTGGGTGGGTGTGGATGAGGTGTGGGTGGGTATAGATGAGGTGTGAGTGGGTGTGGATGAGGTGTGGGTGGGTGTGGATGAGGTGTGGGTGGGTGTAGATGAGGTGTGGGTGGGTGTAGATGAGGTGTGGGTGGGTGTAGATGGGGTGTGGGTGGGTGTAGATGGGGTGTGGGTGGGTGTAGATGAGGTGTGGGTGGGTGTGGATGAGATGTGGGTGGGTGTTGAAGGTGTGAGTGGGTGTGGATGAAGTGTGGATGAGGTGTGGGTGGGTGTGGATGAGGTGTGGGTGGGTGTAGATGAGGTGTGGGTGGGTGTGGATGAGGTGTGGGTGGGTGTGGATGAGGTGTGGGTGGGTGTGGATGAGGTGTGGTTGAGGTGTGGGTGGGTGTGATTGAGGTGTGGATGAGGTGTGGGTGGGTGTGGATGAGGTGTGGGTGGGTGTGGATGAGGTGTGGGTGGGTTTGGATGAGGTGTGGGTGGGTGTAGATGAGGTGTGGGTGGGTGTAGATGAGGTGTGGGTGGGTGTGGATGAGGTGTGGGTGGGTGTAGATGAGGTGTGGGTGGGTGTGGATGAGGTGTGGGTGGGTGTTGAGGGTGTGGGTGGGTGTGGATGAGGTGTGGGTGGGTGTAGATGAGGTGTGGGTGGGTGTAGATGAGGTGTGGGTGGGTGTGGATGAGGTGTGGGTGGGTGTTGAGGGTGTGGGTGGGTGTGGATGAGGTGTGGATGAGGTGTGGGTGGGTGTGATTGAGGTGTGGATGAGGTGTGGGTGGGTGTTGAGGGTGTGGGTGGGTGTGGATGAGGTGTGGATGAGGTGTGGGTGGGTGTGGATGAGGTGTGGGTGGGTGTGGATGAGGTGTGGGTGGGTGTTAAGGGTGTGGGTGGGTGTGGATGAGGTGTGGATGAGGTGTGGGTGGGTGTGATTGAGGTGTGGATGAGGTGTGGGTGGGTGTGGATGAGGTGAGGGTGGGTGTGGATGAGGTGTGGGTGGGTGTGGATGAGGTATGGGTGGGTGTTGAGGGTGTGGGTGGGTGTGATTGAGGTGTGGATGAGGTGTGGGTGGGTGTGGATGAGGTGTGGGTGGGTGTGGGTGAGGTGTGGGTGTGGTGTGGGTGAGGTGTGGGTGGGTGTAGATGAGGTGTGGGTGGGTGTAGATGAGGTGTGGGTGGGTGTAGATGATGTGTGGGTGGTGTGTAGATGAGGTGTGGGTGGGTGTAGATGAGGTGTGGGTGGATGTGGATGAGGTGTGGGTGGGTGTAGATGAGGTGTGGGTGGGTGTGGATGAGGTGTGGGTGGGTGTTGAGGGTGTGGGTGGGTGTTGAGGGTGTGGGTGGGTGTTTAGGGTGTGGGTGGGTGTAGATGAGGTGTGGGTGGGTGTGGATGAGGTGTGGGTGGGTATAGATGAGGTGTGGGTGGGTGTGGATGAGGTGTGGGTGGGTATAGATGAGGTGTGGGTGGGTGTGGATGAGGTGTGGGTGGGTGTGAATGAGGTGTAGGTGGGTGTTGAGGGTGTGGGTGGGTGTTGAGGGTGTGGGTGGGTGTAGATGAGGTGTGGGTGGGTGTGGATGAGGTGTGGGTGGGTATAGATGAGGTGTGGGTGGGTGTGGATGAGGTGTGGGTGGGTGTGGATGAGGTGTGGGTGGGTGTAGATGAGGTGTGGGTGGGTGTAGATGAGGTGTGGGTGGGTGTAGATGGGGTGTGGGTGGGTGTAGATGGGGTGTGGGTGGGTGTAGATGAGGTGTGGGTGGGTGTGGATGAGATGTGGGTGGGTGTTGAAGGTGTGAGTGGGTGTGGATGAAGTGTGGATGAGGTGTGGGTGGGTGTGGATGAGGTGTGGGTGGGTGTAGATGAGGTGTGGGTGGGTGTGGATGAGGTGTGGGTGGGTGTGGATGAGGTGTGGGTGGGTGTGGATGAGGTGTGGGTGGGTGTGGATGAGGTGTGGGTGGGTGTTGAGGGTGTGGGTGGGTGTGGATGAGGTGTGGGTGGGTGTAGATGAGGTGTGGGTGGGTGTAGATGAGGTGTGGGTGGGTGTGGATGAGGTGTGGGTGGGTGTTGAGGGTGTGGGTGGGTGTGGATGAGGTGTGGATGAGGTGTGGGTGGGTGTGATTGAGGTGTGGATGAGGTGTGGGTGGGTGTTGAGGGTGTGGGTGGGTGTGGATGAGGTGTGGATGAGGTGTGGGTGGGTGTGGATGAGGTGTGGGTGGGTGTGGATGAGGTGTGGGTGGGTGTTAAGGGTGTGGGTGGGTGTGGATGAGGTGTGGATGAGGTGTGGGTGGGTGTGATTGAGGTGTGGATGAGGTGTGGGTGGGTGTGGATGAGGTGAGGGTGGGTGTGGATGAGGTGTGGGTGGGTGTGGATGAGGTGTGGGTGGGTGTAGATGAGGTGTGGGTGGATGTTGAGGGTCTGGGTGGGTGTAGATGAGGTGTGGGTGGGTGTAGATGAGGTGTGGGTGGGTGTGGATGAGGTGTGGGTGGATGTTGAGGGTCTGGGTGGGTGTAGATGAGGTGTGGGTGGGTGTAGATGAGGTGTGGGTGGGTGTAGATGAGGTGTGGGTGGGTGTTGAGGGTGTGGGTGGGTGTGGATGAGGTGTGGGTGGATGTTGAGGGTCTGGGTGGGTGTAGATGAGGTGTGGGTGGGTGTAGATGAGGTGTGGGTGGGTGTGGATGAGGTGTGGGTGGGTGTAGATGGGGTGTGGATGGGAGGTAAGTTGAAGTATGGTGTGGTGTGGTGTAGGTGAGGTGAAGTGTGGCGAGGTTAAGTATGGTGTGGTGAAGTGTGGTGTGGTGTGGTGAGGAGAAGTGAAGTGTGGTGTGTTGAAGTGTGTTGTGGTGTGGTGAAGTATGGTGTGGTGTGGTGAAGGTGTGGCCGTCACAGACAATTTAATATAATACTAGGCGACGTCTGCCAGCCGTTCCCTAGTCCTGGTCTCTCCCGCCTCTCAATTATACTGAGAATCGCCCGTGTTTAAGAGTTTAACCTACCATAACCTATTCGTGGTCTCTCGGTCAGTCGGTGTCAGAGAAAAAATAACACAAGAACCATATAGAACGTGAGCCACGATTTGTACTTTATTAATTCTTCCTTCTTTTTTGTTATTGGCTACAGTTTGAGGATATAAGGGTGACTCAGCAAAGAGTACAGTAAATTGGAGGATGAAATCCTTGGATAATCCTAAACCACAATGTCTCTATGGTAATATGTCAGATTCTGCATAGTTTCCATGTTACAATACGTTTAAGATGTATTAATGAGGGTGAATTTGATGTGAAACCCCCCCCCCCCCCCCTCTGGGTTTTTGTAATCATTTATCCAAGGATTTCATCCTCCAATTTAATGTACTCTTTGCTGAGTCACCCTGTATACATGACAGTAACAACCCTGATTCATAATACCACACTTATGTTTAAGACCTGACCTAACCTATAATATTAATGGCTGCCCCTCGTGTAACGAGGATGCCCGGCCCTAGGACCACTTAGGCGTGAATGTGCTTAAGGAGGAGAAGCTGTCGCCAACACAACAACCACACCCTAAGTTAACAAGTTGCATGACCCAGTGTGAAGGAATAGTCCGAGAAGACCGGACAACTGCACTGGCTAACCATTACCCCAGAATACGATCAGCAAATCGATTAACATCCAGGTTCACAATTACTGCTGGGTAGACAGAGGCAAATGGCGTAAAGAAACTTGCCCATAGTTGTACCCTGCCCGGGGATCGAACCCGGTATCACTCGCTTGCGAGGCGAGCATGCTGACCATTAAACCACAGTCATTGGCTATGTTACACCATTTCCTCTAATATGTCATGGAAGTCACACATCCTCAACATTGCTAAAGCTGCCTCCCGAAAGCTGGGAATGTTGTACAGATGCCGTAGCTACTTCACTCCTGAGCAGTTGTTTCAAGTATATAAGGGATTCATTCGTCCTAACTTGGAGTACTGCTCTCATATCTGGGGGTGGCTCTTCTGTCCAACTGTTAGACAGGGTGGAATCAAAAGCATTTCGTCTTATTGACTCTCCTCTTTTAGTTGATAATCTTCTTCCCTTTCTCTTCGCCGCAATGTTGCTTCACTCTCTCTCTTTTACAGGTACTTTAACAGACAATGTTTGATGGATTTGGCATCCTGTGTACCGCCGGTAAGGCCGTGGGCTCGTAACACACGTCTTGTCCGCGGTGCCCACCGTTCTTTGTGGATGTCGGTCACACTAGAATAACCCGTTATAGTACCTCCTTCTTTCCTCACACAGCCAAACTGTGGAATGCTCTGCCTTCTTCTGTGTTTCCATACTTATACAATCTGTTTCACTTCAAAAAGATGGTTTTATGGGATCTTCGTGGTGTAGATTAATATATTCTTTTTCTTTTCTATTTCACTTGAGAAAATCATTCTTAGTTAGGTTAGAAAAAGATGGCAGATAAAACTCATTATTTTACAGAGAGGACGGAGAGAGAGAGAGAGAGAGAGAGAGAGAGAGAGAGAGAGAGAGAGAGATTCCGTGTCACACTAAAAAGGCAGATGCTTCTGCTCTCACAAGTGTCTAATGTTGTATAATGCAGAATACTGACGTTACATAGAACATCATTCACTGAAACCAAACCAGTATAATCGTCTAGCGGATCTATACACAGCTCTACCGTGCATCTATTATTCACGCGACTATCATCCAGTGGTCACCAACACGAGTACAGTAGGTAGCGTTTGTGGTCAGGTGGGAGGTTGTGTGTAAAACGAGTACATCCTCTATGTGTGTGTGTGTGTGTACAGGTTGGCGATGAGTACGGGTAATGTTGGGAGGATGATGGTGTGTGGTGGGCGGGTGTGGTTGCCTGCTGCTGCGTCTTTCCTTTCTGTTGTCATCTGTCTGCTTCCTGCTGCTGTCACTATTAACATCCCTCCTGGGTCTGCCCTCATTGTGGACTGACTGACAAACACCAGTGCAGGGACAGATACACCTATAGGTGTAGACATGGGTACAGGAATGGTACAGATACGGGTACAGCTTGGACAATTATTTTCCAAAGTTGATGTTTTTTTAATTTGCCAAATATTTTTTTTATGAGGTAATTTATGTCTAGGAAGTGATAATACCGGGTTGTAGTCATGACTTATACATCACCTTATAGTGTGGGGGAGTAATTCCAGTTGGAGTAAGTAGTGCTCAAGGGGCAGCTGGTGTCATGTGTAATACTCAAGGGAAAGCATGTACCTAAGGCAACGCTCAAAGGACAGCGGGTATCAAGGCTAGCGCTCAAGGGACAGCTGGTGTAAGGGGTATCGCTGATGTATTATTGACGGGACAGCTCGCATTTATGTGTGTGTGTGTGTGTGTGTGTATACACCGTGACCAAGTGGTCAACTTACACATACTAAGATAAAGTATGTCGGTAACAGTTAACTCATTAGTCTTTACAGTAATAACTCGGCTTATTTTACTCCTGGGAATTTGAATTTTATTGAGCAATTTTGTCTGTGTTAGTAAGTTAATTAAGTGGTTTTATGGCTCACTGACTGACTGACTGACTTACTGTCTGACCGATTGACTAATTTACTAACTGACTTCTCATCAAACACTCGCAAAACAACAACACAGTTATACACTTTTATTATTCTGGGGTAAATCAGGTAATATTTTCTGTTACAAAAGCTCATAAGGCGGCAACGTTAATATTTATTTCTCCCTGTGCATCTAAGTCAGTATTCTTAAAGCTCCTTACGTGTGTTTCCACCCCCCCCCCCCCTCTCTCTCTCTCTCTCTCTCTCCGATCTTTGTGTCTCACATTAAACTAGAAAAGGAGTGTGATTTCTTACCATGGTCCTGGAGGTGTTGGTAAGGTACACAAGAATTAAACTCACGCACGACACTCACTATCCACTCCACCCATCCACACACACACACACCCATCCACCCACACACCCATCCACCCACACCCATCCACCCATCCACACACACCCATCCACCAACATACCCATTCACCCATACACCCACACACACCCGTCCACCGACTCATCCCTTCACTCAACAAGTCAGGAAACTATAGGCCAGTAGTCTCGAAGACCACCTGATGCGTCGGAGTAAGGAGTGACCCAGGGCCAGACAGACGGGTGCCTCAGGGTGAGCTGCTGCCGCCTCCTTCATTCCTCCAGTCATCGCCACCACTTTGCGGCTCCACCAACCACTCGCTTCCCGGGAACTGCCAATTTTGTGTGACCAGTTTAGAACATCTCCCACAAGGTGTCGCCATCTGTTGTTCGGCCTCATTACTACACGGTGCGAGCTTTGTTCCAGGGATTTTGTTTCACCTTCTGGAGGTTTAAAGGTAGAGCCCCTACCTAGTATATATATATATATATATATATATATATATATATATATATATATATATATATATATATATATATATACACACTAGCAGAATCGCCGCCCTCCGGGCGGATCACTCGCTAGGCCACGGTAGGACGCCACCCTCCGGGAGGCTCCACATTGTCTCACTGTTCAGTCCCCAAAACTTCATCTTCCATCAATAGTTCAGTAACGGTGTATGTAAGTTCCACCATGTTTTTCAGTACAACGGTACAGCAAAGTGTATTTTTTTAACATTAAACTTGCTATTACTTTATTGTCTAATCATCACTACATATAACACCACCCATCATAACTACATATAACATCATCCATCATCACTACATATAACACCACCCATCATAATTACATATAACACCACCCATCATCACTACATATAACACCATCCATCATCACTTCATATAGCACCATTCATCATCACTACATATAGCACTACCATCACTATTACCACCATCATCACTACCACCACTACTACCACCATCATCATTACCACCACCATCATTACCACTACTATCAACCAGTCTCTACCACCACCACTATCACCACAAACATGTCACTATCACCATCACCAACACTACCACTGTCACTACCACCGTCACCACCACCACTACATATAACATCATCCATCATCACTACATATAACACCATCCATCATCACTACATATTATAACAGCAGCTATCATCACTACAGATCGGTAAGGTAGTTTCCGAGATTCTCGTGCGGACACACAAATAAACACACACATACAAACAAACAGACTTACTTCTTTGTTTTATATAGATACGAGCGGAATCGCCGCCCTCTGGGCGGCTCTTTCGCTAGGCCGCGGTAGGACACCACCCTCCGGGAGGCTCCACATTGTCTCACTGTAGTACATTAAGGTAGACCACAGTTTTGGTTTTGCCATTAGCAGCAAGTATGTACAGATTTTTGCCAGTTCCCACTCTGGAGCATCCAACATAGAACTGTCCATAAGAGAAGCAAGGAAACACCAGGTTTAGGCCAACCATCTTTAGGGACTGCCCCTGGCTTTTGTAGATGGTCGTGGCAAAGCTCACTTTAACCGGGAACCGAAGTCGCTTGAACTCAAATGGCAGGTGATGAGAGGTATCCTTGGTATAAAAACGTCCCCTCCTTTAGCTTTTCCTGTCAGTATTGTAGCTTCCAGTACATTTGGCATCATGTTCTTCACCACCAGTCTTGTGCCATTGCAGAGGATTGGTGGTTCAAGATTTCTTAAGAGCACTATAGGAGTTCCAATCTTGAGAGTGAGGTGGAGAGGAGGCATTCCAGCGGGCTCCAAAGAATTAAGGAATTCCGCAGGGTACTGGACTGCTTGGTCCTGGTCAATTACTGTATCAACAGATTTGAATGAGGTCTCACTGCCTGGAAGCTGTCTGAGTAGAGTCATGTTGATTTCAGCAACTGTTTCATTCTTTGGTGCCAGAATTGCGCGTTCACGCAGCCACTTGTGATCCTTGTAGTGGTGGATAATGTTTGGGTAGACCATGTTAGTGAGCTCAGTTGAGGACTTTACAACATTTCCACATCCTTGAGGAATGATTATATTTGTCCTTCTGAATCAACAGGGAAAGTTCCATTCCCAATCTATAGTAGAAGATTTGCAAACCGTCCAGCATCCTGATCTCCTTGTAGATGTACTCTCATGTTTGTGGATAGGGTGAGTGTCTGAAAACTTCACCGGAAGGCTCACTCGCTAGGCCATGGTAAGACGCCACCCTCCGGGAGGCTCCACATTGTCTCACTGTTCAGTCCCCAAAACTTCTCTTCCATCAATAGTTCATTAACGGTGTATGTAAGTTCCACCATGTTTTTCACTACAACGGTACAGCAAAGTATATTTTTCTTAGCATTAAACTGTTATTATTTTATTGTCTAATCATCAATACATATAGCACCATCCATCATCACTACATATCATCACTACATATAACACCATCCATCATCGCTACATATAACACCATCCATCATCACTTCATATAACACCATCCATCATCACTACATATATCATCATCCATCATCACTACATAATAACACCATCCATCATCACTACATATAACATCATCCATCATCGCTACATATAACACCATCCATCATCACTACATATAACACCATCCATCATCACTACATAATAACACCATCCATCATCACTACATATAACACCATCCATCATCACTACATATAACATCATCCATCATCGCTACATATAACACCATCCATCATCACTACATATAACACCATCCATCATCACTACAGATCGGTAAAGTAGTTTCCGAGATTCTCGTGCGGACACACAAACAAATATATATATATATATATATATATATATATATATATATATATATATGCAAGTAAATCACTGTAGGTGCGCGTGATCTAGGTATATGCTGATAACCACAAGGAAAGAAGAAAACACGAAGTTCCCAAGCGCTTTCGTGTAATTCACATCTTCAGGGGTGAGTACAGATATATATATATATATATATATATATATATATATATATATATATATATATATATATATATATATATATATATATTAGTGTCTGTCATGGCGGCAGTGTTCAGAATAGTAAACTATTATATAATGTTTCCTTTTATGATAATAGTATTGTAATGTTATTAAAAATAATGATAAAACAACGGAAACAGCACTAACACTAACAAGAAGATAATAATAATGATGATGATAATGATAATAATAATGATAATAATAATAATAATAATAATAATAATAATAATATAATTACAATAATAATAAAAACAGTAGCAACATTAATAATAATAATAACAACAAAAACAACAACAAATAACAATGACTAATGACAATAACAAGTGCATAACAAAGTTACATAAGGGGTCCCTCACATTACGGTCCAGAGTAGTGTAACTGACTCGGGTATGACGGGGAGCTCCTGGGAGGTGTAATAATTAATAATAATAATGATAGTTAACGGTTTATTGAAAAAGTTCTGCAGCCCGAAGGCTGACAATATACAGTGGACAAAAAATGACTAATTACATACTAAGATATGGGGTAGGTGGGTTGTTTAATAAAAGCTTTCATTACTGAAAAAAGAAGGAACAATAATTGAACATACAAATTATTATAGTTTACAGGTGGTGGCCCGGACCTGGGTTGGTCTTGGAGACACCAGGTGGTGTGGTGTTCACGTGGTGTAGTAGCTCGTCCTCGGGTGTTGATATGATATGAAGGACCTCAAGTGGTCATGGGGACACAGGGTGGTGTGGTGTTCACGTGGTATAGTGAATCGTCCTCGGGTTTTGATATGAAGGACCCCACGTGGTCATGGAGACATCGGGTGGTGTGGTGTTCACGCGGTGCAGTAACTCGTCCTCGGGTGTTGATATGAAGGACCTCACGTGGTCATAGAGACACCGGGTGGTGTGGTGTTCACGTGGTGCAGTGACTTGTCCTTGGGTGTTGAGATGATATGAAGGACCTCATGTGGTCATGGAGACACAGGGTGGTGTGGGGTGGTGTCACAGTACCTCACTCTGCTGGGTGGTGTTATGTTATCTTGTAGTCAGGTGTAAAACTGTTGTTCCCAGGGTGGACTGATTAACACCCTCTGGTCAGAGGATGGTTCCCAGGGGTGCTTATCTCACTGGTGGGTCGCGGCTCTCACTGGTACTGTCTAGTGCTGAATTCACTGGCTTAAACACTGTTCATCACTGATCCCACTTCTTTACGAAACGAAATTGTCACTTTTGATTATACTGATATCCCGATGGTGAAGATGGGTCGTGGAGAGGGAGTACAGGAATGGGCCGAACATTGGCCAAGGGAGGGGGGGGGGGGGGCGCTGTTCAGCAGGAGCTGCTCCTGAATAGGTCTTGACCCAACGGTGGTGTGTGTGTGTGTGTGTGTGTGTTTATTTCTGCTTTATGTCTCAATTAAATCTGTGAAATATATTGTATAAAAAAGATATGTTACTAAGGGAAGGAGGGAAGGAAGGAAGGAAGGAAGGAAGGAAGGAAGGATAGAGGGATATAGAGAGAAAAGAGAGAAAGGACGGATGGAAGGAACGAAGGACAGGGGGAGATAGAGAGAGAAGAGAGGAAGAACGGGTGAAAGGAAGGAAGGGAAGAAGGAAGAGAAGAAGGAAGTAAAGACAGGAAGGACAGGGGGAGATAGAGAGAGAATAGAGGGAGGAAGGAAGAATGAAGAAAGGATTGAACTCCCTACTACATTCTCCCTATTCCATTGGTGGCTGGAGGGAGAGAAATAAGAGGAGGGGGGGAGGAGAGACGAATGGATGGAGAGGGAGATAGGAAGAGAGGGAGATAGGAAGGGAGGGGAGGAAGGAAGGGAGGGGGGGGTGGATAAAGGGGAAGGAGGTAAGAGGTGAGAGGGATAGAGGGACGGAGAGGAATGCCTTAGTGTGTGTGTGTGTGTGTGTGTGTGTTCACCTGTCGTGTTCTGCATTAACCTCGGAGCTAGAACACCTTGCGGTTATACACTGTCGTTGAAACACTCGCTGGCAATAATTAAAACACGGGATAATTGAAGTGTTGGAAACTAATAACACTCAGCAGAGATTATTTTCAAGTTTCTCTGAATTCTTTTCTTTAATCACCGTGTACAAAAGTGGTTTATGATTTTGTTGTGTTAAAGTGTGTATAGTGTGTGCTTAGTGTGTGTTTAATGCGTTTTAGTGTGTGTTTAGTGTGTGTGTGTGTGTGTGTGTGTGTGTTAAGTATGTGTTTTAGTGTGTGTTTATGCCATAGCGAGTGTACTGTATGGATCGTGTTAACATTTAAACAGTGAGAGGACATGAATGACTGTGTTTTGTTGGTGGTATGATGTGCTTATATCACACACACACACACACACACACCTCCACTAATCAGTAAGACACACCCAGCCAGTTATACAGTTTGTCACAGTCAGGCAAACAGTCAATCATACTATACTATCCACCTTCTCCAATCAGTCAGTCAGTCAGTTAGTTAATGCCACCACACCAACATTAAAGTGTGGTGAGAGGCAGAGTTCATCACACAAACTAGTTCACCTGGCCACTGAGAACATGCTAATTAAACACCTGACTATTGGAGGTAAAAAAGTTGTTTATCTTAGAGTGTGAGTCAATTTGTGGTGTATAATGATATGTTGTGTTTATACTAGATTTTTTTTAACAATACCGACGGTACTACTACTACTACCAGTTCTATTACTGCTAATAATAATAATAATAATAATAATAATAATAATAATGATAATGATAATAATAATAATAATAATAATAATAATAATAATATTTTTTTTATTGTTCGGCCGCCGAAAACTCGTCAAATTTGAAAACCAAAATACAGTGTTCATAATAACCATTTTTCCTCAACAATTTTAATTATATTACACGATTTTAATCCAGATTTTTTCTTCATATCTTCGCATGCGAAGAAGATAAATTTAAAGTCATTTTTTAGAAGAATTTATACCTAAACCATATAACTAAAAAAGTAGAGATGGTCCAAGTCATAATTTACATATATTTCTCAATTGTATTATTTTTTTCTGATATGGGAAGAATTATCATATTGCTTTTAATTTCATTCATCCATTCCTTCACCTCCCTAATATTTCTGGAAACTCTGAGAAAGTTCTATTACTATTTATTTTATATTTTTTGGTCTAATAATAATGGGTGGAGAAAGAGGCGAACGGATACTCTCCCGGGAGGTAAACATGAACCACGTTATTAATTATACAAAACAACACAAACAACTGTCCTAATTAACCTCAATTACACTGTGTTCTCTCTCTCTCTCTCTCTCTCTCTCTCTCCCTCCCTCTCTCTCTCTCTCCCTCCCTCTCTCTCTCTCTCTCTCTGGACAAGAACTCACGAGACAGCCACGAATATGTCAGTGACGTGTTGGCTGGTGGTGCTTGACGCTTGGTCCTGTGGTGTCTCTCTTGTGGCCTAAAAGACAACGGTTGGGTGGCCCGAATGTGTGTGTGTGTGTGTGTGTGTGTGTATGTGTGTGTGTGTGTGTGTGTGTGTGTGTGTGTGTGTGTGTGTGAAGTAGGCCAAATGTGTTCACAGGGAAAGATTGTTCTACCCCCAACAGGAATGCTTGCACGAGAGGCACCACAGAAGAGACCTCGGGGCGTCGAAACTAACATATATACAGACTACTTGCCTCTACTTGACCAGCCCACAGCCGACCACAGGTGGCTCTCTACTACTAGCCACGACTTTAGGGATCTCGAGGTAAGAACGAGCCCTCCCAATCACAGATGACTTACTCCTCCTCCTCTCTCATCCCTCCTCCTCCTCCTGACTCATCCCACCTCCTCCCACCAACTAACCATTAGGGGAATGTAGGTAGATAGGTTTCCATGGCGACGTATCTATCTATTCATATGCATTCATGTTCAATAAGTGGTAATAGTCAGGCCATGAAATAAAACCTAACTTAACATAACAAAACCTAACTGAAACTATAGGCCAAGATAGAGCGTAAAATATCGTCACGGATAGACTAAATCAAGGAATAAATATCTTTATACCTTGGATTAAATGTCAAACGTGCTTTTAAGAAATACAACTGTGTGTATGTGATGATGATGATAATGATGATGAACGGCTTATTGAAAGAGCATGGCAGCCGGAAGTCTGAAAATATACAGTTGCACAATTGGAGAATGGGTCTCTTGATTTACAAATAATATACAAGTGACATATGTGATACAAATATGATATATATGACTAGGTGGGGAGAAGGTCATACTACAGGGCATTTCAACATAGTGACAGTGCAAAAAGGTATGATTGACTGGGAACGAATACACTGGTTTTTTACGAGTTGTTGATAATTTTTACAACGGTTGGGACTGGTCTGTTTTTATAGCGATCAGTACGTGCTCGTATGGGCTGGATGCCATTGTTGGTGTTGAACAGCAATTCGTGGACGAGGGATCTCGGGTGGTAGTAGGAGCTGGTGATGGTGCAGAAACTTTTCACCATATTTGCAGAGGAGCTCGTGGTGATGGTCAGAGAGAGCCGAGAGGGTCAGTGTGTTGAGCGCTTCTTGATATGTGGAGTAGGAAGGGGAGAGAATAATCTTGCATGCCCTCTTTTGCACTTTCTCCAGGTGTTTACGTTGTGTGGCATTTAGGGAGGAAGACCAGGTAGGGGAGGCATAGGTGAGCTTGGAAATTATGAATGTTGAGTAAACAATGAGGAGCTCGGGCGCAGGAATTCCGAGAAACTTGAGTCGACGGAGGAGGTGGAGACGGAAACTGGAGGATTTAACAACTTCACTGACGTGTGGTTTCCAATTTAGTTTGTTGTCTATGGAGACGCCGAGGAGCTTTGTGGAATCTACAACCTGGAGTGTGTTCGGACCTAGAGTAATGGAAGGAGGTGGGACAACGTCGGAGGAAAGGTTGATGTGCATAACCATGGTCTTGGTAAGGTTGATGGTGACGTGGTTGTTGGTGGCCCAATTTTGGAGACTGTTCAATAAATCCTGGAGGGCGGTATAGTCGGGAGCAGAGTTGTTGACGCCGATCCCAATGATGGAGCACGGGTTTGCCTTGGGGCATCATTGATAAGCATAAGGAAGCAGAGTGGTCGCATCTTGGTGCCTTGGGGGACGCCACAGGTGAGTGACTGAAAAGTGGAGACAGCCCCTCGGAAGTGTGTGTGTGTGTGTGTGTGTGTGTGTGTGCCTCTGTGTATGTGCAGTGTGTGTACATGTATGTCTGTATGTGTGTGTGTGTATGTACCAGTGTATGTGCACTGTGTGTGTGTGTGTGTGTGTATGGCAGTAAGTGTGTGTGTGCCTGGATGTATGTGTGCCTGGATGTGTGTGTGTGTGTGTGGGTGCGTGTGTCTGGGTGTGTGCAATTGGGTGCGTGTGCCAGGGTGCGTGTGATTGGGTGCGTGTGCCAGGGTGCATGCACAATGTACTCTCCTGCCAGCTGCTACTTCACCATAAATGAACAGTAACGACGTACAGTAATTACGGAGCACTATGAGAGCACACCAGGTGATGCCTCATAACTGGGCCTCGTCCTGTTATCTTCAGTGTTACAGAAACTTGCTCGAGAAAGCTGCGTCTTCACCTCAAGTACTTAGTCTGGTTATGGTCCAGTGCTATTAATACGCCCTTCCTGGACCGAAAAAGCGCGGTACACTGAAAATTCTCGGTTAAGACAGACATGTGGTTGGAGATTTCAGAATACCAGCTCTAGTAATTTGATTTTTCACCTGACAGCGCCTCTAAGCTGTGCCATCGAGTCTCTGGGTCATCACGTGTTCCTTGATGAGTCACAGGAAGATATTGTCACAGGAGAGGTCGACAGTGTTGTTTTATTGTCTCTCTTACTGAAGCTGTAATGATCTATACATAGGGAAACACCTCACTCATCTGACCACAAGATCTGTAAACATGTAAGGAGAAGCATCCACACCAAGACGTCATATTAATCCTCAACACACAGTAATAATCAAGGGACTGAACACCATCATCAACACACAGTAATAATCAAGGGACTGAACACCTTAATCAACACACAGTAATAATCAAGGGACTGAACACCTTAATCAACACACAGTAATAATCAAGGGACTGAACACCATCATCAACACACAGTAATAATCAAGGGACTGAACACCATCATCAACACACAATAATAATCAAGGGACTGAACACCATCATCAACACACAGTAATAATCAAGGGACTGAACACCTTCATCAACACACAGTAATAATCAAGGGACTGAACACCTTCATCAACACACAGTAATAATCAAGGGACTGAACACCTTAATCAACACACAGTAATAATCAAGGGACTAAACACCATCATCAACACACAGTAATAATCAAGGGACTGAACACCTTCATCAACACACAGTAATAATCAAGCGACTTTAGTTTCTCATAACAGCTTCAGTTCATCGATTTTTTTCTATGACAAATTGAAGTTTTAGAGAAATTTCCCTGGATGATTTAAAATATAAAAATATTAAAAAAATCAACACTGTATGACTCTCATGCTCAAATTTCCTACCTATCAATGCACCTAAATAATACAGAAGTTTGCAAGTGCAGAAAACCTCACACGTCAGTTTGCCCTGTTAGGTAAATGTTTTGGTATTTTTCTGGAACACCTATTGGCAATACTGCAAAGTGTGGGCAGCTGGTGGCCTCAAAACACATATAAATTCCCCATTAGCTGATGCCTACATTAATATTACTATCATCATCATCATCATTATTATTATTATAATCAATACACGAAAAATCAATTAGCATGGTGGCAGTGGAAATACTGGCATTAAGGGTGAACACGAGGCTGCAGGGCTGTATGGCTGAAATAGCGAGAATAAAGTAAAACATTGTAGCGCTTGATATAGTTTATTGAAAAAACTTATGAGCTTAAATCCAAGTCCTCAGATCTGGAATCGATCCTTGTAAAAAAGAAGTTAAATTTGCTTAAGTGAACCAAACTCAATTTCTTAACTAAAAACTATTTTAAGACACGTTTTTTCTATGACATCTCCGTCGGAAATGTATATTTTTCCAGTATTTTAATAGATAAAATTACCAACAATATTATTTGTTTAAAGGGGGTAGGGCTTTGAAGTAGAGGGAAAGTGTGGGGGTAAAATACTAAAATTAACACTAAACAAACCTTTGAAAACCTGAACTAACGTTTCCTAACATTTGAAAAACCTTAAAACTATAGAAATTTACCCTATTCATGTTTTCGGTGTTTAGTAGGTGATGGTGTTGTTTTCAGAGATCACATGGGAAGGGATTCATTAACTCTAAAATGATTCTTAAAATTTTTACAAGTTAGAAAATGTTAGTTCAGGTTTTCAAAGGTTTGTTTGGTGTTAATTTTAGTATTTTACCCCACACTTTCCCTCTACTTCAAAGCCCTACCCCCTTTAAACAAATAATATTGTTGGTAATTTTATCTATTAAAATACTCGAAAAATATACTGTAAATTTCTGACGGTAATGCCATAGTGGAAAAATGTCTTAATATTCTGAACCCCTGCAAAATACGTGTTTTTAATTAAGAAATTCAGTTGGACCCAGTTATGCAAATGTATCAAAAAAGCCGTTTTTTTTTCTAAAAAAAAGTTTTTGTGATATAGTCCAGAATGCGACGTCTAGCTTTATACCTAGGTATGTAAATGCCTACCATTAACTCGCCAAGCAATTGAAACATTTAATGATTACTTAAATCCGTAATATTAGGAGGACACGTCGCCACCTGGCATTTAAAAACTGTTACTCTGAAAGCATAAGATAGAATAATTTTGATAATACAGATTTATAGCAAAATACTTTGTCTAAGAACAACATTTTTACATAATTTTCGCGACACTTGTGATGTTGGTAGGGTCACACTGGATAACGCGCTTCTCACGTGTGTTTGGGCCGAGGCCCGAACCCTTGACACCAGACCAAATAACTTATATAGCACCGCTACTCTTTTTGTAGAAACTCTTGAGAGAAAATTTTCTATTCCATCATGTTAAAGACCCTACTCATTATGGAGGAGAGAAAATCACCCAAGCCACTGGACCTCATCAAAAAAACGAGGAGGGTATGGTGGCCAAGCTGGAACATCTAGCCCCCGTTGGCACCAACCACCATGTTATGTTGTCCTTCAGATTTAACTGTTACTTGGTTCACGATAAAACTAGGCCAAGGTGCAAATATTACAATGGAAATTACGACGGGATGAGGAAGGAGATGAGGGGTATCCACTGGCCTGCCTCACTAAGGTATAAGAATGCAGACACTAAGCTGAATATCATAGCCAGTAAATTGAACCATTTAATCGATAAATAGATACCCAAGACCAAACCTAGTGCCTTCAGGAATATAGGGAGACCACTACACATGAACCATGTGGCGGTCGACAGAGTTAAGAAATCCCAGAAATTCAAGACAGGGGTTTGGTCAAACAATGAGCAGGACAGGAGAATGTATGCAAGAGCCAGGAACCAAGCAAAGGCAGAGTGTAGAAGGGCTGAAAATGAGTTCCAGAGGCCGATTGCAAGCGAGGTCAAGTCAAACCCAAAGGCGCTTTACCGCTACAGTAAGTCGAAATTAAAAACGCGAGTAGGAGTACCGGACCTGAGTCTTGAAGATGGCAGTTACCAAGATTCTGACCAAGACAAAGCAGATGCATTGAACAGTTTCCTTTCCTCGGTTGTCACAAGGCAGGACGCGAACAATCTTCCTGCGTTGAGGACAGACGGTTCGACACAGCGCTGACCCACATTGTGTTCTAAGAAGATGTTATAAGAAATAAACTGGCAAAGGTAAAGGTTCATGAGATTCACGATCCTGATATGGTGCATCCCAGAGTGCTAAGAGAGTTGTACAACGAGCTTGCTGAGCCCCTGAAGATTCTGTTCTGTAAATGCCCGGATGAGCAAATGGTCCCCAGTGATTGGAAAATGACTCAGGCGAGTCCTATTTTCATGAAGAGCGATCGACACTCCACGAATAACTATAAACTACTGAGCCTGACCAGCATAGTATGTAAAGTACTTGAGAGCATTATAAGAGATGCCATGATGGAACATCTACTATGAAACAACCTTGTAAAGGATTGCCAACATGGCTTTATGCTGGGACGATCCTGCTTAATACAATTAATCAAGGTACTGGATGTTTGGACCAGAATTTTGATCCAGGGTGGCAATATCGACAATATATACCTAGATTTTGCAAAGGCTTTCGACTGAGTGCCCCATGAAAGGCTAAAAATTAGGCTGAAAGGGTACGGGATTCGGGGAAGTGTCCGAGCGTGAATCGGAGACTTTCTCTGAAATCGCAAGCAGTGTGTGGTGATTAATGGCACGAAATCGCCATGTGTACCCGTGACAAGCGGGGTACCACAGGGCAGTGTATTGGGCCCGCTGTTGTTTGTTTGCATCATTAATGACATGCCAGAAGCGGTACACTCCCCCCATACAAATGTTTGCGGACGATGCCAAGTTATTTAGGGAAATTAAGAACCAAACAGACTGTGAAGAGCTGCAGAAAGATCTCTGTTAGCTTCAAGAATGGTCGGTAAGGAGGCGTATCATATGTCCCAAGGGGACAAAGAAACTACTTTAATTGAGACTGAATGCGAAAAGTACCGGTGTGTATGTTGATAATGAACTGAAGTTCTCGGGCCCTTGTGAGGAGAATGTGAACCAAGCAACTAAATTATTAGGTCTTATAAGAAGTTCCTCGTAACGATCTTCAAGATTGAGGTTCTTCCCCGCCTGGAGTACTGTCACCCCGTCTAGTCCCCGAGACTGTCAGTTGATTGAAAATGTCCAAAGGAGAGCCACCAGGCTGGTTCCGGCACTACGGCACCTCAACTACCCAGAGAGATTAGAGTGCCTGCAATTGCCAAGCTCATACTACAGACTGGCAAGGGGAGACCTAATTGATGTGCATAAACATCTCAAAGGGCACTAATGAGTCCAGTGTTTTTACCTGG
This sequence comes from Homarus gammarus, assembly GCA_958450375.1. Taxonomy (NCBI): domain Eukaryota; kingdom Metazoa; phylum Arthropoda; class Malacostraca; order Decapoda; family Nephropidae; genus Homarus; species Homarus gammarus. Next base: position 2,275,010 of record CAUDMG010001564.1, on the reverse strand, counting down.
AGCTAACGGACGCACGCCTCACAATAGTTGTAGCTCAAGGTTGAAGAAGCCGCAGGTCCAGAAAACTGTGGGGGCAAACTTTTTCGGAGTGAAAGTTGTGAACTCTTAGAACAACCTGCTAGAGAGTGTTGTGACGGCACCGAGTGTGATCTCTTTCGAGTCTTAAGACTAGACTTGACCAACACTGGCGCAGATACAGATACTGTACATTCAGGAGTCAGTGCATGCCCAGTACTTGCCAACAGATAGTAGGTAGCAGGCAGCTACCAAACAGGGAGGTACTACCGCCTGGGAAGATATTGGAAGCATAATGTGTTGTCTAATGGTAGACCCTGCTGCCATATGGCAACACGAAAATTGTAACCAAGTCCCAGGTTGCTCATCTGACTTTCTGCCTCATTTGCACACAATTGCTGGGTCTTAATTGTTTCTCTTACTTTGACAACACAACATACATAATGTATATCGTTTCTCATTCTTGATCTTCTTTTCTCATTTTTTTATTTATTTATGGTTATTAATATTTTTAGTATATTATTTTAATTTTTAGTACAGGTATTTTATTATTTTTTTAAGTATTATAATAATAATAATAATAGTTTATATTATCATTATCATTATCATATTTTCGCCCCCCAGGCCCTGATGTGGGTCAGTGACCTGTGCCCGGGTGGGCAAATCCCCGTAAAAAAAAAAGAAAAAGAAAAAAAGACGTGAGTGATCGTCCAAGCGGCTAACGAGCCAATCAGTGGTGAAGAGGGGTAAAAGTTAGGCAATAATTGTGTCTGCTCTTCGTCCTGTGCCTGAGATACTCGAGTTGCGGCTTGAAGGTGATTTTCTGGTCAAACCAGATTCCAAGACACTGGTGGGCGTTGGTCCAGACTACCGGCGTGTTTTGTATGGAGAGTATCTTGTCTGGTGTGTCTGTGCAGATGGCCATCGCTTTCGACTTGGCTGGATTTATCTTGAGTCCAAGTCTGTTGCACTCCTCTTCTATAAGTTGGAGTGCGTGTTGCGTGTTGGCTAGTCTGTTCGATCCTCTTACTATAAGCTGTAAGTCGTCTGCATAGCATAGGAGCTTGGCTGTTTGTCTGAAGGGAAGTTTGACTAGATTTTCCATCAGGACATTGAATAGCATTGGGCTGAGGATGACTCCTTGTGGGGTTCCGTTTTCATGGACCCAGACGCAGCTCTCATTGGCTCTACAGCTACTGTCTCTAAACCGCAGGTTAGACACCCTAGAGCAGCTCTGCTACTCTAAGCAGACAGCCGCTCCTATTCCTGCCCCAAGCACCACGTCCTACCGACCCCAGCACACCCGTCCTGCCTCAGACGCCGTCCCCGGCCCAGCAGTACCCCCTGCTGCGCCTCCTGATGCAGCCCCTGCTCCCGACTCGGCCCATGCGCCTGAGTGCGGACCCACACACCCCTCTTTTCTCCCTCAGGTACTCCCTGCTAATGTCCTGCACCCTGCTGCTGTCGTGGACCCAGCTGCTGTCACGAGCCCTCATCCGCTTCTGCTGACTCAGCCCCTGCTCCTGACCCAGGCCCACACACCCCAGCAGGCGCATCTGACGACTCTGTACCTGCCGTGAGGGAAGCACAACATTCATCTCCTCCACACACCCCTTTTCTCCCTCTCTACTCCCACAGATATTGTGTATCTAATCAGTTGTCTCTAGCGACCGGCTCATCCACGCCATCGCCGTTGTCTCACATGAGGCATGCACGCCCGTTCTGCCTCACATGTGCTAAGCAACCCCGCAGACAACAAGTCTCCTACACCACCTGGAGGGAAGGAGGGAGTATTGTAGTGGATTTCTCCCCTACAAACGCTGTTTGTCGCTGCATAGCCGACCCCACGAATTCCCCTGTGTATGCCTCATGGTCTAGGTCAACCAGCGCCGCCCACGGACCGGGGGTCAACTACTAAGCCACGCCAACCCCCGCTATTTAAGACCTGACCTCGTGGTGATCTCGTTCTTTCTACCAACACCAACCAGCCAGCAACTCCTCCTCCTCCTCCTCCGCCTGCCTGGCGGTCCTCGCTCCCGCCGGCGAGCATGGCGACCCACAAGCTGGTCCTCCTCTGAGCATCCTTACCAACCAGCTCTCTCTTCTAGCTACAGCAAGCTACACCACCTCCTCCGCCGCTGCCTGGCGGCCCCCGCTCTCGCCGGCGAGCATGGCGACCCACAAGCTGATCCTCCTCTGAGCATCCTCACCAACCAGCTCTCTCTTCTTCTAGCTACAGCCGCAGCAAGCTACACCACCTTCTCTGCCGCTGCCTGGCGGCCCTCGCTCCCGCCGGCGAGCATGGCGACCCACAAGCTGTCCTCCTCTGAGCACCCTCACCAACCAGCTCTCTCTACATCACGCTTGTAACCATGCTGCCTTCCCAGCACCAAGCTGCATTGTACATCCAATACAACATGTATACATGAGAGCACATTGTAAGTTTCCTTTCTCCATCCCATCCTGAGTGTGAAACCAAACAACCCATACCCCACAGGGAGATAGCGAATTGAATTTGAATTGAATTGAAACAGTTTATTTAGCCAGAAAAACACAGAAACAGAGTGGATAATAATAACAATATTATCCTGGCTGAACCAGTTGAGAACCAGAGCTCTCCAGTAGGCACCTGATATATACTGTACATTAGGACAGAAACAAAAGAACACAGACTCGCACCCTCGCCTTCTATATCTACAGTTCTGTGCTATTACTCTAGAATACACCAATACCGCAATAAAGGTATATGTAGCTACATACACTCATCCAAAGAAATATAATTACATATAACGAATTCCAAATATACAAAACGTGAAGAATAAGTACAAGCATCGGTGGTTCAGTGGTAGAATTCTCGCCTGCCACGCGGGAGGCCCGGGTTCGATTCCCGGCCGATGCACATTTTACCGTGGACAAACTCAAGATCACCAGAATCCTCAAGTCAGGGACGTACTTATACCAACAACGTTACTTGGGTTATGGTGACGGAGGAAGACGGGAGGGTGCAGTGGTCGAGGTATGGGTTACCTGAGATATGCAAGTCACTGTTAGTTGATTGAGAATGTCTAAAAGTGAGTCACCGGATTGGTGACTGCACGCCAGCACCTCAGGTACCAACCTACACTACAGCTAATACAACAGACGAGAAAGGAATGATTTAATATAAGTTTATAACCACCTCAGAGGACATTACTCAGTCGAGTGTTTATGTCTAGAGCTAGCGGATGCTCCACAAGAGGTCACAGCCTCAGGTTAAAGAAGCCACAAGTAGAGAAAATTATCATACTTGACCAACACTGGGACAGGTTCAGGTACATTCTAGAGCCAGTGTATACTCAGTAGTAGGTAGTAAGCAGCTACCAAACAGGGAGGTACTTCCGCCTGGGAAAATATTGGAAGCCAAATGGTATCACGAAAATTGTGACGAAGTTCCAGGTTGCTGATCTGACTTCTGCCTCATTTACACACACATGCAGGGTCTCAATTGTTTCTCTTACTATTGACAACACAATATACGTATATTGTTTCTCACTTAAGATTTTCTTCGTTTTTGCATTTCTTTATTAATATTATTATTATTATTATTACATTTTCGCCCCCCAGGCCCCGATGTGGGTCAGTGACCTGTGCCCGGGTGGGCAAATCCCCGTAAAAAAAAAGAAAAAGAAAAAAAGACGTGAGTGATCGTCCAAGCGGCTAACGAGCCAATCAGTGGTGAAGAGGGGTAAAAGTTAGGTAATAATTGTGTCTGCTCTTCGTCCTGTGCCTGAGATACTCGAGTTGCGGCTTGAAGGTGAGTTTCTGGTCAAACCAGATTCCAAGACACTGGTGGGCGTTGGTCCAGACTACCGGCGTGTTTTGTATGGAGAGCATCTTGTCTGGTGTGTCTGTGCAGATGGCCATCGCTTTCGACTTGGCTGGATTTATCTTGAGACCAAGTCTGTTGCACTCCTCTTCTATAAGTTGGAGTGCGTGTTGCGTGTTGGCTAGTCTGTTCGATCCTCTTACTATAAGCTGTAAGTCGTCTGCATAGCATAGGAGCTTGGCTGTTTGTCTGAAGGGAAGTTTGACTAGATTTTCCATCAGGGCATTGAATAGCATTGGGCTGAGGATGCCTCCTTGTGGGGTTCCGTTTTCATGGACCCAGAAGCAGCTCTCATTGGCTCTACAGCTACTGTCTCTAAACCGCAGGTTAGACACCCTAGAGCAGCTCTGCTACTCTAAGCAGACAGCCGCTCCTATTCCTGCCCCAAGCACCACGTCCTACCGACCCCAACACACCCGTCCTGCCTCAGACGCCGTCCCCGGCCCAGCAGTACCCCCTGCTGCGCCTCCTGATGCAGCCCCTGCTCCCGACTCGGCCCATGCGCCAGAGTGCGGACCCACACACCCCTCTTTTCTCCCTCAGGTACTCCCTGCTAATGTCCTGCACCCTGCTGCTGTCGTGGACCCAGCTGCTGTCACGAGCCCTCATCCGCTTCTGCTGACTCAGCCCCTGCTCCTGACCCAGGCCCACACACCCCAGCAGGCGCATCTGACGACTCTGTACCTGCCGTGAGGGAAGCACAACATTCATCTCCCCCACACACCCTTTTTCTCCCTCTCTACTCCCACAGATATTGTGTATCTAATCAGTTGTCTCTAGCGACCGGCTCATCCACGCCATCGCCGTTGTCTCACATGAGGCATGCACGCCCGTTCTGCCTCACATGTGCTAAGCAACCCCGCAGACAACAAGTCTCCTACACCACCTGGAGGGAAGGAGGGAGTATTGTAGTGGATTTCTCCCCTACAAACGCTGTTTGTCGCTGCATAGCCGACCCCACGAATTCCCCTGTGTATGCCTCATGGTCAAGGTCAACCAGCGCCGCCCACGGAGCGGGGGTCAACTACTAAGCCACGCCAACCCCCGCTATTTAACACCTGACCTCGTGGTTATCTCGCTCTTTCTACCTACACCAAGCAGCCAGCAACTCCTCCTCCTCCGCCTGCCTGGCGGTCCTCGCTCCCGCCGGTGAGCATGGCGACCCACAAGCTGGTCCTCCTCTGAGCATCCTCACCAACCAGCTCTCTCTTCTAGCTACAGCCGCAGCAAGCTACACCACCTCCTCCGCCACTGCCTGGCGGCCCTCGCTCTCGCCGGCGAGCATGGCGACCCACAAGCTGATCCTCCTCTGAGCATCCTCACCAACCAGCTCTCTCTTCTTCTAGCTACAGCCGCAGCAAGCTACACCACCTCCTCTGCCGCTGCCTGGCGGCCCTCGCTCCCGCCGGCGAGCATGGCGACCCACAAGCTGTCCTCCTCTGAGCACCCTCACCAACCAGCTCTCTCTACATCACGCTTGTAACCATGCTGCCTTCCCAGCAGCAAGCTGCATTGTACATCCAATACAACATGTATACATGAGAGCACATTGTAAGTTTCCTTTCTCCATCCCATCCTGAGTGTGAAACCAAACAACCCATACCCCACAGGGAGATAGCGAATTGAATTTGAATTGAATTGAAACAGTTTATTTAGCCAGAAAAACACAGATACAGAGTGGATAATAATAACAATATTATCCTGGCTGAACCAGTTGAGAACCAGAGCTCTCCAGTAGGCACCTGATATATACTGTACATTAGGACAGAAACAAAAGAACACAGACTCGCACCCTCGCCTTCTATATCTACAGTTCTGTGCTATTACTCTAGAATACACCAATACCGCAATAAAGGTATATGTAGCTACATACACTCATCCAAAGAAATATAATTACATATAACAAATTCCAAATATACAAAACGTGAAGAACAAGTACAAGCATCGGTGGTTCAGTGGTAGAATTCTCGCCTGCCACGCGGGAGGCCCGGGTTCGATTCCCGGCCGATGCACATTTTACCGTGGACAAACTCAAGATCACCAGAATCCTCAAGTCAGGGACGTACTTATACCAACAACGTTACTTGGGTTATGGTGACGGAGGAAGACGGGAGGGTGCAGTGGTCGAGGTATGGGTTACCTGAGATATGCAAGTCACTGTTAGTTGATTGAGAATGTCTAAAAGTGAGTCACCGGATTGGTGACTGCACGCCAGCACCTCAGGTACCAACCTACACTACAGCTAATACAACAGACGAGAAAGGAATGATTTAATATAAGTTTATAACCACCTCAGAGGACATTACTCAGTCGAGTGTTTATGTCTAGAGCTAGCGGATGCTCCACAAGAGGTCACAGCCTCAGGTTAAAGAAGCCACAAGTAGAGAAAATTATCATACTTGACCAACACTGGGACAGGTTCAGGTACATTCTAGAGCCAGTGTATACTCAGTAGTAGGTAGTAAGCAGCTACCAAACAGGGAGGTACTTCCGCCTGGGAAAATATTGGAAGCCAAATGGTATCACGAAAATTGTGACGAAGTTCCAGGTTGCTGATCTGACTTCTGCCTCATTTACACACACATGCAGGGTCTCAATTGTTTCTCTTACTATTGACAACACAATATACGTATATTGTTTCTCACTTAAGATTTTCTTCGTTTTTGCATTTCTTTATTAATATTATTATTATTATTATTACATTTTCGCCCCCCAGGCCCCGATGTGGGTCAGTGACCTGTGCCCGGGTGGGCAAATCCCCGTAAAAAAAAAGAAAAAGAAAAAAAGACGTGAGTGATCGTCCAAGCGGCTAACGAGCCAATCAGTGGTGAAGAGGGGTAAAAGTTAGGTAATAATTGTGTCTGCTCTTCGTCCTGTGCCTGAGATACTCGAGTTGCGGCTTGAAGGTGAGTTTCTGGTCAAACCAGATTCCAAGACACTGGTGGGCGTTGGTCCAGACTACCGGCGTGTTTTGTATGGAGAGCATCTTGTCTGGTGTGTCTGTGCAGATGGCCATCGCTTTCGACTTGGCTGGATTTATCTTGAGACCAAGTCTGTTGCACTCCTCTTCTATAAGTTGGAGTGCGTGTTGCGTGTTGGCTAGTCTGTTCGATCCTCTTACTATAAGCTGTAAGTCGTCTGCATAGCATAGGAGCTTGGCTGTTTGTCTGAAGGGAAGTTTGACTAGATTTTCCATCAGGGCATTGAATAGCATTGGGCTGAGGATGCCTCCTTGTGGGGTTCCGTTTTCATGGACCCAGAAGCAGCTCTCATTGGCTCTACAGCTACTGTCTCTAAACCGCAGGTTAGACACCCTAGAGCAGCTCTGCTACTCTAAGCAGACAGCCGCTCCTATTCCTGCCCCAAGCACCACGTCCTACCGAACCCAGCACACCCGTCCTGCCTCAGACGCCGTCCCCGGCCCAGCAGTACCCCCTGCTGCGCCTCCTGATGCAGCCCCTGCTCCCGACTCGGCCCATGCGCCAGAGTGCGGACCCACACACCCCTCTTTTCTCCCTCAGGTACTCCCTGCTAATGTCCTGCACCCTGCTGCTGTCGTGGACCCAGCTGCTGTCACGAGCCCTCATCCGCTTCTGCTGACTCAGCCCCTGCTCCTGACCCAGGCCCACACACCCCAGCAGGCGCATCTGACGACTCTGTACCTGCCGTGAGGGAAGCACAACATTCATCTCCCCCACACACCCTTTTTCTCCCTCTCTACTCCCACAGATATTGTGTATCTAATCAGTTGTCTCTAGCGACCGGCTCATCCACGCCATCGCCGTTGTCTCACATGAGGCATGCACGCCCGTTCTGCCTCACATGTGCTAAGCAACCCCGCAGACAACAAGTCTCCTACACCACCTGGAGGGAAGGAGGGAGTATTGTAGTGGATTTCTCCCCTACAAACGCTGTTTGTCGCTGCATAGCCGACCCCACGAATTCCCCTGTGTATGCCTCATGGTCAAGGTCAACCAGCGCCGCCCACGGAGCGGGGGTCAACTACTAAGCCACGCCAACCCCCGCTATTTAACACCTGACCTCGTGGTTATCTCGCTCTTTCTACCTACACCAAGCAGCCAGCAACTCCTCCTCCTCCGCCTGCCTGGCGGTCCTCGCTCCCGCCGGTGAGCATGGCGACCCACAAGCTGGTCCTCCTCTGAGCATCCTCACCAACCAGCTCTCTCTTCTAGCTACAGCCGCAGCAAGCTACACCACCTCCTCCGCCACTGCCTGGCGGCCCTCGCTCTCGCCGGCGAGCATGGCGACCCACAAGCTGATCCTCCTCTGAGCATCCTCACCAACCAGCTCTCTCTTCTTCTAGCTACAGCCGCAGCAAGCTACACCACCTCCTCTGCCGCTGCCTGGCGGCCCTCGCTCCCGCCGGCGAGCATGGCGACCCACAAGCTGTCCTCCTCTGAGCACCCTCACCAACCAGCTCTCTCTACATCACGCTTGTAACCATGCTGCCTTCCCAGCAGCAAGCTGCATTGTACATCCAATACAACATGTATACATGAGAGCACATTGTAAGTTTCCTTTCTCCATCCCATCCTGAGTGTGAAACCAAACAACCCATACCCCACAGGGAGATAGCGAATTGAATTTGAATTGAATTGAAACAGTTTATTTAGCCAGAAAAACACAGATACAGAGTGGATTATAATAACAATATTATCCTGGCTGAACCAGTTGAGAACCAGAGCTCTCCAGTAGGCACCTGATATATACTGTACATTAGGACAGAAACAAAAGAACACAGACTCGCACCCTCGCCTTCTATATCTACAGTTCTGTGCTATTACTCTAGAATACACCAATACCGCAATAAAGGTATATGTAGCTACATACACTCATCCAAAGAAATATAATTACATATAACAAATTCCAAATATACAAAACGTGAAGAACAAGTACAAGCATCGGTGGTTCAGTGGTAGAATTCTCGCCTGCCACGCGGGAGGCCCGGGTTCGATTCCCGGCCGATGCACATTTTACCGTGGACAAACTCAAGATCACCAGAATCCTCAAGTCAGGGACGTACTTATACCAACAACGTTACTTGGGTTATGGTGACGGAGGAAGACGGGAGGGTGCAGTGGTCGAGGTATGGGTTACCTGAGATATGCAAGTCACTGTTAGTTGATTGAGAATGTCTAAAAGTGAGTCACCGGATTGGTGCCTGCACGCCAGCACCTCAGGTACCAACCTACACTACAGCTAATACAACAGACGAGAAAGGAATGATTTAATATAAGTTTATAACCACCTCAGAGGACATTACTCAGTCGAGTGTTTATGTCTAGAGCTAGCGGATGCTCCACAAGAGGTCACAGCCTCAGGTTAAAGAAGCCACAAGTAGAGAAAATTATCATACTTGACCAACACTGGGACAGGTTCAGGTACATTCTAGAGCCAGTGTATACTCAGTAGTAGGTAGTAAGCAGCTACCAAACAGGGAGGTACTACCGCCTGGGAAAATATTGGAAGCCAAATGGTATCACGAAAATTGTGACGAAGTTCCAGGTTGCTGATCTGACTTCTGCCTCATTTACACACACATGCAGGGTCTCAATTGTTTCTCTTACTATTGACAACACAATATACGTATATTGTTTCTCACTTTAGATTTTCTTCGTTTTTGCATTTCTTTATTAATATTATTATTATTATTATTACATTTTCGCCCCCCAGGCCCCGATGTGGGTCAGTGACCTGTGCCCGGGTGGGCAAATCCCCGTAAAAAAAAAGAAAAAGAAAAAAAGACGTGAGTGATCGTCCAAGCGGCTAACGAGCCAATCAGTGGTGAAGAGGGGTAAAAGTTAGGTAATAATTGTGTCTGCTCTTCGTCCTGTGCCTGAGATACTCGAGTTGCGGCTTGAAGGTGAGTTTCTGGTCAAACCAGATTCCAAGACACTGGTGGGCGTTGGTCCAGACTACCGGCGTGTTTTGTATGGAGAGCATCTTGTCTGGTGTGTCTGTGCAGATGGCCATCGCTTTCGACTTGGCTGGATTTATCTTGAGACCAAGTCTGTTGCACTCCTCTTCTATAAGTTGGAGTGCGTGTTGCGTGTTGGCTAGTCTGTTCGATCCTCTTACTATAAGCTGTAAGTCGTCTGCATAGCATAGGAGCTTGGCTGTTTGTCTGAAGGGAAGTTTGACTAGATTTTCCATCAGGACATTGAATAGCATTGGGCTGAGGATGCCTCCTTGTGGGGTTCCGTTTTCATGGACCCAGAAGCAGCTCTCATTGGCTCTACAGCTACTGTCTCTAAACCGCAGGTTAGACACCCTAGAGCAGCTCTGCTACTCTAAGCAGACAGCCGCTCCTATTCCTGCCCCAAGCACCACGTCCTACCGAACCCAGCACACCCGTCCTGCCTCAGACGCCGTCCCCGGCCCAGCAGTACCCCCTGCTGCGCCTCCTGATGCAGCCCCTGCTCCCGACTCGGCCCATGCGCCAGAGTGCGGACCCACACACCCCTCTTTTCTCCCTCAGGTACTCCCTGCTAATGTCCTGCACCCTGCTGCTGTCGTGGACCCAGCTGCTGTCACGAGCCCTCATCCGCTTCTGCTGACTCAGCCCCTGCTCCTGACCCAGGCCCACACACCCCAGCAGGCGCATCTGACGACTCTGTACCTGCCGTGAGGGAAGCACAACATTCATCTCCCCCACACACCCTTTTTCTCCCTCTCTACTCCCACAGATATTGTGTATCTAATCAGTTGTCTCTAGCGACCGGCTCATCCACGCCATCGCCGTTGTCTCACATGAGGCATGCACGCCCGTTCTGCCTCACATGTGCTAAGCAACCCCGCAGACAACAAGTCTCCTACACCACCTGGAGGGAAGGAGGGAGTATTGTAGTGGATTTCTCCCCTACAAACGCTGTTTGTCGCTGCATAGCCGACCCCACGAATTCCCCTGTGTATGCCTCATGGTCAAGGTCAACCAGCGCCGCCCACGGAGCGGGGGTCAACTACTAAGCCACGCCAACCCCCGCTATTTAACACCTGACCTCGTGGTTATCTCGCTCTTTCTACCTACACCAAGCAGCCAGCAACTCCTCCTCCTCCGCCTGCCTGGCGGTCCTCGCTCCCGCCGGTGAGCATGGCGACCCACAAGCTGGTCCTCCTCTGAGCATCCTCACCAACCAGCTCTCTCTTCTAGCTACAGCCGCAGCAAGCTACACCACCTCCTCCGCCACTGCCTGGCGGCCCTCGCTCTCGCCGGCGAGCATGGCGACCCACAAGCTGATCCTCCTCTGAGCATCCTCACCAACCAGCTCTCTCTTCTTCTAGCTACAGCCGCAGCAAGCTACACCACCTCCTCTGCCGCTGCCTGGCGGCCCTCGCTCCCGCCGGCGAGCATGGCGACCCACAAGCTGTCCTCCTCTGAGCACCCTCACCAACCAGCTCTCTCTACATCACGCTTGTAACCATGCTGCCTTCCCAGCAGCAAGCTGCATTGTACATCCAATACAACATGTATACATGAGAGCACATTGTAAGTTTCCTTTCTCCATCCCATCCTGAGTGTGAAACCAAACAACCCATACCCCACAGGGAGATAGCGAATTGAATTTGAATTGAATTGAAACAGTTTATTTAGCCAGAAAAACACAGATACAGAGTGGATTATAATAACAATATTATCCTGGCTGAACCAGTTGAGAACCAGAGCTCTCCAGTAGGCACCTGATATATACTGTACATTAGGACAGAAACAAAAGAACACAGACTCGCACCCTCGCCTTCTATATCTACAGTTCTGTGCTATTACTCTAGAATACACCAATACCGCAATAAAGGTATATGTAGCTACATACACTCATCCAAAGAAATATAATTACATATAACAAATTCCAAATATACAAAACGTGAAGAACAAGTGCAAGCATCGGTGGTTCAGTGGTAGAATTCTCGCCTGCCACGCGGGAGGCCCGGGTTCGATTCCCGGCCGATGCACATTTTACCGTGGACAAACTCAAGATCACCAGAATGGTTGGTTGGTTGTACGGAGAGAATAGAGCATAGCTCTAAGAGTAGGAGAAGGATAAAGTACAAGGTAAAGTTCAGAAGTGGGAAGTAAAGGAGAAGGTTAACAGCAGGTGGGCTATCCACCTTGCGGAGACGGGTTTTTTTGTCTTCCGTAACTGTGCTGCATTAGAGGTTCAAGGTGTTAGGGAAGGCCGGTCTCAGCCAAGCTAAGCTAAGTTATTCTAAGTGTCCATGAGACATATTATCTTAGGGTAGGGGTGGGGGGTCCCTCCAGGTCCTTGTGGCACTGTAGGGATGATCCTCATCTTTTTTTTTTTTTTTTTTTTTTTTTTTTTTTTGAACTATTTTGGTCTTTGTTATTTGTGGGGTCCCTCCAGGTCCTTGTGTGTCTGGAGAGTTGGGCCCATCTTTTGGTTCATATTTGTTGTGTTTTTTATTGTTGTTTTGTTGTTATTTTGTATATAAAGGCTCTGGTTCTTCAATTTCATTTTTCCTACTTCTAGGCCACCATCTATGTGATATATTGTTGTTTTCATCAATTAGTTTGCTAAGTATGGGATCCTGTTCTTGTTGGATTTTTTCCCATATTGCATTTGCTTGGGTGTGTATTCTGATGTTGAGTGGGTCTATGCCGTGTTCTGTGTGTATGTCTTGTACTGTTTGTGTGTATGGTGGTTGGTGTTTTGCCGCTCTTCTGAGGGCTGTATTTTGCACTGCTTGATATTTCAGCTGATTAGTTCTTGCAATTGTGTTCAGAGGTATCGGAGGGTATTCTAAGTGTGGCCTGATCAGTGCTTTATATAGGTGCAATTGCGTGTTGGTGTTCAATTGGCGGAATCTTCTAAGTTTTGTAAGTTGTGATCTTGCCATAGCTAATCTTTCGTTGATGTGAGGGATTATTCCGCTTCTGGAGATCTTGAGTCCTAGTGTTTTTCCCTTGGCAACATATGGTATTTGTTGATTGTTAATGATAATAGGGCATGGGTTCATTTTTGCGATGTGAATTATTTGGAGTTTTTGGACATTGGTTTTTATCTTCCATTTTCGTTCATAGTTGTTTATTAACTCTATTTCTCTGCATGTTCTAATGGCCATCATTTGTTTGGATTTTCCCGGGTACCTGATTATCTGTGTAACATCATCTGCATATGCTATATATTCTGATTGCCGTGGTTGCGGCATATCTGCTGTATATACAGTGAATAATGTTGGTGATATGTTGCTCCCTTGGGGAACTCCGCTATATAGGTTGAAGGTTTGTCCTAGATGGTTGTCAATGATAAGTTTAGCCTTTCTGTTATCTAAGAAATTACACAGTAGTGCTGTGATATTGGTAGGCATATCCAATTTGATTATTTTATATTTCATTCCTTCATGCCAGACTTTGTCAAACGCTTTTGAAACATCTCTTAAAATTATATTACATTGTTCTTTGTTACTTGCAGCATTTGCGATTGACTCGTATATTAAAGCTATTGCTGTATTGGTTCCTCGGTTTTTTCGAAAGCCGTGCTGTCTCGGATTATATTTATTTTCTTGGTCAAGAAAATTTCTGAGTCTGTGGTTAATTATTTTTTCCAATATTTTCCCGGGTGTTTCCAGTAGTGAGATGGGTCTGTAGTTTTCTGCTTGAGTATGGTTCTTTCCTGCTTTCGGGATGAGTCTGATTTTGGCTAATTTAAATTTGGTAGGAAAAAAGCCAGTTGCAAGTGAGGCATTGTATATATTTTTGAGCTGTTCGATCATATTCTGAGGAATGTTTTGTAGTACGACTTTATTAATTTGGCTTATGCCAGGTGCTTTATTCTTAAAACTTGCTATTGTTTTTACAATATCATTTTGAGTTAGAGGAGCAATTATTGAGTTGTTGATGTTTAAAGAGTTGAGGTTAATTTTTTCTGTGGGTTTCCATTTCTCTGTGTTCTGGTTCAAATATATTCTGGTAGCCTGTTCAGTTTCTTGGCAGAAGCTTCTATTATCTTCGTCGTTGATTGTAAAAATGTTTTTCCAAAATTCTCTAAATATTGGCTCTTTTTCATGTGGTTCTGTTGCTTTTCTACCATTTTTGTCCTTAATATAACTCGTGTCTTCCGAATTAGTTCCCATTAGGTTTTTAATTTTTTTCCAGAATGCTTTTGGGTTTCTGTGATCTGCTTGTGTGTCCTGAATCAGCTTGTTCCATGTTTCATTGTATTTGTTCTTACTTATTTCTTTCAGTTCTTCTTTTAAATTCCTGTATAATATTCTGATGTCATTGTTCCACCCGTGTGTTTTGGTGAATTCATATAGATTGGTAAATCTAGTTTGTATCATTTTCTCTTCATGTGTTAATTGTGCATGTGGTAGTGTACGGTATGTTGTTTTTGGGATATTGTTTTGCATTGCTGATGTTACTTCATTGTACCATTTGTCCAATGATTTGTCGATCTCAGTTGTGTCTTTATTGTGTAGGAGTGTTGGTTCGTTTTTGCTGAGATCCAATTTAAATTTTTCCCAATTTGCTCTATTAAGTGAAAATCTTGGGATTGATGGAATTTGTATCGGAGACGTGGATAAAGTTGCTATTATGGGTAAATGATCACTGGTTGTTGTGGGTCCAGCTTTTAAATGTACATTGAGATGGTGATGCCTGTTGGTTAAAACAATATCAGGTTTCCCAGTGTTACCGGCTGATACGTAAGTTGCGAAGTCGGGCCCAAGGTGAGTTATTGTCCCGTGTTCGATGAAAGCATGTAGAATTTTTCCTCCTGGGTTTCTGATATTATTTCCTAGGGTTGTGTGTTTAGCATTGAGGTCTCCTATAAAGTATGCTGGTTTATTTTGTCTCATTAGTTTTAAAATATCACCTGTAGGGAATACTGGCCTTCTAAATGTTAAATAAGACGTTCCAATTAATATTGGGCCTCTGGTTGTGTTTACTTCGGCTGCAAGAAAGTTGCTATGAAAGTTGTCTATGATTTTATACTGTATATTGCGTTTTATAGCTATTGCTATGCCGTCGTGTGGTTCATCATGGATGTTCATTTGATGTACATGATAGTTAAAAATCTTGATTTTATCACCTTTTTTCCGACCATGTGCGTTGATAAGAATAATGTCTGGATCTATTGTGCTATATATATTGGTGAGTTCTGATTTCCTCATCAAATTCCAGGCAAGGACGTTGTGCTGGATTATCTTTAATAATTTAGTTTGTGTAATCGTGGATCCCGCGAACTTGGTGTAGGATGTTTGCTAGCTCGTGCATCTCCTGGTGAGTGTCTACTCCTTTCCTCCTTGAGTCCAGTTCTGATTTTCTTAAACTTGGTGACATCCACTCTTTCGATCCTATTATATTTGGTACTTAAAAGTCCTGCAGTTATTAATTGGTCTATATAGGTTTCTTCTACCCTATCGTCTTCGTAGGTGAATTTTACAGTGCCTTCCTTGATTTCCTGCAGAAGTCTGTCATTTGATATTGTAGGTGGTGTGTTGACTGAATAAAAGCGGATGCCGATCTCATTGCCCAAGTCTGCTGGCTGCACATCGCTTGGTGAAGATGGGGGGGCACGATGGCCAGAGTGGGATTCTTTTCTTAATTTTGCTTTGGTCGGATCAACTTTTGCAGGTAGTGATTTCTCTGTTTGCTGAGTGGTGGAGTCTGATGATTTGCGGTGTGGTGTGACTTCTTGGGTGATAGGGTCTGTTTCCATGACGGTTTCTTCTGTGAATTGTTTGGTTTTGTGCTCCTGTGGTTTCATTGCTCCCAGGCTACTCTCGGTGACGATTTTAAATATTTCTGTTGAGGGGGCGTCGTCTGGAAATTTTACCTCTGGCAGATTGTTTGCCGCAAACATTTCTCTAATCGTTTTTCCGAATGTTCCTGGTTTTGCAATATTATTGAGGTGTGCATGTATTATACTAGTTAGGATAGTGAAAGGTAATCCTTCACTCAGATTGAGGTATGTCGGCTGCATGAGGGGATTTTCTTTAGTTTTCTTCAGTACTTTAGATGTGGTATCTTGCAGCTTTGCAATTGCTGCATATGTTTTGTTGGGGTCTGTTTCAATCTTCTTATTTGTTCTTTCCTTTTCTCTCAGGTTTCTAATTATTTCTTTTCTTATGGGACAACGCGCTGCTAGTGTTCGATGTTCCCCATTACAGTTCAGGCATTTTGGGTTATCTTTATTGCTACATTCTCTGAATGTATGGCCCTCTGTTGCACATTCAGAGCAGTACTTCTTATCTTTTAGAGGACAGTTTGCAGCTAGATGATTATATTTGTAGCAATTCCAACAGGGTGTTATTGGAAAAAATTCCTCCTGCTCAATTTGATATTTTGTCAGATGATAATGGGATATACACAGGCCATTCTCTAGGGCTTTTTGTGCCATGGAGATCTCTCCAAACCTGACCTTCATCATGGTAGGAGCACCAGGCATTAACACAACCTCCTCGACTCTGGCCCATGCGTTCTTCTCTTGTATATTATTGGCAATATCATTTGGTGTTTGTTTCAGTATGCTCTTATCTACTCTTTTAATCACTATGGACTTTTTGGCTCGTAGTTGAGGTGGTATTACAATTTCGAATCCGTGTTCTTTTAGTTTCTTTGTTGATTCGTCTGAGAGCATATTGTCTACATCTTTTTCTTCAAGACAAAGGACTATGTAAGAGTCCTTTGTTTCTATTAGTGCGGCAAATTTGATGTTTAACTGGGCACACAGTAGTATACCCAGTTCCTCTTTGCGTTTTTCCGATACGCCCCCCAAAAGGGAGCGTACCCGTATCCTATTTCCGGTTGTCCTAGTCATTGCATATGGTCGTTCTCCGTGGCATCAGTCTTATTGTAATTTTGTACAGTTGCCCTACCTATCCAGGCGAGCAACCTAAACACAGGAATTACAGCACCCCCCACCGCCACTTGCTGGTCGAATGGTCGTAGGGTGGTTCCTGTGTCACTCACCTAGTAACCCCGTTAGGGGAACCTATATCCCTATTGTTGTAAATGCTCACTTATAGGCGTGAACTTGATGTGTACCTAATCGGGGGATGGGTGGAGGATTAAGGATTTGCGACCCCCTTCCTAGGTGGAACACGCACGATCACGGTTTCCCAGGAAGGCTCGGCGGAGGGGTGGGTTCTGCTCCTACCCCCTTTCGTGTTCACAAACCCCACCAGTGGAGGTGAACAGTTACAGGGGGGACCCAAGGACGAATACACCTCTAGGGTGCAGGTCCCCAGGCCAGAGCGAATAAAGAAGGAAGAACAAGGTAAAACAGCCAGAGGTGCAATTGACACCAATGGGATCGCGGCCCAAATCCGCTACAGAAAGCCGTTTCAGATCACCCGATCAGGGCCGCCTCTGATCAGGAGTCACCCCTGATCAGTAGGGAAGCACAGAAAGGGCGTTGTCTGCAACGAGCTTACCGGTTATGTGTAGTGATGGTGGTGAGGTGGTCGATTTCGTTCAGGTCGTCAACGGTTGAAAGACAGGCTGGCAGGCTTAAGCAGTGAAGGTTCTAGAAAGAGGTCCGTTCACGGCGAAGGCTGGCTGGCGAATGATCACCAGAATCCTCAAGTCAGGGACGTACTTATACCAACAACGTTACTTGGGTTATGGTGACGGAGGAAGACGGGAGGGTGCAGTGGTCGAGGTATGGGTTACCTGAGATGTGCAAGTCACTGTTAGTTGATTGAGAATGTCTAAAAGTGAGTCACCGGATTGGTGCCTGCACGCCAGCACCTCAGGTACCAACCTACACTACAGCTAATACAACAGACGAGAAAGGAATGATTTAATATAAGTTTATAACCACCTCAGAGGACATTACTCAGTCGAGTGTTTATGTCTAGAGCTAGCGGATGCTCCACAAGAGGTCACAGCCTCAGGTTAAAGAAGCCACAAGTAGAGAAAATTATCATACTTGACCAACACTGGGACAGGTTCAGGTACATTCTAGAGCCAGTGTATACTCAGTAGTAGGTAGTAAGCAGCTACCAAACAGGGAGGTACTACCGCCTGGGAAAATATTGGAAGCCATATGGTATCACGAAAATTGTGACGAAGTTCCAGGTTGCTGATCTGACTTCTGCCTCATTTACACACACATGCAGGGTCTCAATTGTTTCTCTTACTATTGACAACACAATATACGTATATTGTTTCTCACTTTAGATTTTTTTCGTTTTTGCATTTCTTTATTAATATTATTATTATTATTATTACATTTTCGCCCCCCAGGCCCCGATGTGGGTCAGTGACCTGTGCCCGGGTGGGCAAATCCCCGTAAAAAAAAAGAAAAAGAAAAAAAGACGTGAGTGATCGTCCAAGCGGCTAACGAGCCAATCAGTGGTGAAGAGGGGTAAAAGTTAGGTAATAATTGTGTCTGCTCTTCGTCCTGTGCCTGAGATACTCGAGTTGCGGCTTGAAGGTGAGTTTCTGGTCAAACCAGATTCCAAGACACTGGTGGGCGTTGGTCCAGACTACCGGCGTGTTTTGTATGGAGAGCATCTTGTCTGGTGTGTCTGTGCAGATGGCCATCGCTTTCGACTTGGCTGGATTTATCTTGAGTCCAAGTCTGTTGCACTCCTCTTCTATAAGTTGGAGTGCGTGTTGCGTGTTGGCTAGTCTGTTCGATCCTCTTACTATAAGCTGTAAGTCGTCTGCATAGCATAGGAGCTTGGCTGTTTGTCTGAAGGGAAGTTTGACTAGATTTTCCATCAGGACATTGAATAGCATTGGGCTGAGGATGCCTCCTTGTGGGGTTCCGTTTTCATGGACCCAGAAGCAGCTCTCATTGGCTCTACAGCTACTGTCTCTAAACCGCAGGTTAGACACCCTAGAGCAGCTCTGCTACTCTAAGCAGACAGCCGCTCCTATTCCTGCCCCAAGCACCACGTCCTACCGACCCCAACACACCCGTCCTGCCTCAGACGCCGTCCCCGGCCCAGCAGTACCCCCTGCTGCGCCTCCTGATGCAGCCCCTGCTCCCGACTCGGCCCATGCGCCAGAGTGCGGACCCACACACCCCTCTTTTCTCCCTCAGGTACTCCCTGCTAATGTCCTGCACCCTGCTGCTGTCGTGGACCCAGCTGCTGTCACGAGCCCTCATCCGCTTCTGCTGACTCAGCCCCTGCTCCTGACCCAGGCCCACACACCCCAGCAGGCGCATCTGACGACTCTGTACCTGCCGTGAGGGAAGCACAACATTCATCTCCCCCACACACCCTTTTTCTCCCTCTCTACTCCCACAGATATTGTGTATCTAATCAGTTGTCTCTAGCGACCGGCTCATCCACGCCATCGCCGTTGTCTCACATGAGGCATGCACGCCCGTTCTGCCTCACATGTGCTAAGCAACCCCGCAGACAACAAGTCTCCTACACCACCTGGAGGGAAGGAGGGAGTATTGTAGTGGATTTCTCCCCTACAAACGCTGTTTGTCGCTGCATAGCCGACCCCACGAATTCCCCTGTGTATGCCTCATGGTCAAGGTCAACCAGCGCCGCCCACGGAGCGGGGGTCAACTACTAAGCCACGCCAACCCCCGCTATTTAACACCTGACCTCGTGGTTATCTCGCTCTTTCTACCTACACCAAGCAGCCAGCAACTCCTCCTCCTCCGCCTGCCTGGCGGTCCTCGCTCCCGCCGGTGAGCATGGCGACCCACAAGCTGGTCCTCCTCTGAGCATCCTCACCAACCAGCTCTCTCTTCTAGCTACAGCCGCAGCAAGCTACACCACCTCCTCCGCCACTGCCTGGCGGCCCTCGCTCTCGCCGGCGAGCATGGCGACCCACAAGCTGATCCTCCTCTGAGCATCCTCACCAACCAGCTCTCTCTTCTTCTAGCTACAGCCGCAGCAAGCTACACCACCTCCTCTGCCGCTGCCTGGCGGCCCTCGCTCCCGCCGGCGAGCATGGCGACCCACAAGCTGTCCTCCTCTGAGCACCCTCACCAACCAGCTCTCTCTACATCACGCTTGTAACCATGCTGCCTTCCCAGCAGCAAGCTGCATTGTACATCCAATACAACATGTATACATGAGAGCACATTGTAAGTTTCCTTTCTCCATCCCATCCTGAGTGTGAAACCAAACAACCCATACCCCACAGGGAGATAGCGAATTGAATTTGAATTGAATTGAAACAGTTTATTTAGCCAGAAAAACACAGATACAGAGTGGATTATAATAACAATATTATCCTGGCTGAACCAGTTGAGAACCAGAGCTCTCCAGTAGGCACCTGATATATACTGTACATTAGGACAGAAACAAAAGAACACAGACTCGCACCCTCGCCTTCTATATCTACAGTTCTGTGCTATTACTCTAGAATACACCAATACCGCAATAAAGGTATATGTAGCTACATACACTCATCCAAAGAAATATAATTACATATAACAAATTCCAAATATACAAAACGTGAAGAACAAGTGCAAGCATCGGTGGTTCAGTGGTAGAATTCTCGCCTGCCACGCGGGAGGCCCGGGTTCGATTCCCGGCCGATGCACATTTTACCGTGGACAAACTCAAGATCACCAGAATCCTCAAGTCAGGGACGTACTTATACCAACAACGTTACTTGGGTTATGGTGACGGAGGAAGACGGGAGGGTGCAGTGGTCGAGGTATGGGTTACCTGAGATATGCAAGTCACTGTTAGTTGATTGAGAATGTCTAAAAGTGAGTCACCGGATTGGTGCCTGCACGCCAGCACCTCAGGTACCAACCTACACTACAGCTAATACAACAGACGAGAAAGGAATGATTTAATATAAGTTTATAACCACCTCAGAGGACATTACTCAGTCGAGTGTTTATGTCTAGAGCTAGCGGATGCTCCACAAGAGGTCACAGCCTCAGGTTAAAGAAGCCACAAGTAGAGAAAATTATCATACTTGACCAACACTGGGACAGGTTCAGGTACATTCTAGAGCCAGTGTATACTCAGTAGTAGGTAGTAAGCAGCTACCAAACAGGGAGGTACTACCGCCTGGGAAAATATTGGAAGCCATATGGTATCACGAAAATTGTGACGAAGTTCCAGGTTGCTGATCTGACTTCTGCCTCATTTACACACACATGCAGGGTCTCAATTGTTTCTCGTACTATTGACAACACAATATACGTATATTGTTTCTCACTTTAGATTTTTTTCGATTTTGCATTTCTTTATTATTATTATTATTATTATTTCTATTATATTTTCGCCCCCCAGGTCCCTATGTGGGTCAGTGACCTGTGCCCGGGTGGGCTATTCCCCGTATAAAAAAGCAATGTGCCTGACTGTTTGGAGCAGTACAGTAGTTTCCAAACTTTTCAACTTCAGGGACCAGCATAGAGTGCTATAAATCTACAACCCAACAAACAGACAACAGGAGCTCAGTGTGATATTATTATTCCACATTGTTGTGAGTGCGTTGTGTATGGAAATTGGCTGATGTTTGGCTGTTGTCTATAAATTAGGATTATATTTTTTTTTTATCAGTTTACAGTAATATGAAGTGACGGAAGGAAGTAGCATCGGTGGTTCAGTGGTAGAATTCTCGCCTGCCACGCGGGAGGCCCGGGTTCGATTCCCGGCCGATGCAAATTTTACCGTGGAATACTCAAGATCGCCGGAATCTTTATGTCAGGGGCGACCTTGTACCAACGAGGTTATTTCGGGTTAAGGTTAAGGAGGAAGAGGAGAGGGTTCAGTGGTCGAGGGAATTTAATTTTGCCGCTTACAGCGGTTAGATTATTGTGCACCCCATACTCATCTTGTGAGCGGTAGCGCAAAAGGATTACGGAGTATGATTTAGAGAGGGTCAGAATAACTATCCCCCGTGGTCAGGATATTATGGCATTAAATGTTACACAGTATTTCAAATAAATTCTTTGTTTAATTCTACACATAAAGGGTAACTTAATCGCAACTGCGTGAGTACAGGAGTGTGAGGCAGTATGTCAGGCAACACTTTGTTATTCACATTTGCACAAGAGGTATTCAAGCACATTGTGTGTTTGGTTCTATACATGGGAACTGATATAGCTACTAAGTGCAAGAAGGTTGATACAATCTTAATATGTCAGCTATCTTGCCATTAGAGATGAAGTTTTTGTGCCATTTCACACACAGTGTGCTTGGACCTGTCCCGAAAAGGTTCTATCTTCACACAGTCGAGGACGTAGTGTTCAAATGTGTAGCCACATATTTGACCACACACTTTACATTTAGTCTTGTTCACATCAGCTTGAGGAACATACTGCCAGAGGTACTTATATCCTAACCTTAGTCTAGCGGTTACAACATCTTGTAAACTAGTGATCTTGTTTCTTGCTCCATATACATGTTTCATTTGATACTTCTCATTATGGTAAACTATGGATCTGTCATGTTGAGGCCGATGTGAGAGGGGATCCACAACAGTTTCATCTTGACACCCCGGTCAACAGGGTACGCATATTTGTGTCTGGCTTCTGAGACAACATGACAACTTGAGTCGAGGGTGTCACGTGCAAGTAGAGAGGATAGAGAGTCAGTGATGATGAGACTGTTAGTGACAGTGGTTTCAATGAATTTGATAGCTGTGAGTATGGCAACTAATTCAATTGTATTTCTGTTAGGTTGAGTCACAACGATAGCACTTCCAGCCCTCCCACAGGCGGTGTTAGGAGATCCATCAATGTAGATGGTCTGTGTGATATTATCATTAGTCTGTAGGGTGTGTATGTGTTAAGAGCTTTCACTTTGGCAGTGTTTTGGAGATAAATACGTTGTGTAATTAATTTTTTAGGCGGATATGTGGGTATTGTGATAACGAAGGGAACTGTCCGCCAGGGTGGAAGGAAGTGCTGTTGTCTCAACTTTGTACAGATGGTCTAGTCCAAACATATTCGTATGTGTAACTGTAGTTTGGATCCATTTCGATACACTAGTCCCATGGTTCATGCATTCTAGCAATTTTACGGAAACAATGTTACCAGGATCACCACGCAAAAGCCTCAGGGCTATCATGAGGTTGACTTCAATTATTCTATCTTTGACACTGAGTATACCTAGTTCTTTCCTCATATTAAGTACTTTAGTGCTCATGGGACATTCTAGGATAATTCTGAGGGCTTTAATTTGCATTTTTTCGAGCTTGTCAACGCCTTTCCCGTCACGAAGGACCAGGGCTGGTGTGTGTTAATCTATCAGAGATATTATATAGCCTAGGTACATTGTCTTAACAATTCTAATATTAGCACCATAATGTGGGCTGTACCCCGCTACACTTCTAAGAGGTTTCAGTCTGTCAGTACATTTGCGGGTTAGCTGTTGTATGGCAGGTAAGGTACAAGGAACGGAGACACCAATATATTGAAAAGAACACACATAGTCAATAGTGTTGTTACCTTATCCTGAACTTGGCGGGGTCGCGTTTTCGGTTACCAGCATGATTGCTGAACACCTTAGTTTTCTCAGCGGAGATAATAAGACCCAGGTTCTCACAGGCTGCATGTACATGGTTCAGGATGGTTTGCATTTCACGATGAGTTTTAGTATGTATAAGAATATCATCAGCGTAGCTGATTGTGATATTGCTGGGGTTTTCTGGTATTAAATTTAATTATGCATTCATAAGAACATGGAACAAAGTGGGGCTAAGTACTCCACCTTAGGGGTACCAAGTTGCAAATGTTTACCTTTCACTTTTGTAACTGTGAAACAGTGCAGCAGGGGTGATTTAATATAAGTTTATAAGCACCTCAGAGGATATTACTAAGTCGAATGTTTATGTCTAAAGCTAGCAGTTGCTCCACAAGAGGTCACAGCCTCAGGTTATAGAAGCCACAAGTAGAGAAAATTATCATACTTGACCAACACTGGGACAGGTTCAGGTACATTCTAGACCAGTGGTTCTCAACCTTTTTCACTCCATTCCCCCCTTAAGGAATTTTCAACATCCTCGTGGCCTCCTTCATTTTTCTCCCAGAACAGACAAACAGACAAGTGATAAAGACTAAAGAATGATAAAGAAGGACAGATAAATAGGACAAGAGTTAGAATGGCTAACACACACACACATTCACATACATAACAAGCCCATGCATTCACACATAAAGCCCACATACAGTCATACACAAACATGCACACAGGTAAACATTCACACTCAATCTAGCAAGCTGAAGTGTACTTCCTGTAAGCAAGAACACGCCTCCTTTGACAAACACTGCCCAACTTGGAAGAATGAGAATAGTGAGTCATACCAATTTAGCACTAAAAATGGTAGGATTATATAAGTAAAGAATGAGTATGAACTACAATGGCATCAATAAATAAGGAAATAATTTATAAAGGATGTGTACAAATATTTCACCCACGTAAAGCAGCGACCACATGAATTATGAAACAAAATAAGTAACACCAATTACGGAGGACATTATGCTTGAGTCAAACTCAAACACAATATATGGTTCTGAGACAATACACTCCACTGTTTTCGTGACGGTATCCCAGGCCATACTGAGATCATTCGGTCCTATCACCACTTGCAAAGGGATGACACACGGACACGTACTGAACAAGTCAGTTCAGCAGCTCGGTCCAGCGCCTGTCACACATAATCCGTAAAAAATAAAACAAAAATAGCACCAGAGTAGGTAAATATTAAAATTGTATTGTCGTTACGATTAAACAAAATACAAAAAAAATAATGAAAATTCTCTTCTGCCAAGTCAAAATAAGTAATACAAATTTTGTTTAATTCAGATTCACAACATTATTTGGAAACGTACAATTTATAACAGCTCGCCGTGGCTCCTCTAAATTCTTGCCGTGGCTACCTTGGTTGAGAATCACTGTTCTAGAGCCAGTGTATACTCAGTACTTACCACAAATGTGCCTGACCATCTAGAGCAGGGGTCACCAAACTACGGCCCGCGGGCCAGATCCGGCCCGCGACGTCAGTTCATCAGGCCCGCTGACGGTACTTGAATTTGCTTGATAAAACGTATGGAACACGAGACGTTGTGATACAATTTAAATATAAATATAAATATTATGGGGCCCGCGTTCGTCATTCTTTCAGTTATCCGGCCCACTGTGAAAAAAGTTTGGTGACCCCTGATCTAGAGCAGTACAGTAGTTCCGAAACTTTTCAACTTCACGGACCAGAGGAGAGTGAGCAAAATTCTGTGGATCAGTAATTATAGATATTTTATATTTACAATATACTTAGTTCATGTACAGTTGACCCTCGGTAATTCGTGAGATTGGGACCAATAATTACTGGGAAATATCTTTTTTGAGATACACCATTCTAGTGTGGAAGATGGGGTACGGGAACTGACACAAAAAATACACACAAAATGCCTTCAAACGTTTATTTCCGTAAATATTGGCAGCAGCTCAGAAGTGAGGATCCACTGTGCTTACAGTATATTCTTGTCTTTTAATAATATAATCTTTACGCTGCATCGTAGACGAATAGTTTAAAAAATAGTAATATATTAGATAAAGCGGAAAGGAACACAAGACATTCTACCCCCCGTGACCGACGGACTAAATTCAATAAATCGTCAATCGTCTTCCGCCAGGCCACCCAAGACTCGATTCAGCTGACAGTTGCCACAGATTAAATAAATTAAACTTTACTAATAAGGATGGAGGGAAAGATGGGGGAAGGCGTCTATGATAAGGGTACTATACTGGGGTGGTGATGATGGAGAGGACGGATGGTATCGTGGTGGAGGGAGATGTAGGTGAATAGTGTATGGAGGGAGGGGGAGGTGAATAGTGTATGGAGGAAGGGGGAGGTGAAGAGTGTATGGAGGGAGGGGGAGGTGAAGAGTGTATGGAGGGAGGGGGAGGTGAAGAGTGTATGGAGGGAGGGGGAGGTGAAGAGTGTATGGAGGGAGGGGGAGGTGAAGAGTGTATGGAAGGAAGTGGAGGTGAAGAGTGTATGAAGAGAGGGGGAGGTGAAGAGTGTATGAAGAGAGGGGGAGGTGAAGAGTGTATGAAGAGAGGGGGAGGTGAAGAGTGTATGAAGAGAGGGGGAGGTGAAGAGTGTATGCAGGGAGGGGGAGGTGAAGAGTGTGTGAAGAGAGGGGGAGGTGAAGAGTGTGTGGAGGGAGGGGGAGGTGAAGAGTGTGTGGAGTGAGGGGGAGGTGAAGAGTGTGTGGAGGGAGGTGGAGGTGAAGAGTGTGTGGAGTGAGGGGGAGGTGAAGAGTGTATGAAGAGAGGGAGAGGTGAAGAGTGTATGAAGAGAGGGGGAGGTGAAGAGTGTATGGAGGGAAGGGGAGGTGAAGAGTGTATGAAGAGAGGGGGAGGTGAAGAGTGTGTGGAGGGAGGGGGAGGTGAAGAGTGTGTGGAGGGAGGGGGAGGTGAAGAGTGTGTGGAGTGAGGGGGAGGTGAAGAGTGTGTGGCGGGAAGGGGAGGTGAAGAGTGTATGGAGTGAGGGGGAGGTGAAGAGTGTGTGGAGGGAGGGGGAGGTGAAGAGTGTGTGGAGGGAAGGGGAGGTGAAGAGTGTGTGGAGGGAGGGGGAGGTGAAGAGTGTATGGAGGGAGGGGGAGGTGAAGAGTGTATGGAGGGAGGGGGAGGTGAAGAGTGTGTGGAGTGAGGGGGAGGTGAAGAGTGTGTGGAGGGAGGGGGAGGTGAAGAGTGTGTGGAGGGAGGGGGAGGTGAAGAGTGTGTGGAGTGAGAGGGAGGTGAAGAGTGTGTGGAGGGAGGGGGAGGTGAAGAGTGTGTGGAGGGAAGGGGAGGTGAAGAGTGTGTGGAGGGAAGGGGAGGTGAAGAGTGTATGGAGTGAGGGGGAGGTGAAGAGTGTGTGGAGGGAGGGGGAGGTGAAGAGTGTGTGGAGTGAGGGGGAGGTGAAGAGTGTGTGGAGTGAGGGGAGGTGAAGAGTGTGTGGAGTGAGGGGGAGGTGAAGAGTGTGTGGAGTGAGGGGGAGGTGAAGAGTGTGTGGAGGGAGGTGGAGGTGAAGAGTGTGTAGAGTGAGGGGGAGGTGAAGAGTGTGTGGAGGGAGGGGGAGGTGAAGAGTGTATGGATGGAGGGGAGGTGGGGAGTGAATGGATGGAGAGGGAGGTGAGGAATGTATGGATGGAGGGGAGGTGAGGAGTGAATGGATGGAGAGGGAGGTGAGGAATGTATGGATGGAGGGGAGGTGAGGAGTGTATGGATGGAGGGGAGGTGAGGAGTGTATGGATGGAGGGGAGGTGAGGAGTGTATGGATGGAGGGGAGGTGAGGAGTGTATGGATGGAGAGGGAGGGAAGGAGTGTATGGAGGACGATGGAGGTGAGGCGTATATGGAGGGAAGGGGAGCTGAAGAGAGTATTGAGGGGGAGATGAGGAGTGAATGGAATTAGGGAGAAATGTGGAGTAAATTGAGGAGGAATATAATGATTTTGTTTGAGGGAGGAAGGTGATGAGAAGTGGGTGAAGCTAGGATGAAAGTGGGAGTGAGTGAGAGTGAGGAGAATTATGGAGAATACGGTTTTGTGCGTGCGTGCGTTACCTAAATTATCCACACATTCCCTCCTCCTATATAACATTGAGATATATCACCAACAGCCATATATCTCTAACTATATTTTCCTGCTATAAATTCACAACCCAACAAACAGACAACAGGAGCTGACTGTGTTATTATTCCAGATTGTTATGAGTGCGTTGTGTATGGAAATTGGCTGATGTTTATTTGCCGGGGCTGTAAATTGGGATTAGAAATGAGATTTGTCTTTTGTAGCACTGAAGGGAAATATAAATAAGATTTTAATATTTAGTAAAATGGATTAACATTGAGAATAAGCATCGGTGGTTCAGTGGTAGAATTCTCGCCTGCCACGCGGGAGGCCCGGGTTCGATTCCCGGCCGATGCACATTTTACCGCAGAGTAACTCGCCAAGATCGCCAAATCTTTATGTCAGGAACGCCCTTGTACCAACGACATTATTAGGTGAGAATGGTCACGGAGGTGAGGGCGGAGGGGAAGGGGTGGTAGAGGGAGTGAGAAAGGAGCGGGTGGCAGAGGGACGAGGAAGGGGTCCCCGAGATATACTAGTCACTGTCAGTTTATTGAGAATCTCTAAAAGTGAGTCACCAGACTGGTGCATGCACGCCAGCACCTCAGGTACCAGCTTACACTACAGGTTCACTACAGCTGTGAAACAGACGATAGAGGGGTGATTTAACATAAGTTTATAAGTATCTCAGAGGACATTACGCAGTCGAGTATTAATGTCTAGAGATAGCGGAAGCGGATGCACCAAAAGAGGTCACAGCCTCAAGTTAAAGAAGCCACATATAGAGAAAATTGTCATACTTGACCAACACTGGGACAGGTTCAGGTACATTCTAGAGCCAGTGTATGCTCAGTACTTACCAACAATGTGTCTGACTGTCTTGAGCAGTACAGTAGTTCCCAAACTTTTCAATTTCACGGACCAGCGGAGAGTGAACAAAATTCTGCGGATCGGTAATTGTAGATATTTTATATTTACAACATACTTAGTTCATATACAGTAGACCCTCGGTATTTCGTGAGGGTATTAGAGGGTATTAGAAATAAACTGTCCAGGCTAAAGGTCCCTAAGAGTCCCGGACCTAACATGGTGCATCCTAGAGTGCTAAGAGAGTTGTGCAACGAGCTTGCAGAGCCCCTGAAGATCCTGTTTTGTAAATGCCTGGATGAACAAATGGTCCCCAGTAAATGGACTGGCTTATGTGACTCCTATCTTCAAGAAGGGCGATCGTCACTCCACGAACAACTATAGACCGGTGAGCTTGACCAGCATAATATGTAAAGTACTTGAGAGTATTATCAGAGATGCCGCAATGGAACGTCTAATACGAAACAACCTTGTAAAAGATTACCAACACGGTTTTATGCCGGGTCGCTCCTGCTTAACACAATTGCTCAAGGTATTAGATATTTGAACCCATATTCTGGAACGGGGTGGTATTATCGACAATATTCACCTATTTTTTGCCAAGGCTTTCGTCAGTGTACCCCACGAAAGGCTGAAAATTAAACTGGAAGGGTACGGAATTCGGGGAAATGTCCTTGCGTGGATAGAAGACTTCCTACATGAACGCAAGCAGTATGTGGTGATTAATGGCACGAAATCGTCATCTGTACCTGTAGCAAGTGGGGTACCACAGGACAGTGTATTGGGCCCGCTGTTGTTTGTTTGTTTGTTTCATAAATGACATGCCTGACGTTGTACACTCCTCCATACAAATGTTTGCCGATGACGCCAAGTTATTTCGGGAAATTAAGAACCAAGCGGACTGTGAGGAGCTGCAGAAGGACCTCTGTGGGCTCCAGGAATGGTCGAAGAAATGGCTGCTGAGACTCAATGTCACGAAGTGTAAGAGGATGCACCTGGGGCGTACAAACGGTAAGGAGGCGTATCATATGTCCCAACGGGATGAAGAAACTGGACTAGTTGAGACTGTATGTGAGAAGGACCTAGGTGTGTATGTTGACAATGAGCTGAAGTTCTCGGGCCATTGCGAGAAGAAGGTAAATCAGGCAAGTAAATTATTGGGTCATATACGAAGGTCGTTCAGATATCTAGACGGTCCGTCCCTCGTAACGATCTTCAGGAGTGAAGTGCTTCCCCATCTGGAGTACTGTCACCCCATCTGGTCCCCGAGATATGCTAGGGACTGTCAGTTGGTTGAAAATGTTCAAAGGAGGGCCACCAGACTGGTGCCTGCACTTCGGCACCTCAGCTACCCTGAGAGATTGGATGCGCCTGAACTTGTCTAGCTTATACTACAGACGGGCAAGGGGGGACCTAGTTGAGGTGTATAAGCATCTCAGGGGGCACTACTCAGTTGAGTGTCCTTACTTGGAGCTGGCGGACGTTTGCCCCACAAGGGGTCACAGCTCAAGATTGAAGAAGCCGCAAGTCCAGAAAACTGTGAGGGCAAACTGTGAGGGCAAACTTTTCGGAGTGAAGGTTGTAAACTTTTGGAACAATCTACCAGAGAGTGTTGTGACGGCACCGAGTGTGAGCTCTTTCAAGACAAGACTTGAACAACACTGGAGCGGGTTCAGATACATTCAGGAGCCGGTGCATGCCCAGTATTTGCCAACAGTGCGTGACAGAGACGTGACCGATCGCTCGGGCGGTTAGCGAGCCGATCTTTTGGTGAAGAAGATAAATGAAAAGGAAAAGTAATCAGAGACGTGACCGATCGCCCAAGTGGCTAGCAAGCCGATCAGTGGCGAAGAGGATAAAAGTAAAAGATAATTAAGGGGAAATATCGTTTTTGAGATGCACCATTCAATAGTGTGGAAGACGGAGTAGGGGACGTTTATTTCTGTAAATATTGGCAGTAGCTCAGCAGTGAGGATCCACGGGTGCTTACAATATATTCTTGTCTTCTAATAATCTTTTCGCGGCATCGTAGACGAATAGTTTTAAAAATTGTAATATAGACGGAAAGCAAAACACCGATGACGTTGCAAGAAAGTTTGGAAACAAAATACGTGTGAGAAAAGTCTCTTTGGCGATAAGATCTCTCACGGAGGAATCCTCCGGTGGTGCTCTGCCAATAAACAGAGAAACATTAAGACAACTGAAGGAAAAACATCCCCCTGCAAGTGAAGAGGACGGCATCACGTTCCAGGGTGACTATATCCCACCAAATGCTGTCCTGTTCGAGAGAATAACAGGAGGGATGGTGTGGAAAAAAGCACTGAAGACTCAGGGAGGTGCCGGCCCTTCAGGCCTGGATGCAAACGGCTGGAGAGTCATCCTTAGCACTAACAAGTTTGGCCCCGTAGCAAGTGACCTCTGGACTGCTATTGCCGCCCTTGCAAGAAAGCTAGCAACCTCGTGCTGCCAACACTTCCATGCTCTGACGGCCTGCCGCCTCATTCCCCTGGATAAAAATCCTGGATGTAGGCCTATAGGGGTGGGGGAAGTGCTGAGGCGGATCATCGGAAAATGCATAATGGAGGTGGTAAAGGATGATGTCAGGGCAGCAGCAGGGAGCCTACAAATTTGAGCTGGCCACCAGGCTGGAGGGTAAGCTGCCATTCACGCCATGAGAACAGGCTGTTCTCCTGGTTGACACTTCCAACGCATTAGACATACTTAACCGATAGGCCGCACTGCACAACATCAAGATCAAGTGTACATGCTTTGCAATGTATGTTGAAAATACCTATAGGAATCCATCAGACCTCTATATAGTAAATACCAATGCTCTAAGAGGTGATATCGTCATAAAGTCAACTTGGGGCAGCAGTGCATGCCGCAAGCGTGCGATAGTTTCGCCACTCATGGTGTAGAGTGCATGTAGGGAGGGGGAGGTGAAGAGTGTATGGGGGGGTGAATAGTGTATGGAAGGAGGAAGAAATGAAGAGTGTATGGAGGACGATGGAGGTGAAGTGTGTATGGAGGGAGGGGGAAGAATGTATGGAGGGATGGGGGGAGTATATGGAGGCAGGGGGTGGTGAAGTGTATGGAGGGAGGGGAAGGTGAAGAGTGTATGGAGGGAGGGGGAAGAATGAGTGGAGGGAGGGAGAGTGTATGGAGGCAGGGGTAGGTGAAGAGTGTGTGGAGGGAGGGGGAGGTGAAGAGTGTATGGATGAAGATGGAGTTGAGGAATGTATGGCAGGAGGGGGAGGTGAAGAGGGTATGGCAGGACGGGGAGGTGAAGAGGGTATGGCAGGACGGGGAGGTGAAGAGTGTATGGCAGGAGGGGGATGTGAAGAGTGTATGGCAGGAGGGGGAGGTGAAGAGTGTATGGAGGGAAGGGGAGGTGAAGAGAGTATTGAGGGGGAGATGAGGAGTGAACGGAGTTAGGGAGAAATGTGGAGTAAATTGAGGAGGAATATAAGGATTTCGTTTGAAGGAGGAAGGTGATGAGAAGTGGGTGAAGCTAGGATGAAAGTGGGAGTGAGTGAGAGTGAGGAGAATTATGGAGAATACGGTTTTGCGTGAGTGCGTGCGTTAGTAAAATTATCCAGACATTCCCTCCTTCTCTCTCTCTCTCTCTCTCTATATATATATATATATATATATATATATATATATATATATATATATATATATATATAAAATATTCAGAAATTTCAGAGTAATTTCAAATGCCCCGCCATTAGCGATACTGAGCGTTCAAGGTCATCTGAGGGAAGAGAGCGCTGCCTGCTCATAGCGAGAGATTGCGGAACTTGGCCTATATGATATTAAATGTAATTTACCGAATTAATAATGATGCGATTCATGAAGTTAAGGGACTATTATTGAATTTGAAATTATTATAGATCGTTTATCAGTCTGAATAACGTTACGGGTGTCCCAAGGAGTTATTAGTTAGGCGGAAAATATGTCACGTAGGCCTAAGCTAACGCTTTGAGAGGAGACGCGACGCTGGCTAGTCCTCAGTCACGGGGAGCATTCACACAGACAAGACGTCCCTGCGCGTCCGTCACAGAAATAGTCACGTTGCCTAGTCACCTGTGCTGCGCTATTGCAGTATAACAAGTAAGTCTCATTCAATCTCAGACAGGGTTTAGATAGGGCAGTGGTAAAGTAAACTAGAGCTAACAGTGAGTTCATTTCAGGGTTTCCGTCAGAACCCACTTGACAGGAGTTGACCGGAGTTGATTGCGAGAGATTGACTGCCGTTTGAGACTGCCCTTGATGATTGAGGGTGGCGATTGTCGCCATTGGACCGATCAGTGTAGGCCTGTCACTGTTTAGCGGGGTAGCAAAGGATCTCTTGAGTGAACAAGTGCTCCCGACAACTAAAACGACAAGGGACCAGCATCAGCAGTGGGTGATCAGTTCTTACCACTCGGGTGCACAACACCACGTGTCCTCGGTCAGCTAGAAGTGCTACCTACTGGCCATAGACACCTGCTGGCGTTCTCTCTTCCTGCCCATGGACGCACTGGGAGTACACTGAGGCTATCTGAGTAAATTAATGGTCACACACTGAGACCATGAGTCTAGGACTCTAGGAGATACCTAGAGGAACATTTTATCTCCCTTATTACGGGTGTATGTTGAGTTGGGTGGAGCATGGTCCACGGGTATTGGTGGACCCAGTAACAAACCAATAATAGTGACAATATATTTGTGTGTAGTTAATACCATTTCTCAGTTGCTGATGTTATCTTGACGTGTGTGGTTCAATATTTCTTAAATAATTTTGATAGTATTGTTGTTTGAATGTTTGTGTCACTAAGTGGAACCAGAGTGATACTGTGATTTGATTCTTTTAATGCATCTAATTTTTCTTCATAATTCTGATCTCAGGTATAACCTTTGTTCCCCAGAGTAGTGTTTAAGTTAGGTTAGGAAGAGTGCACCTGTTGGGGTGATATAATTTTGTCGAGTGCCCTTAAGGCCTATTCATTGTAGAGTATTTAATTTCTTATTTTTTATTACCATTTCCTCAGTGACTGATATTATTTGGTGAAAGCCTTTAAGGCCTGTTTCATGTGTGCAAGCAACATTTCTTAATACTTCAAATTTATTGTTGCCTGAGTTTCTAATAATTTCTATATCATGTATAACTTTTATTCCCCAGAGTAGTGTTTTAAGTTCAAGTTAAGAGGTGCGCATATTGGTGTACCATTATTTGATTGTGTTTGTAGTGTTGGAGGGAATATAAGTGTCTAAATTTTACAGTGTGTCTCATTCATCCCAGTCACAGACGCTATCCTTCCACGGGTCACGGACAATTCATTTTGTTTAGTAGATTTAAGTGTTCTTGTGCTGGTTCGGGATTTTTCTCAAAGGGGCGCTTCCACTGCCATTACCATCTATTAATTTTTAATAAACCCCAAGTCAAGTGAGAAATTAAAGTCCTGTAAATTCCGACCGGTTATATATATATATATATATATATATATATATATATATATATATATATATATATATATATATATATATATATATATATATATCACCAGCAACCATATATGACTATATTTACCTGCTATAAATCCACAGACAACAGGAGCTGTCTGTTATTATTCCATATTGTTTATGAGTGCATTGTGTATGGAAATTGGCTGATGTTTATTTATCGGGTCTGTAAATTGGGATTAGAAATGAGATTTGGTTTTGGTACCACTGAAGGGAAATATAAATAAGATTTAAATATTTAGGAGAACGAACGAATAATGTTTATAAGCATCGGTGGTTCAGTGGTAGAATTCTCGCCTGCCACGCGGGAGGCCCGGGTTCGATTCCCGGCCGATGCACATTTTACCATGGAGTACCTCATCAAGTCAATGCGATGCTTATTGTAATAAGCATTGCATTTACTGGGATAATGCCTCCTCAATTTTGCATTGTAATTGAATTGACAATAGGAACATTATATAATCCAGTATCATTAAACATACCGAATCCGTGAACATGAATTTGAGTAATGGTATGTACAAACTGGATAATTTCGTAATTAAGAAGATTTGTAGCCAGGTGAGAAGGTTGGGTCATCTTACCCTCTGACCTGACTACCCACTGCTGCGGTGCTTTTTGAAGATTAGTACGGTCACTACCTAATAACCTGATTATTGTGGACTTGATCTCACCTTCCTCTACTGTATATATATATTTGCCTTGTTATGTAGTTCTCCTTAGTCTGTACTCACCCCTGAAGATGTGAATTACACGAAAGCGCTTGGGAACTTCGTGTTTTCTTCTTTCCTGGTGGTTATCAGCATATACCTAGATCACGCGCACCTACAGTGATTTACTTGCATATATATATATATATATATATATATATATATATATATATATATATATATATAATATATATATACATTTCATTAGCCCAATAAAGCACACGGACTTCTACATACAATCAACACCTCAACCCGCCAGAATTCGAACCCACGGCCCACGAGCCCATGACTGTGACCGGGAATGCTACCTCTGGACCACCAGGATACTAAAAGCAGTCCTAGACTTTGTTATATTTCACACAAAGCCTGTTCAACGAGAGGTTCACGGTGCCATAAGCTCGTTGAAAAGGCTTTGTGTGAAATATAACAAAGTCTAGGACTGCTTTTAGTATCCTGGTGGTCCAGAGGTAGCATTCCCCGGTTACAGTCATGGGCTCATGGGCCGTGGGTTCGAATCCTGGCGGGTTGAGGTGTTGATTGGGTATATATATATATATATATATATATGCTACCTGACCCAGCTTGGAGAAGGACGTGCTCCCGTTAGTGACCAAGGAAAATGGCCGCCTTGGTTCGTTGTGTCTTGGGGGAAGAGGAGAGGAGTGTGGGGAAAGACGACCTCCTGGCCACTCTGTTAAGGCAGCTGGGGCAGTTGAGGAGTGAGAGTGACACTCTAAAGGGGGAAAATGAAGCCCTCAGGACTGAACTTCTTCAGGTATATATATATATATATATATATATATATATATATATCACCAGCAACCATATATGACTATATTTACCTGCTATAAATCCACAGACAACAGGAGCTGTCTGTGTTATTATTCCATATTGTTTATGAGTGCGTTGTATATGGAAATTGGCTGATGTTTATTTATCGGGTCTGTAAATTGGGATTAGAAATGAGATTTGGTTTTGGTACCACTGAAGGGAAATATAAGTAAGATTTAAATATTTAGGAGAACGAACGAACACAATGTTTATAAGCATTGGTGGTTCAGTGGTAGAATTCTCGCCTGCCACGCGGGAGGCCCGGGTTCGATTCCCGGCCGATGCACATTTTACCATGGAGTATCTCATCAAGTCAATGCGATGCTTATGGTAATAAGCATTGCATTTACTGGGATAATGCCTCCTCAATTTTGCATTGTAATTGAATTGACAGTAGGAACATTATATAATCTAGTATCATTAAACATACCGAATCCGTGAACATGAATTTGAGGAGCAGGCGTGGAGAGTGGTTGTCTCCAAGGGGACTAGGGTCGGACTCAGGAAAGCTGACCAGGGTGTGGAGTGTAGTAACCCCTACCAGGTGCTGGAGGAAGAGAAGAGGCAGGAAAGTGTGGTGTAGGGAGAGGAAAGGGCAGTGGTACAAACCCTGCCCAGCGGTAAGGTCGTGGTAATTGGAGACAGCCAGGTGAGGTTTTTAGATAGGACTTTTTGTGCAAGAGATAGGAAATGCAGGATTAGGGTGTGTTTTCCTGGTTCTGGGATAGGGCATGTAGCTGAGAGGATAGATAGGGTTTTGTCAGGGGAGGGTACCAAGCCAGTAGTGTGGGAGGAAACGACATAGGAAAGGTTAGGAGTGAGGAACTTTTCAAGAGGTATAGGGAGGCGCTGGGGAAGATTAGAGATAGGGGAGGGATCCCGATAGTATGTGGTGTCTTGCCTAGAAGAGGAGTTGGTCGTGAATGGCTGTCCAGGGCAATTGCTATAAATTGCCGACTGGAAAAAACATTGTGCAAACAATGGTTGGGCATTCATTGATAGCTGGCAACGATTCTATGGCAACGACTACCTGTACAGTCGTAACGGAGTACACTTGTCTCGTGCTGGGGTAAAGACGTTGTCTGCATCCCTGGAGCGTGAAATTGTCACTCCAAAGGGGGGGGGGGGTGGTTGTTTCGCCAGCAGAGAGAGGTCGGGGATCAGCAGTGACAAAAGCAAGTTTGCGGATGACACCAAAATAGGGCGGCAAATTAATTCAGGGCAGGATGCAAATGCATTACAGGAGGATCTAAATAAACTGCAGGGGTGGTCTGAAAAATGGCAAATGAAATTCAACACCAGCAAGCGCAGCATACTTAATATTGGAAGAACAAATACTGACAATGTATACAGCCTTAACAACTTCAACCTAGAGAAGTCGACTTGTGAAAGAGACCTAGGGGTACTTGTAAGCCCGGACCTACGGCCTAGAAAACAGTGCGTTAATGTTCGAAATAAGGCAAACAGAGTATTGGGTTTTATATCTAGAAGTGTAAGAAATAAGAGTGTAGAGGTCTTATTGCAACTATATCTTGCGCTAGTCAGGCCGCACCCCGTTTACGCGGTTCAGTTCTGGTGCCCTTATTATAGAATGGATATCGATTCACTAGAGTCGGTGCAGCGAAGAATGACGAAAATGATTCCGGGACTTAGAAACGTTCCATATCAGGATAGGTTAAAGAAACTTAACTTGCATTCCCAAGAAAGACGAAGAGTGCGGGGAGATATGATAGAAGTATTTAAGTGGGTGAAAGGAATCAAAAAAGGGGATATAGATAAAGTTCTTATAATATCCGAGCAGGATATTATAAGAACGGATTTAAGTTGGATAAGTTTAGGTTTAAGAGGGAGACAGGAAGGAACTGGTTCACAAATAGTGTGGTGGACGAGTGGAACAAGCTTAGCAACTTTGTAGTAAGTGCTGGAACGCTGGAAAGCTTCAAAAGGAGGCTAGATAGATTCATGGATGATAGAGAGTGGTAGTAACTCTCGACAGGAGCTGCCATACACAGGTCAACCGGCCTATTGCAGACTCCTTATGTATATATATATATATATATATATATATATATATATATATATATATATATATATATATATATATATATATATATATATATATATATCACCAACAACCATATAACTTTGAATATATTTTCCTGCTACAAATCCACAACTCAACAAACAGACAACAGGAGCTGACTGTGTATTATTCTCCATTGTTATGAGTGCGTGTTTGGAAATTGACTGATGTTTGTTTGTTGTGTCTGGAAATTGGGATTAGAAATGAATTTTGTTTTTTGTATCACTTCAGGGAAATATAAATTAGAGTTCAACAGTAGGTATAACGTAAGTATTTTGTATAATCATCAGTGGTACGGTGGTAGAATTCTCCCCAGCTGCGCGGGAGGACCGGGTTCGATTTCCGTCCGATGCACATTTTACCATGGACTAACTCATCAAGATCGCCAGAATCATTAAGTCAGGGGAGCCTTTGTATCAACGGTGTTACTCATTTCAATTTCAATATTTATTCTTTAACGGTGTTACTTAGTGAGTTTGGTCAAGGGTAGAAAGGTGAGGGTGATAGGGTAAGCGGTACCCGAGATATGCTACTCCCTGTCAGTTGATTGAGAACGTCGAAAAGGCAGCCACCAGACTAGTGCCTGCACGCCAGCACCTCAGGTACCAGCTTACACTACAGGTACACTATAGCTAATACAACAGACGAGAAAAGGGGTGATTTAATAAGCATCTCAGAGGACATTGCCCAGTCGAGTGTTTATGTCTTGAACTAGAGGATGTCCCCACAAGACGTCACAGCCTCAGATTTAAAAAGCCACAAGTAGATAAAATTATCATACTTGACCAACAGTGGGACAGGTTCAGGTACATTCTAGTCAGTGTGTACTCAGTACTTACCAACAATGTGCCTGACTGTGCAGTAGTTTACAAACTTTTCAACTTCATGGACCAGCGGAGAGTGAAAAAAATTCTGTGGATCGGTAATTGTAGATATTATATATTTACAATACACTTAGTTCATATACAGTAAACCCTCGGTATTTCGTGAGATTGAGACCGATAATTACTGGGAAATATCGTTTTTGAGATATACCATTCTACAGTGTGGACGATGGGGTACGGGAACCGACAAAAAAAAATGTCTTCAAGAGAGTTTATTTCCGTAAATATTGGCAGCAGCTCAGCAGTGAGGATCCATTGTGCTTACAGTATATTCTTGTCTTCTAATAATGTTTACGCTGCATCGTAGACGAATAGTTTTAAAAATAGTAATATATTAGATAAAGCAGAGAGGAACACAAGACATTCTACCCCCCGTGACCGTCGGACTAAATTCAATAAATCGTCAATCGTCATTCGCCAGGCCACCCAGGACTCGAGTCAGCTGACAGTTGCCACGGATTATATATAAATTAAAATTTTACAAATTAACTGAACACACTATTATTAATGATCACAACATTTAATAAAATTATGTTTGGGAGCCATGACCCAAGAGGATAAAGAAGGATGGAGGGAAAGATGGGGGAAGGCGTCTATGATAAGGGTACTATACTGGGGTGGTGATGATGGAGAAGATGGATGGTATCGTGGTGGAGGGAGATGGAGGTGAATAGTGTTTGGAAGGAGGGGGAGGTGAAGAGTGTATGGGGGAAGGTGGAGGTGAAGAGTGTAAGGGGTAAAGTGGAGGTGAAGAGTGTATGGGGGAAGGTGGAGGTGAAGAGTGTTTGGAGGAGGGGGGAGGTGAAGAGTGTTTGGAGGAGGGGGGAGGTGAAGAGTGTATGGGGGGAGGGGGGTGAAGAGTGTATGGGGGAAGGGGGAGGTGAAGTGTATGGAGGAAGGGGGAAGTGAAGAGTGTATGGAGGAAGGGGGAAGTGAAGAGTGTATGGGGGAAGGGGGAAGTGAAGAGTGTATGGGGGAAGGGGGAGGTGAAGTGTATGGAGGAAAGGGGAAGTGAAGAGTGTATGGGGGAAGCGGGAGGTGAAGAGTGTATGGGGGAAGCGGGAGGTGAAGTGTATGGAGGAAGGGGGTTGGTGAAGTGTGTATGGAGGAAGGGGGAGGTGAAGAGTGTATGGGGGAAGGGGGAAGTGAAGAGTGTATGTGGGTGTACTGCATACATAAGTAATGGTTCCTGTAATCTCTTCTGATTCATATTACAGCTGTTCACATTCAAACTCACCTCGCGATGGGAATATATACGTTTTCTAGTGGGGAGCGTCACAGAAATCGGTAAACATTTAGAATGGGTAACTCATATGCTGTATGTTGTTTTATGCGAATTATACCAGTGTCCATGCATATAATCTTAAATGTGTATACAGTTAGTATTAAGGGAGAACTCATGGTGATTGGGAAGGCCCAAGTAGTATAGACTAGTGTACTATAGTGAATGAGTGTGACCGTGTCCGAGAGTTATGGTCTTTACGTCTGTGTACGATTAATAAACATAGTTACCTCAGGTATCAAATGAAAATATATGAGAACAATGATCTGGGAAAAGTAAAAATGTATCAAATATATGTGAAGTGTTGAGGTTGACCCATAAACTATACTCCAAGGAAAATATCTTGTGTACCTCGGTGTGAGCTTAATATACGTGTGACGAATAGCCACGAACACTTTCATAGAAAGTGTTAAACAATTGCAAAGTGTGGAGGAAGGAACCATACATAGGGAATACAGTGAAGTGGATATACCTAAGCCAAGAATCAAGGCCTTTGTTTGCTCTGGTGTACTGACCACGGACGTACATGCTAGTTAACGTAAAATCAGGGGACGCCCTGAGTTTCCAATTGCTACTGAAGTTAGATCATTTTGATTCCGAATCATCAGAGAATCTGATGTTTGTATTGAAATTATTGTCAGTTTTGCATTTTAGAAAGTAATTAACTCCTGAAAAAATAAGTCGGTCTCTTATCGCCCTAAGATCCAACGACAAAATTTCAATACTCCCTTGTTCCTACTTAGCTGGCGTTGTAAGAAGGATGTTAACAGCTTGTGCGTTTGACGACAATTTCACTATTGGCTGGCAAGCTTGAACTCTGATTAGACTGTAAACAATAGACTTAAGAAATTGAACTGACCCGGACTGTTAGCTCATTGAAAATGTCCAAAGGAGGGCCACCAGATTGGTGCCTGCACTGCGGTACCTCATCTACCAGGAGAGATTGGAGCGCCTCAACTTGCCTAGCTTGTACTACACTCGGGCAAGGGGAGACCTGATTGAGGTGTACAAGCATCTCAGAGGGCACTACCCAGTCGAATGCCCTTACCTGGAGAAGGCGGACGCTCGCCCCACAAGGGGAGACAGCTCAATGTTAAAAAGTCGCAAGTCCAGATAACTGTGAGGGGTAACTTTTTCGGAGTGAGAGTTGTGAACTCTTGGAACAATCTGCCAGAGAGTGTGGTGACGGCACCGAGTGTGAGCTCTTTCAAGACCAGACTTGACCAACAGTGGAGCAGGTTCAGATACATTCAGGAGCCGGTGCATGCCCAGTACTTGCCAACAGTTCGTAACAGACGTAACCGATCGCCGAAGTGGCTAACAAGCCGATCAGTGGTGATGTGAGGGCGCGGGTCTGGCACTGCCACCAATGTGAGGGCGCGGGTCTGGCGCTGCCACCAATGTGAGGGCGCGGGTCTGGCGCTGCCACCAATGTGAGGGCGCGGGTTCCCTCTGTATCTCTACACCACCCTCATCTTACTTACTTCTCTTAGTCTTACTCAGTTCCGTCACCTATTCTTTTGGTAGCATGGACATTCTTTTGGTAGCATGGACATTCTTTTGGTAGCATGGTCATTCTTTTTGGTAGCATGGTCGAGGGTCTAGGCACGTGGGTATGGTAATTCTGGCATCAAGTCACTTGGATGGAAATAAAGGTAAAATACTGTGGGAGAAAGGAATACACCTAAAGTACTCTAAAAACAAGTTTATTAATGTGCAATCAATGGGGAAATATACTGTATTAATCATATAATTACCAGGCTCAACTCCTGGGCTTAGTGCAAACTCAGTACTTACTCAACATACTCGTTAATAATTAAACTAGCATATACAGGGGTCCACTACCCAACATGGGATAATTATTTCCATCTAATTATCCATAACATACATGTCACCACCCTCTCTGGACATACACTTCCAAGAAGTAACCCAGGGTAGAGCACTGGGGCTCACGCCTGTTGTTATTGTGGGGTAGCCAGACACATGGCGGGTGTGGGGTCTGGCCCAACGAAGCCGTGGGGCACATTAATCAGGCGGCATCGGTGCCATCGTTTCATATATGATCCCTGCTGGTTATTTACTACATCGGGGGCCGTTGTTGAATGGTTGCAAGAATCACAATGGGATCTGGAGAAACATGGGAGTAGCGTCAGGGAACGTGACAACACAAACAAACTCTCTTGTCTAGACGACAGACGTATTTACGGTATATTACTTCTACACTGGTGAATGACAATTCAACTGTTAAATCATGAACACTGGTGAACACTGATATTTACTACAATTGACTGAATTAACTGAATGGCTACACCAAACATACCTGGAGAAACATGGGAGCAGCGTCAGGGAGCGCTTTCCTTGGCTCATCTTAAGGTATATATACCCCTGAGTTGCCAGTGATCGCTACTCACGCAATGACAATAATTACAAACAAACTAACTGTTACTTATTCAAAGATGACCCTCAGTTGACAAAGGTCTGGCGAATTACTTGAGTGGATTTATACAGACTAATTCAAGATTGACCTTCCCAGGAGAAAGTGGAATAACAATGCATTGATAACTGTCTTCACAAAGGCGGGACTCTGGGAGGGAACCCAAGTGCAGCGTGTATGGGGAAAAAACACGTCTTCTCAGGGGTCGCTAACTCACTCATGTTTTGCGGGCATGGAGTTTAATAAGATCATTAGTTAAATAGATCAGCAGTCAACGTGACCATGACAGTGAGGAGGATGAAAAAAAAATAAATATATATAAACAATGACACTGATTTTCATAGCCAAATGTACAGCAACTGATTCAAATGAAGTGTATGTAAATGTGTGAATTGCCCCTTTCGGCATGCCTGAGTTGCCATTTGCCTCGTATATAACTGCGTGCACGGGAGAGAGTGCCACTTTTCTAACACTCTCTCTCATCGCACCTCAGGTATGTAGATAGTGCCTCATGCCCACCATATTAAGTGAATTTAACTCAGTTGAATATCAATGTTCATATTTAACATAGTTGAAAGCCTCATGTCACAAGTGAAAACATTACGTAAACTTGAACATTGTCTGTGTCGATGCCATGCTTCTTCTTTGCTAGACGTATGTGATTATTTGTAATTGAGTTTGACTTTTCTGAGGCTCCCTCATCGTATCTCAGGCACGGTGTGTGTTCTAGTTGTAACCGGCAGCTACCGGCAGTGGTAGCTGCCTACCAGCCATGTCCAACGCAGGATGTCTTTAATTCAGCGAGATTAAAACCAGGGATTAACGCACCCTGGGAGCTAGCACAGAGAGAGTGGGCTTATCTTGCACCACTCGCTGGAGTGTAACAAGGCTACAGCCGAGAGCATGTGTTTGAAAACCAACTTTGTGAGCCTGGTGGACTAATCTCAATTATATGTGCAAAGTAGTGTTCTTGTACATGATTGGGGATAATTAGCAGAAATATAATTGTCCCAGTTGGGTAGTGGAAACCATAAATATTGCTATTACCAGTATTAGAGTTTGTTATGTGAGTTATGAGTAAACCATCAATGTCTTCTCCCAATGAGATGCTGGTACATGTTTCCATGTTGTTCCTTCAGCAATAACATGATGTTATAAGTAATGTGTCAATATCACTGTGCTATTTAGTAGAGCGGATAATGGAAAAATCGTTCAAATGGTGATACAAGCATGAAATTTGTCATGATCATACCCTAGGGGCTACTGGTCAAATCTGCCGATTGGCCATTTGGAAATCCAAGATGGTGGCCCTTTTTCAAGATGGCTGCCAAATTAACCTTTGAAAGATTTTTTTATAGAAATTGATGTAGTTGGTCAATCTAAATGATCTTAGTGTCGATATGTATGTTCAGATGATTTTTTCTGTTTCTGATACTCTCAGGTATATATTTGTCTTATTTATGACTGGTTTTATGTTTTTTCCAACTAGGTGAGGGTAGCATGCAGAGGGTCTCTGCATGTGAGGGAGTGATTTTCGGGCACTACCAGGGCTCACTGGTGACATCACTGCTGTGCTACCCAGCATGGGGTTCAGTATCAGCTAAGAAAAAGCATGTCATACTGCAACAGCTTAGTGTCCCAAATGCTGCTTAACAAACCCAATCAGTTAAGCAGCCGCACCTGAATTGACAGGATGTGCCAGCGCGGGAGAGCCGAGCCAAGGATAACGGGGTTTTAGTTATCCGGATGGTGTACAGACGCACAGGACTAATGACACACGATGAACGATCGGACTAGGTGTAGGGCAAAAGGCATGAACCTAGTTGTATCCCACACAAGAAAGTGCTCATCAGGGTGGTCAAAGGATAACCCTCGGCCCTGAAGATCAAAAATAGTTATGGACACAAAATCTACCAACAAATCATTCCTCACTGACTGGGCAAAGTGATGTCTTTGTCAACAGGATAAGAAGGAAGATCTTAAATCTCCACATGCAAATCCTGCCAAAAAAGGAGATGACGGTTACCAGAGCCTGGCAAGGAATATTCCTCTATTTCATTCAATCAATGCACCGCCAGTAAAGCTTGACCCTGCAAGACTTGTTGAAGATGATGGGATAGAGGAGACCTTGAGGAGAAACAAGGCACAGTATCATGAGAGTTGCAGACTTCTGTTCAACAACACAAACTTAAATAGAGCTCAGAAAAGGCGAGCCTCTGCAGTTGCTACAGAGGAGAGCAGCAAGATACCACGAATGGTCAGAGACCCCAAAGCAACAGAATGCTTTCTATGTGAGGAAGAAGCTTCGGGAGATGACATATGACATGCAATGACAATGAAACTTAAGAGATTGAATGATTGTGAGAAGACACTTAGCAATGGAAAACTCCTTGCCAAACCAAGTGCAGGAGATGTTGTGGCACAAGAACTGAAGTATCGCCCTCGCTGCCTGGCAGAACTGTACAACCGAGACAGAACACACCCAAATGCTCATGAGCAAGAAGAAGCACAAGAGCTTCATCCGAACAAGGGCGCATACCCAACTGCTTTCTCTGAACTGGTCACTTACATCACTCAGATGAAAGCTTCTAGTGAAGGTACGAACCACCAATTTTCAGACTTGCTGACCTGGTCACACTCTACAGACAGAGACTTGAGCAGCTGGGTGTTGGAGCGCCCGATGTTCATGCGCCAGGTGCAAAAGATGGAACCACCACCACCAGCCGACATCATGAGCAGACCCTGAGTGCACAGAAATCTTTCTTTGAGAAGGTGAAAGCACATTCCAAGGTGCTGCGGGAGATGGGCAACCCTTTCCAAGAAGAGTCATCTGACCTTCTGGTGTTATACACAAAGAACATTGTAGATCCAGATATTGCTAAAATGGTTGGTACATACCATG
Source organism: Homarus gammarus (assembly GCA_958450375.1). Lineage (NCBI taxonomy): Eukaryota > Metazoa > Arthropoda > Malacostraca > Decapoda > Nephropidae > Homarus > Homarus gammarus. The sequence continues at coordinate 2,230,157 of CAUDMG010001564.1, read as the reverse complement.
ACAGAAGAAAAGAGCAATTCCAGTCATTCTTAGAGGGACTAAAGAATGAAGGTAAATGTCTGTTCCACTATCCAATCAAGAAAAACAGATCCTCCTTCTTCAAACATGACCACGTTGTTAGCAGTTCCAAAGAGAAGGTACTGAAAGATGACTGCCAGCTGTTCTCGCGACTCTTCATCTCCAGTCAGAACAGACAGTATGACTTGCAAGAATTCTTCAAGCATGAGAACCAGTCAGCTCCTGCCTCCCTCAGTGACAATGGCAAGCTTCATACATGTCAGAAGTCACAGCTGGCTGAAATTTTTCAAACACAAGTGAATGCTACAGAGAGAGTACCACATGGAGATTGTATCATCATAGATGGCTCAACACTGATCAATGCCCTGCCTCCACGCACCTCAAAGACTTTTGATGCCTATGCCAGAGACGACATCCTGCCCAAAGTGGAATTCTATGGTGCCAAATACAATAGGGTGGATGTAGTGTTTGATGTGTACAAAAAGTCAAGTCTGAAGTCTGAAGTCAGGTCGAAACGAGGACAGGGGATCAGGAGAAGAGTTATAGGAACCAGTAAGACTCCCAAAAACTGGAGAACCTTTCTGCGAGATGACAAAAACAAGACAGAACTATTCCATTTTCTCGCGGAGAAAATGTGTGAAGCACAGACGACAAGCACGGTGGTTGTGACAAAGGGAGAATATGCCATTAGCAACACAGAGAAGTCCTTAAAGCTGTGGCTCCATGCTGTCATGAGGAAGCAGACACACGAATATATGTGCATGCTAGGGATGCAGCAACGGAAGGTAGCAAGTCCCTCAACATCAAAGCCAACGACACTGACGTGGTCGGCATAGCAGTATCTGTACTGCCATTACTACAGGAGCTTGGTCTTGATAACATGTGGATTGCTTTTGGCCAGGGAGCCTGTCATCGATGGATTCCAGTTTATAATGTAGTTTCTGCGATAGGGCCTAAGAATGCTAGTGGGATCCTATACTTCCATGCTTTCACTGGCTGTGACGCTGTGTCTGGCTTCCGTGGGAAAGGAAAGAAACCTGCATGGTAGACATAGAATGTCTGTGATGAAGTTTCAGAAACATTCACCAAACTCAGCCAATGTCCAACAACAGTTGCCGATGTTGACCTGCAGAAGCTGGAAAGATTTGTTGTCCTCATGTACGACAGATCTAGTGCAGCCACTGGTGTAGATGAGGCAAGACTAAATCTCTTTTCCCGCAAGCAGAGACCATATGACTCCATTCCACCAACCCAGGCAGCCCTCAAGGAACATGCAAAGCGGGCTGCCTACCAGGGAGGTATCATCTGGGGACAGGCAACAATCTCCAATCCAGAAACCAGCAGTCCTGTCAATTGGGGATGGACGCAGAAGGGAGAGGCATGGCAGATACGTTGGACGACTCTTCCCCCGATTGCGACATACTGTCAGGAGCTGATCAAATGTTCCTGTAAGAAAGACTGCAAGCAGAGATGCAAATGCTTTCGCTCTGGACTTTTCTGCACAGCACTTTGCAGCTGCATATGTGAACAGCAGTAAATGCACAAAGATGTACTGTCAGGAGAAGTCACAGGAACCAGTGCTAATAGTGAGTACTTTTTTTTAGTAAGTTCTTTTTTGTTATATTTTTTACTAAAAGTGTTAGTTTATGTGGATAAAAATGTTACAATGGACTTAAAACTAAAAAAAAAATCATCTGAGCATACTTGAATACATACATATCAACACCAAGATCACTCAGATTGACCAACTACTTCAATTTCTATAAGAAAAATCAACCTTTGAAGGTCAATATGGCCGCCATCTTGGATTTTCAAATGGCCAATCAGCCAGACTTGACTAGTAACCATTAGAGAATTAACATGCCAAATTTGGTGCTTGTATCACCATTTGTATTATTCTCTTGAAAAATTGCATTTAGCTGCCCTACTATAGCAAGTGTGTAAAGTGACCCTCTTTATTGTCAATGATTATCATAATACCTATAAGGAGGTATAAGTTGAATGTTAATTGAAGATCTAGTTTTGTTACTTACACAGTAAGACCTAGTGGTCAGTTATGTCTCAGTTTTACAGTAAAGTAATCAGTGATTGTTCTAGGTAATGGTTCAACTTGCCATACAATTCACATTTGATTTTAATAAATTTTGATTCAGTATATTGTGAGTATTACCTCTCCCTTCCTTCTAACATTTGGTTCTCAGAAATAAACACTGTAAACCACGTGCCTAAGCTAATCTACCAGGTTACCTAAAACTTTTAATGGTAGAAGTTATACTCTGACTTAAACCTTGGGTGGTGGCAGTCTACCGTATAATTATGTTTACTACGCTAGGCAAGACCTTAGAGCCAGCCAGGCGAGGGTACAGGGAGAGGATGTTTTTGAAGAGTCCAAGTGGTGTAAATTTAAACTAAAGGGAGGGGACTTACTTTTTGTCGGGTGTATCTACTGATCCCCAAACAGTGGACCACTAAATCAAAGGAACTTAAGATCCTTAACAGACAACACGGCGATGTTCAACCCTGGCCACCTCCTTATCATGGAGGACTTTAACTATGGCGACATCGACTGGAGAAACGAGTTTACCCTAAATGACTTGAATAACCCTGCTACTCTTTTTGTACTTGCCAAGAGTCCGTAACAGAGACGTGACCGATCGCCCAAGCGGCTAACGAGCCTATCAGTGGTGAAGAGGATGAAAGAAAAAAAAACACTCCTTTGTATGAACCCAAGTACAGCCTTGTTTTGAGCAAATACACATTGTTTACTTGGCTTAAGATTCCTACTTATCATTACTCCTAAATCTTTCTCACAGTCGGATTTCTCAAGAACATCATTGTTCATCTGGCATCTGGTTTAGCCGTTTACATCTCCTAGACTAAGTACTTTACATATGTCCACATTGAATTTCAACTACCTTTTTCAGACCATTCGAAAAAAAAAAATCAATCATCCTGTAGGTTTGCGGAGTCCTCATCAGATTTAATTACACTCCCTATTTTCGTGTCATCAGCAAATTTACTTATGTTGCTGTCTATGCCGATATCTAATGGTCCAAGTACTGAGCCTTCGGGTACTCCACTAGTGACGTTACTCTAATCGGATTAAATGCCTTTAATGCTCACTCGCTGTTTCCTGTCCTGTTAACCACTTTTCTTATTAGTCTTCCGTGGGGGACTCTGCCGAAGGCTTTGCTAAGCTCAAGATATACTTGTGCTTCTCCAGGTGATTTCGAATAGAGTTTGAAATTATTGGTTCCAGTAATTTGCCTACAATTGATCTTAAACTGATTGGACAGTAGGCAGAGGATAGTGATCTATCTCCCTTCTTGAAAATCGGCAATACATACGCTATCCTCCAGGGTTCTGGTACTACACCAGTTTTTAAGGAAATGTTAAACAACTTCGTCAAGGGCATACTAAGCTCTTCCTTACATTCCTTTAATACTCTGACAAATATCTCATATGAACCTGGTGACTTATTAGCCTTTAGTTTGTCTATTTGCTTACTAACATCGTTACTAGTCACTACTATCTCGCTTAATCTATTTTCTTCACTATCTCTGTATATTGTCGATGCCTCGGTGGTGAAAACTGTTGAAAAATCTTTATTCAGATTATTGCTCATTTCTCCGTCGTTATCCGTTAGCTCGCCAGTATCTGACTGTATTGGTTCAATCTTTTCTTGTGTCTTAGTTTGATACATTTGATGGAATCCCTTGGGGTTTTACTTTGCCTCCCTTGCTACCTTCAGTTCATTATTCCTCTTTGCTTTTCTTATCTCGGTCTTAACCCTACTGGCCAATACCTTATAATAATCTAGGAGGTAAACTTCCCCACTATATATTCTCGTACCTATAGCCCTCCTTTGTCCAATAATATTCTTTAAATAATTATTTATCCATTCAGGGCTATTGCTGTTTGATCTGAGTTTTCTGTATGGTATGTTCTGCTTTTGTGCATTAAGTAACTCATCATTTAAATTGTTGTGGAACTCGTCAACCTCAGATCTCGTGATCAGGTCATTATCAACCGTCATATTTTGTGAGGTTATCGTTGTCAGGTCTCCAGGTAAAGTGAGTTCGCTCTCTTTGGATACATTGTGCGAGGTCACCTCACGTAAGATCATGTAATTCACCATCAGGCGTGATACCCCTTCTCTCAGCTGCCTTTTCAAACTATCAAAGTTTGCCCTTGAAATGTGGGACTTAAATGGAATTTCCCTTGCGACTGCCCTTAAATTCTAATTTAAATCTTATTTCTTTGTGATCGCTGTTAGCAAGTTCGTTCCCTACCTCGACATTACTAATGAGGTTTTCTCTTTTTGACAGAACTAAATCGAGTATATTATTAACCCGATGGGGTTCCGTTATATGTTGACATAGGAAACAGTCCTGGATTGTTTCAAGAAAATCCTCTGATTCTGAGTTACCTGTAAGGTTGATCCAATCTAATTGGCTTAGGTTAAAGTCGCCTACTCTACAGACTTAGCTATGTCTGGAAGCCCTGCGCACTTCATCCCAAATAAGTTGCTCATTAACTCTATCAAGATTAGGAGGTCTACTGTCCAGTATATATTACCCATAATTAGTTTTTCCCTACCATCGATTAATTCTATCCAAATTCTTTATGTATTCAGTTCAGTTTTTATTTCCCTATTTTTTTCACACTTCAGATTATCTCTGACATACATTGCTACTTTGCTTCCTTTCCTAATGTGCCTATCGGTATGGAATAATTTGTAACCTGCAATTTGGTATTCGGTAAGTAACTCACGAGAGTAAGTTTATCCATGTTTCGCTGAATGCTATAATATCGATTTTTTTGGTACATACCAACGCCCCGATTTCATCCATTATGTTTCTCATACTTCTACTGTTTGCAAAGTAAACATTTAAGTTAGTCGTGATCTGAGTCCTTTCTTTGACGAGCTTAGGTATTAACTCTGCCTAATTAAGTTTTGTCATCATTCCTAGCACTATTTCTCTGCAACTTTCATTTTGTTTACCAGCTCCCACTGCAGTCTCCTCCACCCCCTTGCTCATATGTTCCCCTAGCAGTTTAAAGACTTCGACCGCCGGACTAGATTTAATAAATCGTCAATCGTCATCCGCCAGGCCACCCAGGACTCGAGTCAGCTGACAGTTGCCACAGATTTAATATTAATTAAACTTTACTAATTAACTGAACTCGGTATTATTATTAATGATCAAAACATATAAAATTATGTTTGGGAGCCATGACCCAAGAGGATAAAGAAGGATGGAGGGAAAGATGGGGGAAGGCATCGATGATAAGGGTACTATACTGGGGTGGTGATGATGGAGAAGACGGATGGTATCGTGGTGGAGGGAGATGGAGGTGAATAGTGTATGGAGGGAGGGGGAGGTGACGAGTGCATGGAGGGAGGGGGAGGTGACGAGTGCATGGAGGGAGGGGGAGGTGACGAGTGCATGGAGGGAGGGGGAGGTGACGAGTGTATGGAGGGAGGGGGAGGTGACGAGTGTATGGAGGGGGGAGGGGGAGGTGACGAGTGTATGGAGGGGGGAGGGGGAGGTGACGAGTGTATGGAGGGGGGGGAAGTGACGAGTGTATGGAGGGAGGGGGAGGTGACGAGTGTATGGAGGGAGGGGGAGGTGACGAGTGTATGGAGGGAGTGGGGGTGAGGAGTGTATGGAAGGGAATGTAGGAAAAATGGAGTTGGAAAAAATGGCACAGAAAAAAATTCCAATTGGAAAATATAGCACCGGAAAAAAGGCATAATCATTAGACTAGGAAAATGTCAATTTTTTTTTATGTTTTCGCAAAAATTTTATAAAGTTTGTTACTGAAATTTCTTAAAAGAGTTATACCAACGTCATAACATAAAACATTTATTACCTTTAACTGAGACATTCTACCGCTTGAAGGTGAAAACTCGTACATAAATGAATTACAAAATTAAAAATGTCACATTGCATATTACAGTATTGTTTAATATTTTCAACGTATGCTGTAGCAAAACTGCAGGAAGATCTAAAAAAGAATTTGGAATGGTCTGAAATATGGCAGATGAAATTTAATGTGGGCAAATGTAAAGTACTTAGTCTATGAGATGTAAACAGAGAAATCAGATGAACAACGATGTGAGAAAGATTTAGGAGTAATGATAAGTAGGGATCTTAAACCAAGTAAACAATGTGTATTTGCTCGAAACAAGACTAATAAATTATTTGGGTTCATACAAAGGAGAGTTAGTTACTAGACTAGCGAAGTTATCCTAAAACTATATCTTGCGTTTATGAGACCTCACTTGGAATTCGCAGTTCAGTTCTGGTCACCGTACTACAGAATGGACGTAGAATCCCAAGAAAGAATTCAGAGGAGAATAACAAGACTAATCCTGGGCATTAGGAACCTTGAGCACAGAGACATGTGAAAGCATCATAATTTATGTCCAATGTATATTTTCAGCCTTCGGGCTGCAAACTTTTTCAATAAACCGTTTATTATTATTATTATTATTAATCTGCACTCCCTCGAGAGACGTAGAGTGAGGGGCGATATGATCGAGGTGTTTAAATGGCAGTCAGGGCTAAACAAAGGTGATATAACAAGTTACCAAACATCATCTTTAACTCGAATATGCTGGATAGCTTCAAACGTAGGTTCGTTAGATCATGTGTGGTTCGTGAGCTCGAAGTGAATTTGCTGTGCCATTTTTTTACGGTGTCTTTTCTCAGAGGGCCTATGGAAGGAGGTGTTGAGAGGAGGTGGGTGGAGATAGGAGGAAGAGAGAGAGGGTTTGAGTGAGGATAATTATGGAGAATATGTGTGTGTGTGTGTGTGTGTGTGTGTGTTGTAATGATGTCTATCAGACCAAAGCATACAACCCAGAGAACAACAGCACATATAGCAGTAACTAGATGAGCAGGTGTATACCCACGTAAGTTGACCCCCCTACAGTAATTAAAGTGAGATTAAGACCTGACCTAACAGAGGTCACGGTCACAAACGGAAAAGGAGTTCTTGCCACACTGTTGTGAGAGAACCGTCAACATGACCTTGTTAATTCAAGAAACTGCCCTCCAGCCAGCAAACGACACTGGAGCAAACACACCTGGCCAGACACACCCAGGGTGGTAATAATTAAGAAGCATTGCCGACCAGAGTACCATGATAAGCGATATGACCCACCAAGCACCACGCTCAAACATAGCTGTCTAGACACTCTCAGATTAGTGATAATTAGGAGACGACACCTGCTGGCCATAGTCCTTCAATATAAGGGGACTACAGCTCCTTACAGAGGTTAGACAAGGAGAGACAGAACTCAGAGGCAGACGGAGTCACACAAGTCACAAGTCGAGGTCGGGATGGGGGACTTCCCTCCCGAGCACCGAGTCCCCAGCTAGCAGAGTCTCCCACAGAAGACAGAGTCGAGCACCTGCCGGGACCACTCTCTTCAGCAGTACCAAGCTGCAGACAAAGTCCCCAGCTGCTGGGCCTCCCTCAGGTCACATGCGAGTCATTGTCAGAGCGATCCATAGGGTGAGTTACTTTTGGTGAGAAGTGTATCCATTTCATGTTTGTGTCTAGGAGTCATTGTCTAGTAGCGTCAATATAATGATTTAGTAATGTGTCCATACCATTCAGTTAACTAATAAATAGCTGTACTTAGAAGAGTTGTTTAGAAGATTTCCCCTAAGTATATATTGACGGTTAAATAACTAATCGGCCACACTACCAACTTTCTTCACTTTACAATCCTCCTACTGTAAATTCCAACAAAACTTTCTACCTGAGACTACCGTCAGTAGTCTGAAATTAGTCACGTCATTGCAAATGGCGGCCCTGTTTCTAGAGAAATAAACATATCTCTACTATTATAGCAGGACTTTAAACTTTTATTACAAATTATATATACCGTATCATTCTACGAACGTGGCAGAGTGTATTTCTTGTGCTTACCCATAACTGTCAACTCGTCCATTGTGTGTAAATGAGACAAAGTCAAATCATCAACCTGGGACTTGGTCACAATAGTCGTGATGCCATATGGCAGCAGGGTCTACCATAGACAACACATTATGCTTCCAATGCCTTCCCAGGGGGTAGTACCTCCCTGTACCACCTACTATCTATATAAATCTATCGTCAACAACCATATATCTCTGACTATATTTTCCTGCTATAAATCCACAACTCAACAAACAGACAACAGGAGCTGAGTGTGTTATTATTCCCTGTTGTTATGAGTGCGTTGTGTATGTTAATTGGCTGATGTTTCTTTGTTGTGTCTGCAAATTGGGATTAGAAATGGGATTTGTTTTTGTCTCTCTCTGAAGGGAAATATAAATAGGAGTTAAATAATTTCAGTTAGAGAATGAGACATATTTTCTGCTGGCAAATTATGTAACCATGTGTCTTTAAACAGGAAAACAAGATAATGAGAGAGAAAGTGTTACTCTATGCCTAATCCTCCCTCATACTGCTCTCCCTGCTTTCCTTCACCCTCTTCCGCTATCTTTTTCTTTTCCTCACCCTTCTCATCTCCCTTCCTCCATCCCCAGCTTCCTTATCTTTCTCTCCACCTTCCCTGTCCTTCTCTCCACCGCCCTTTTCTTTCTCTCCACGGCCCCTTTATTCTCTCCTCCTTTTCTATCCCTCTCCTTCTCCTTTCCTATCCCTCTCCTTCCATTCTACTCTTTTCCTCCACCTCTTCCTCCCTTCTCGTCCCTCCCCCCCCCCCCCCCCCCCTCCTCCTCTGGGAACTTCGAGTTACTTGGAATTTGATCCAGCCAACAGGTTATCAAATCCGCTTAATGTAAGCTCTACCTATAATCCTCTTCTGGCTTCCCTCCGAATACTTAGCGAGGCAACTCCGCTTAATTGCATAGCACTGTAGAGTACGTTAACACAACACATTGAGAATAGAATAATACTTTGAACGGTCATTCTGGTCATCATCATCATTCAGCTGTAGAATAATATAGAGGAGATCATTCAAAAAGGTCATCTCCTCTCTCTTCCCCTCACTTCATCACCCTTATTCACCCCCCCCCTCAGCCACTTCCCCTCCCCCATCACCCCTTACTATAACTTTGGTCTCCGAAGATCTTGGTCCCGGTAATCAAATCCGCTTAAAGTAAACTTTGCCTATAATCCCGTCCCTGTTACCCTGAGATAATTAGGAAAGCCACTCCGGTTAATTGAATAGGAAAAAGTACTCAAGTATGGAAGAATACACTGTGTGTGTGTGTGTGTGTGTGTGTGTGTGTAAAATAATAATTAATGGTTTATTGAAAAAGTTCAGTAGCCCGAAGGATGAAAATATACATTAGACAAAAATGACTTATTACATACGAAGACATGGGGCAGTTGGGTCGTTTAACAAAAGCTTTCATTACTAAAAGGAGAAGGAACATGAATCGAACATACAAATTTTAGTTCACAATTGATGGCCCGCGCTGGTCTTTTGCCCTACTGTGTGTGGATGTTGATATGGAGGACCTCACGTGGCCACGGAGACACCAGGTGGTGTGGTGTTCACGTGGTGCAGTAACTCGTCCGTATGTAAGAACATAACATAAGAATGGAGAAAACTGCAGCGGGCCTATTGGCCCATACTGGGCAGTTCCATTAACACCCAACCCCTATTGCTCATATATACATCCAACCTATGTTTGAACCTACCCAGCGTATTCGAGTCAATGATGATAATTGGTAACTTGTTCCACTCGTCCACTACTCTATTTCCAAACCAATGTTTACCTATCTCGCGCCTAAATCTAAATTTGTCTAATTTAAAACCAATGTTACGAGTTCGCTCCTGGTTGGATAGTTTGAGTACCTATGTAATGTCCCCTTTGTATAGCCCTGACTTCCATTTATACACCTCGATCATATCGCCCCTCACTCTACGTCTCTCGAGGGAGTGCAAATGAAGATGCTTTAACCTGTCTCTGTACTCAAGGTTCCTAATGCCCGGGATTAGTCCTGTCATTCTCCTCTGAATTCTTTCCAAGGATTCTATATCCATTCTGTAATACGGTGACCAGAATTGATCTGTGTAATCCAAGTGAGGTCTCAAAAGCGCAAGATACAGTTTTAGGATGACCTCGCTAGTGTTGTAACTAACACTCCTTTGTATGAACCCAAGTACTTTATTAGCCTTGTTTCGAGCAAATTCACATTGTTTAATTGGCTTAAGATTCCTACTTATCATTACTCCTAAATGGGGCGCCGGTGGTAGAGCGGTACCGCTCTTGCCTCGCAAGCTGGAGGTCACGGGTTCGATTCCCGGGCTGGTGGAAAGTTGTTTGGACACTTCCTAGCCCTCCTTGGTCCCCATTCACCTAGCAGTAAAGTAGGTACCTGTTGTAAATCGAAAAGTTGCGAATTCTTTTTCAGGGACAAGTTGTTGGAGCTTCCAATAACTGCTGACAAAAAACTATGACTTCAGACTTCTACGCCCTTGACAAAAAACCTATGACCTTCAGGCTTCTATGCCCTTAACTCATGAGACAAAGAAAAGCATGAACCTAGCATGCTTCAAAGATGGGCGCCTTAAGTGCTTCTGCACTTCACCTTGCACATGATGTAGAGGGGTGCCCAATAAACTAATAAAAAAAAATTACTCCTAAATATTTCTCGCAGTCGGATTTCTCAGTAACATCGTTGTGCATCTGGTATCTGCTTTCCCTGTTTACATCTCCTATACTGAGTTCTTTACATTTGTCCACATTGAATTTTATCTGCCATTTTTCAGACAAGTCGAAATATTTTTTTTTTAGATCTTCCTGTAGTTTTGCAGAGTCCTCGTCAGATTTAATTACACGCCCAATTTTAGTGTCATCAGCAAATTTACTTATGTTGCTGCCTACGCCGATATCTATGTCGTTTATGTATATAATAAATACTAATGGTCCAAGTACTGAGCCTTGGGGAACTCCACTAGTGAAGTCGCTCCAATCGGATTTAGTGCCGTTAATGCTCACTCGTTGTTTCCTGCCCTGTAACCACGCCCTAATCCATTTTAAAATAACCCTTTTAATGCCATGAGCCTCAACTTTTCTTATTAGTCTTTCGTGGGGGACTGTGTCAAAGGCTTTGCTGAAGTCGAGATATACCACATCATAATTGTGCCCCTCGTCCACTAATTCGAAAACAGATAAATAGAATGTTAATAAAGTAGTTAGACATGAACGCCCGCTTGTGAAGCCATGTTGGGAATTATTTATCAACTTGTGCTTCTCCAGGTGAATTCGAATAGAGTTTGAAATGATTGCTTCTAGTAATTTGCCTACAATTGATGTTAGACTAATTGGATGGTAGTCAGAGGATAGTGATCTCTTTCCCTTCTTGAAAATCGGTATTACATTCGCTATCCTCCAGGATTCTGGTACTACACCCGTTTTTAAGGACATGTTAAACAAATTTGCTAAGGGCATACTAAGCTCTTCCTTACATTCCTGTAATACTCTGGGAAATATCTCATGGGGACCTGGTGACTTATTAGGCTTTAGTTTGTCCATTTGCTTACTAACATCGTTACTAGTCACTACTATCTCGCTAATTTTATTTTCTTCATTATCTCTGTATAAAGTCGGTGCCTCGGGTATCATGTTTAAATTTTCAGTGGTGAAAAATATTTATTCAAATTATTGCTCATTTCTCCGTCGTTATCAGTTAGCTCGCCAGTATCTGACTGTATTGGTCCAATCTTTTCTCGTGTTCTAGTTTGATACATTTGATAGAATCCCTTGCGGTTTGAATTCGCCTCCCTTGCTACCATCAGTTCATTATTCCTCTGCTTTTCTTATCTCGGTCTTAACCCTACCGGCCAATACCTTATTAATCTCGGAAGTAAACTTCACCACAATTTATTCTCCTACCTACAGTATAGCCTTCCTTTGTCCAAGAATATTCTTTAAATAATAATTTATCCATTTAGGGTCATTTTTCTTTAATCTGATTTTGTGCATTAAGTAACTTATTATTTAAATTGTTGTGGAACTCGTCAACCTCAGATCTCGTGATCAGGTCATACTCAACCGTCAGGTCTCCAGGTAAGGTGAGGTCGCCCTCTGCAGGTACATTGTGTGAGGTCACCTCATGTGAGGTCATGTAATTCACCCCCAAGCGTAATACCCTTTCTCTCAGCTGCCTCTTCAAACTATCAAAGTTTGCCCTTCTGAAATCTGGGACTTTAGTGGAATTTCCCTTGTGACTGCCCTGAAATTCCAATTGTAATCTTATTTCTTTGTGATTCCTGTTAACAAGTTCGTTCCCTACCTCGACATTACTAATGAGGTTTTCTCGGTTTGACAGAACTAAATCGAGTATATTATGACCCCGGGCGGGTTTGGTTATATGTTGGCTTAGGAAACATCCTGGATTGTTGCAAGAAAATCCTCTGATTCTGAGTTACCCATAAGGTCAATCCAATCTATTTAGCTAAAGTTAAAGTCGCCTACTATACAGACTTTGCTGTATGGAAGCCCTGCGTATTTCATCCCAAATAAGTCGCTCATTAACTCTATCAAGATTTGGAGGTCTATATATTACTCCTGTGATTAATTTTTCCCCACCATCGATTAATTCTATCCAAATTGTTTCTGTATTCCGCTCAGTTTTTATTTCCTTATTTATTTCACACTTCAGATTATCCCTGACATAGATTGCTACTCCGCCTCCTTTCCTAATCTGCCTATCGGTATGGAATAATTTGTAACCTGCAATTTGGTTTTCGATAAGTAACTCACTTGAGTCTCGGTTTATCCATCTTTCGCTGAATGCTATTATATCTATTTCTTCGATACATACCAACGCCCTGATTTCATCCATTTTGTTTCACATACTTCTACTGTTTGCATAGTTAGTCGTGTTCTGAGTCTTCTCTTTGTTGCATTTACGTTTAAACTCCCTGCCTAATTTAGTTTTGTCATCATTCCTAGCACTCTTTCCCTCTAACCTTTCACTTTGTTTACCCGCTCGCAGTGCAGTCTCCTCTACCCCCGTGCTCATATGTTCTCGCAGTTTAAAGACTTCGAAATTTTTTGAACTGCCCTCTCGAGAGAGCCAGCCAGGGTTGCCACCCAGTGAAATAATTTGTAACCTGTTGATATGAAGGACCTCCGTGGTCATGGAGACACCGGATGGTGTTGGTTGGTGTCACAGTACTCACTCTCTGCTAAGTGGTGTTGTGTTATCTCGTAGTCAGGTGTAAAGCGGACCCTCAGTTGTTCCCAGGGTGGACTGATTAACACCTCCTGGTCAGAAGATGGTGGTCGGTTCCCAAGGGCGGTTATCTCTGGGTGTGGACCTCACTGGAGGGTCACGGCTCTCTCTGGTACTGTCTGCTGCTGAGTTCACCGACTTAAACACTGCTCATCACTGTTCAACTCTAATCCCACTTCTTTCCGAAACGAAATTGTCACTTTTGACGGAATGATGTTGATTTCCTGGTGGTGAGGATGGGACGAGGAGAGGGACTTGAGCAATGGGCAAACATGGGCCGGGACAGCTGCCTCAGCAGGAGTGAGCGCCAGATAGGTCTCGACTCTCCGGTGGTCAAGGATGTGTGTGTGGTGAACGGAAATGAAGTCACGGGAAAATAAGTCACAATTTTGGCTAGGAATAAAAGTGAAAAAAGTAACAAATTAAAGTCACAGTTAAAGTAATAAAACAAAAAATATTTTAAGTCACTTATTAACTGACAATACATGACTTGTACACATTGACAACACAATTTATATATGATGGCATAACACGTAGGTTAGGTTAGGTTTTTTCTTTGACATTTTTTTTGTGTCCTGGATTCGTGTGTATGTGTGACCCTCTTTCCCCTCCCTTCCCCTCTCCTATTCCCTCTTCCCTCTCCTTCCATTTTTCTCTCCCTCACATCATCCTCTCTCTCCTTTTGACCCGCCCTCAGGCATTCGATTAAAATAAAAAGGAAAAATATTAGCGGTTTCTTTGGCACTTCTGATATTCCGTGATTTGGTCAGATGTTTAACACTATAGATATAAGACTTATCATGGGCGCTCTACTTGACTTACCTGGTGGGGCTAAATGATAAGGGAAGGATAATGGGGTCACCTGAAGATTAATCCCTCCAGTTTATTTCATCCTCAGATTAATCACACTACTACTAACCAAGCTTAATCTAACCTAATCAAACCAAACCTTATATAAGATAACATAACCTAACTTAATGTAACCTAAACTAATCTAACCTCACTTAACTTAATTTAACTTAACTTAGCTTAACAACCTAAACTAACCTCCCAAGACAGACCAAAATCCATAAATGTTCCTCGGAGTTCACTGTTGATGTTTGTGTCTCCCTTAGTGAAGCTGCTAGGGAGACACGGCGGTAAGAGAGTGGATTAACCTGAACTGAATTTAATGTCGATGTTTCACCTGTACGCCTAAATCTTCAGTGGTTTCTTGGCAATGATTGATACTAAATCGTACACAACACCCTGTTTCTCCCAACGCTCATTCAGTCGTCTCTCAAAGGTTAGCACATTTGGATAACACAATACGCATCGAACACATATTTTGTCTAAGCATGGTCTGCAAACGCGTCTCAAACAGATGAAGACAGTGCAACATAAACATCCTTCACTACAAAATAAAATATGTCATACAAGTAAAAAAATAAACAACTGAAGTAATAATCATCACTACGAAAGCAACTGCAATAAAACTAAATTTGGTCATCCTGTACAGAGGCAATCAGGGCTACCAACTCTGCCAACAAAAACATGGCGTATTTATGCTGTGTGTGACCGCGGCTGTGTGTCAACAAAGGGTTCGGTGGCCAGGGAGGTATTTTTGTTGTCTATGATAATCTTTTTCTTGCCGTGGAAGTGTTTGGGTTGGAGGTAGAAAATATCATAGTCAAGGTTATGTTTATCTGTGTTGGTTTGGTTGTGGAGGTGAATTTATGTGGCTACTTTTGTGAGGTATCTTTAGAGTCGTGTTTCCTTCCCCTTTTATTGTCGGGTTATGTGAACAATAACATTGAACTGCACCGTTCATCTTTTGTGTCTCTCTTTTTATCAGTCTGGGGTCTCTCTCTCTCTCTCTCTCTCTCTCTCTCTCTCTCTCTTACTGGTTCATACACCAAACCATCATTATTGACTCGGGGTTTATAACACACATGCTAACACTTTGTGAAACTCATGAACTATTTAAAGCAGTGTCGAAACCTCTGTTCGAGAGAGAGAGAGAGAGAGAGAGAGAGAGAGAGAGAGAGAGAATTTAATTTACTGTGTCAGGTGGTGAATAAGACTGAAACAAAAATCAGGGAAAGTGACACAAAATCTCATTTAATTCAACGCCCAGAGTTTTTTATGTCGCGAAAAAGTTCATAGGTCAGGCTGCCCGCCCTCCCTCCCTCCTCTAGCCCCCACCCCCCTCTCTCTTCACTGTACTCCAAGCTTTGCCAATAAATTTGTTAGCCGTTTAAAAATCTCTCCTTCCGTCCTTCTCCCCTTCCCTTCCTCTCCTACCTGCTCCCCCTTCCTATCTTCCTACCTCTCTCCTTCCGGCCCTGTCTCCTACCCTTTCTCACTTTCTCCTTTCCTCCCTCCTCCTCGTCCCATTCCCCCTTTCTCCTTCCCTCTCGCCCTCCCTCCTCCTTTACCTCCCCATTCTCTCTCCTTTTATCCCTCCTCCTCTCCCTTTCTCCTTCCCTACCTCCCTCATCCTTCCCCTCCTTCCTCTCCCATACACCAAACATGGGGCTGGGGGCGACAGGTCTAACCAGGGGATATTTCACCTATAGTTTCCTGTAATAACTGTGCCGGTGAATGATAACTTATCCTTTATTTTAGAGAATGATACATTTTTACTTAAGAATGATAAATTACCTTCTATTAAGTGAATAATAGTTAGTGTTATCAGTAAATGTTTGTATACAGTATTTATATTGATGTACTGACAGAATTTGTACTTAAGAAATTCAGATCGATTCATAGAATGTGATGATGAATTTCTGTGAATTTTTCCAGGTTCTTAGTGAATGATTATTTTCACAAAACTTCGTGGCTTATTGAACGACCATTTTTCAATCCGCCGGTGTGTTTCAAAATGAATACAACTACTAAATCTTTTTGTTTTCTAAACATGGCCTCCACCCTCCCCCAATAGCCACACCTTCGCCGCCATTTTATTACCTTAATTTTAAATATCCTAATACATAAGTAGCTATCCTAACTGTGTTGAGTTAGTTGAGCAGCAGATCTATGCGGCATTCGTGACTGTTGCCTCATGGTCAATATCTGCAATTGTTGTCGGCTTTGGGGCCGAAGTTCTCGTCCCGAGGCAGAGCAAAGCCGACCGAAGGAGAGAGAAGAACAGTCGACATCTCATCCAGGCTGTAACATAACTTTTGGGCTGCTGCTTCTGGTCGGATATAACCTCTGCGAGTCTGGCGTACTGTAGAAGCATCTTGCACTTGTTCTCATCCCACCAGAGGTTGTGAACACAAGAGGAGTGAAGCTGCCTTGATCAACGTTCTGAATTCTCTCCCCATATTCCCTTATCTTGTCGTTCTCGTTCCTCCTGTGTGCAGCATCGAAAGCTAAGTTACGGTGACATGCAGCCATGGGATCAAAAATCCTGATGTCGAAGAAGGCTCGCTGTCCCCACGTCCACAAACCTCGAGCACAGACGTCAACACGGGCTTCGTTGGGTGTGTTTGAAGTCTTATGTTGGAAAAATCTCACCGTCCAATGGAAGGAGGGTCGGTTCTACCCTGACATCACGGCAGATTTCCTTCAACATATTTGCTGTCAGATCCCATACTTCGTCATGCCTCATGCACATGAAGCCCCCTTTCTTGCACACCATGGCGTGATCGGCGTCATAGGAAGAGCCACACACGCATTGGGAGGGCAAACCTTCTACTGGCCTACTGTACCTTAGAGTATTGGCCTCTGTAAATTCTTGTTTTTTGAGACTAAAACCATTTGCCCTTATCAGTAACGTAGTTAACCAGTTCGAGGCGCCCACCTCCTGCGCTATAGCCACTTTTATTTTTAAATTCTCTGGTACTTGCAACAATAGCTGCTGCAGCTTATCACTTTGGCTGTGCTGTCGTTCTGTCGTAATGGACCTTCGTATCTTGTTTACTTCACTGGTATCCACCTCCCCTGTTGTGTTCTGAGCTATTATGTGGCCCGTGAGGGCTGCCGTGAGCTGAACTGAGTTTTGATGGTCGGTGGCAGCAGTCTCTTCTGGATTGGTCAATCCCATACCTCCCAGTCTCGGTGGTAATACTAGAAGTGATCTTTCTGCTGGGGTTAAGTGAGGGCGTTTCACCAATTTGGGAATGAAATTGACGCTGATAGCGTCTTCTAGAGGGTGGAGGAGGGGACCAATATCAGGGATAGTGCGCATCAGGTAGTTCTAGCGATGCTAGACTCCATGGGTGAATGCCACAGAAGCGGCATGTGGCTCTGAGTTAGCAATCTCAGACAGAGCTTGGATTTCCCTAACCCACTCATTCACCTTTCCCGTTACGTACTCGGTCTTGAAGTCAGTGGTGTCTGTTATTGCACCTGGGTGTCTTTGGCTTTCCTTTTTATTTTGACCTCACTTTCGCCAAGCACCTCCATTGCCCGTTCATAATGCTCTGGCTTCACAATGAGGAAGGACTTGCTGGCGTTTGGGTGGTACCCTATTTGTGGGCCTCGCGATGTTACCAAGTCCCACCACTTTTCCTGCTCCTGAAGGTCATCAGCGTACACCACTTGTTTGACCTCAGTTGTTTCAAATTTTATTGTGTTGGAGCACGAATAGGCCTATTGCATACATTGCCATTGCAACAGTGTCCCCCTGCTTTGTTCCTTCGGTTGACTGTATGATGGTATCACCTCTTAGAGCCTTGTTGTTTACTATATAGAGGTCTGATGGATTCCTATAGGAGATTTCAACATACATTGCAAGGCTTGGACACTTGATCTTGATGTTGTGCAGTGCGGCCTTGCGGTTAAGTATGTTGAATGCGTTCTCATAGCGTGAATGGCAGCCTCCCCTCCAGCCTGGTGGCCAGCACAAATTTGCAGGTTCCCTGATCCTACCCTGACATCATCCTTTACTACCTCCATTATGAATTTCCGATGATCCACCTCAGCACTTCCCTCACCCCTATAGGCCTACATCCTGGATTCTTATCCAGGGGAATGAGGCGGCAGGCCGTCAGAGAATGGAGGTGATGGCAGCACGAGGATGCCAGCTTTCTTGCAAAGACGGCAATGGCAGTGCAGAGATCACTTGCTACGGGGCTAAACTTGTTAGTGCTGAGGATGACTCCTCGTGTCTTCAGTGCCTTTTTCCACACCATCCCTCCTGTTATTTTCTCGAACAAGACAGCATTTGGTGGGATATAGTCACCCTGGAACCTGATGCCTTCGTCTTCACTTGCTGGGGGATGTTTTTCTTCAGTTGTTTTAATGTCTCTCTGTTTATTGGCAGAACCCCACCGGAGGATTCCTCTGCGAGAGATCTTACCGCCGAAGACATTTTTCCCACACGCATTTTGTTTCCAAACTTTCTTGCAACATCCTCGGTGTTTTGCTTTCTGTCACCTATAAATTTTAGTCTCTCCTGCAGTGTTCTTGCTTCACATAGGAGATCATCAAGGGCCCCATTCTGCCACATTGTCAATCTTCTCTTCATTGCTGCCGCATTTTCTTTGTGCTTAGTCTTTGTGTGTGTCCTCTGACAGAATAGATGTGGTATTATTGCCAGTATATGAAGAGCTAAAGGGGCGAGGAAGCGGTCCTGAGGGTAATCAGTTATGAGGCGAATCATCTCCCGAATCATTTCTTTGGTGGCCGCACACTTGGGTGGTTCAAACAGGTTAGCTGGCGACCACCTGACAATTTCTGAGTAAGTTTCTTTAAACCATATGTCCGCATTTTCCATCGACATGCCATTCCACTGTGGTGGCTGTCTCTCAATCAACTCGTGGACATCTGCTACTATTGGAGCAGCATTCATTAGTACTACATTTTCAGGTTGAGTAGACTCACTACTACTATTATAATAATAATAATAATAATAATAATAATGTACTACTCTTGGTGTTACAGGTAAACAAAGATAAAAGACAATATATATTGGTTCCATTTTCTGATAAAGTCTTTATTCCGACGTTAAAAAGACCTGACCTCTTTTCCTTTCATTTAAACCCTAAAGGCTTGTCACTGTAAACTAAAAGACTGCAACATATCAGCAACAACAAAAACAATTTATTATAATATTTCAGAGTTACGATGAACTTCAGGTTAATAAAACCTTAATAATAACCGATGTGACATGAAATATTTAAGGCAGATGTGAAATTCTGACGAGTGATAATGAGAATTCTTTCAAGTTTATTTTTTTCCTCAACGGTGATGAAAATAGTATAGTTATATTATTAAAATTGTTTAGACCACTTTCAGGTCATTTAAGGATTATATTATGTGAAGAGACGAGAGAGAAAACATTTAGGTTCGTCGCCCTGCTTTTAATTCTTCTTATTATTACTCTTGTTGTTGTTGTTATTATTATTATGATTATTATTATTATTACTGAGACAGACAGACAGACAGACAGACAGAGAGAAAGAGAGAGAGGTGTATATCAATTACTTCAACACTCACAGTTCCAGGTTTCACAATGCCTTGTACAGTTTCTGCAACACTTGCTCTTCAAAAAGGAATTGCCACTGGAATTGCAAATCGTGTGCAAGTTGGGAGTTTCCGTCAGGTCCCGAATTCCCGAGTTTGGGGGTCTCCTACTATGGAGAGAGAGAGAGAGAGAGAGAGAGAGAGAGAGAGAGAGAGATATATGAATATGCAAGAGCGGACTCAACAGGTTAATTTAAAATAAAGTGCAGAAATAGTACATCCAAAAATGTCTTCAAAATTACACTGACTTTTCCTAAATTAGATACATTCTCTTAGCACCAGTTGGGAGACGAACAAGGGAGGCCGTACAGGACCTGGTTAATGTAAAGGCTCTTTGTTTGTTTGGGTTATTTTTGCACTTTAGTTAAAATCAACCAGTTATGTACATTCTTATATCTTCAGTTAAAGTAAATTATCTATCGTACGAACCTTTCAGAATTTGGACCTTGTATTTTAACAAGGACAAAATGTTATAAATTCTTAACTCAGGAATCCTGGTGTTGGGAGACAATTGAGAGGCGATCTTTCACATTTCTCTTCGGGAAACTCTTTCTTAGAAGTTCCTGCGCCACATTTATCATCACAAAAAAATCCTTCTATATGTTCAACTGCAGGAAGTCTTCACCCTGGGAGCCCTGAACCCTCGAATATTTTGATCCGATTGTCAGATGTGAGCGTCATGGCGTGGTAACCTTGAACTTTAGGGCTCAAGTCTTCTGATTGGAGGAGCGCCAACCAACCAGCGATCACCTTACACATCGCACAGGATAGCGTCAAAAACAAACATCATCATTATCGTAACCCATATCGCATCAAGAGAAGATTTTATTCATCTCTTGGTAAAAAAAAAATACTAAATATAAATACCCGGACAGACTGAGGGCGAGAACCAGTTACCCCGAGTCACAAATCCAGTTAGGATGGCGGGGTGACTGGAGGAGTGCAGGAGGGGTTGTAGAGAGTAGAGGGAGAGAGATTGGTTGTTCTGTGTAGTACTGTACAAAGCTCTTGTATTTTGCCCCGTAAAAGGTCACTACAGTTAAGGGGAAATAACATTGTATCTTTCCTTAACTGTTTTATTTTAACATTTCTTGACTGTTTATATCATTGTGTGTTAATTAAAAAAGAAAGATGAAAAGTTATTTATTAAGTCATGTTATGTTGTTTACACTCCTGGATTGACTTTACATTCTAGAGAGAGAGAGAGAAAGAGAAGGAGACAGAGACAGACAGACAGACAGACAGCGTTAGTCAGTGTATCTCCTGCTGCCTTATTGTCTTTGTTACGTTCATCATTAGAGCAAAAATAATCTCTATCTTTATTATGAAACTTAATCCTTAATTAATATTAATTCATTGATAAAACACAGTCCGTTAGCTCAACAAAAGACGACATTATAGAAACTAAGATAATATAAAAACAATATCGAAACAAAACATAAATGATTCAGACGATAACATTAAAACACAGAAAAAATAAATACTACCACTAAACAACAAAACCCCATCGCTTCACAAGACAACATTTCAACAACAAAAGACCAACACGTATCAGGTTATCAGCCATGAAATATCTAACCCACAAAAAATATATAAAAATGTAAATTAAATACATATGCAGTAGGTTATGTTTTTATTTTTATTTCCCGGGCACTTTCAGCGAGGCCACAAACTAAAGATAATTAGTTTTCTGGCTTCGGGTTTCTAATTTTTGCCCCACATGCAGATTCCACCTGACGCGGGAAAAGTATATGAGGCAAAACGTATAATATTTTTACTCGTGGCCAAACTTTTATATACAGTATATATATTCTTATAGCGCAAATTTATTTGATCCCTTTTTTTGGGGGGGGGCGTGTGGGTGGGTGTGGGGGGGGCGTGGGTGTGGGGGGGCGTGGGGTGTGGGGGGGCGTGGGGTGTGGGGGGGGCGTGGGGTGTGGGGGGGCGTGGGGTGTGGGGGGGGCGTGGGGTGTGGGGGTGTCGTGGGGTGTGGGGGGCGTGGGGTGTGGGGGGGGCGTGGGGTGTGGGGGGCGTGGGGTGCGGGGGCGTGGGGTGTGGGGGTGCGTGGGGTGTGGGGTGCGTGGGGTGTGGGGGGCGTGGGTGTGGGGGCGTGGGGTGTGGGGGGGCGTTGTGGGGTGGGGCGTGGGGTGGCGTGGGGTGTGGGGGGGGTGTGGGGGGGCGTGGAGTGTGGGGGGCGGGGTGGGGGGCGTGGGGTGTGCGGGGGGCGTGGTGTGTGGGGGGGCGTGGGGGGGCGTGGAGTGTGGGGGGGCGTGGGGTTGTGTGGGGGGGCGTGGGGTTGTGTGGGGGGGCGTGGGGTTGTGTGGGGGGGGCGTGGGGTTGTGTGGGGGGCGTGGAGTGTGGGGGGGCGTGGGGTTGTGTGGGGGGGGGCGTGGAGTATGGGGGGGGGGGGGCGTGGAGTATGGGGGGGGCGTGGAGTATGGGGGGGGCGTGGGGTTGTAGGAGGGTGTGGGGAGTGATTTATAAACTGAAAAAATATACGATTTGTATACTTTGCACTTGTTCTGTTCCTGAGTGTACAAGGGCTAGTGTACAAGGGTTAGTCTACAAGGGCTAGTGTACAAGAGCTAGTGTACAAGAGCTAGTGTACTGTACAAGGGTTAGTGTATACGAACCAGTGTACAAGGGCTAGTGTGCAAGGACATATATACACTACAAGGAGAGGAGCACCCAGACCTCTTATACCCTGCCGAGAAATCGAACCTGAGACCTTTAGCTTGTTGGACGACCGCCTTAACCCAGAACTAAAACGCTCACCTGAAGACACAAACAAAGCCCTCACACTGTCTCCTCAAAGTCACGACTCAAACACTGCTAATACTCAACATTACCTCAATTCGGATCACGGGAATATTAAAATGTGCTGGAGTGTGTGTGTGTGTTGGAGAAGAGAGAGAGAGAGAGAGAGAGAGAGAGAGAGAGAGAGAGAAAAAAAACTCAAACACAGGTGTACACTAACAGCAGGTAACACTACACCCACCTGCGGCTAGTAATTCCCACTTTTATAAATAGTTTTACCTGTGGCTGAACTGACGGCCAACACTCTCTCTCTCTCTCTCTGATCTGTTTGTGGATAAAATACAAGAGACACCGAAACGAACTTTGTGTGCAAGAAAAAATACACACAAACACAACAGATAAATATATACTGGTCAAGACACACACAAATAAATAATGGCTGCCCTTCGTGTAACGAGGATGGCTGGCCCAAGGGCCACCTGGGCGTGAATTTGTTTAAGGTGTAGAAGCTGTCGCCAACACAACAACCACACCCTGAATTAACAAGTTGCATGACCCAGTGTCAAGGAACAGTCCGAGAAGACCGGACAACAAGCCAACTGCACTCGCCAATCATTACTCCGGAAAACGATTCGCTGATCACTTAATATCAGGCTTCCCAATTACTGCTGCGTAGACAGATGCAAATGGCGTAAAGAAACTTGAACATTGTCTCACCCTGCTCGGGGATCGAACACGGGTCTGATCGCTTGCAAGGCGAGCATGCTGACTATTACACCATATATGCTCTTTCACACTACTACTACTTTGCTGCCGCTCGGAATCGAGTATGACGATCATCCAGCTATGATACAATGACATGAGTTATAGGGAGGTCACGTACGTTGGTGAGTTTTGAGGTGCCTAAAGATGCCGATACGGGACCCGCAGCATCGTCCACATTCGTTGCACATGTAGAGGGCTCAATCTACTGCGGGAGGGATGGCGGCAGCGTCTTTCCGACGTTGGCGCTTGTCTGCCTCGGTTTGCAGTCGGACTAACTCGAAAGTATTGACAACTTCTCGTGTGGTGCTCCTCCAAGCGTTGGGATGTGGAGTAATCGACTCCCAGATGAGGGGGTGGATTTGGCAGGCAGCGAAAATCATGTCAGTGGTGCCATGTGATGATTTAAAACCACATTGAGATTCTGGGGGGGAAGTTTTCCGCCTAAGGAAGAAATCTGTTTCGGAGGACTCTGGCGAAAATATTGCCAGCTACGGAAAGCAGCGAGATCCCACGTTAGTTGCCACAGTCTGACAGGTTTCCTTTGTTCTTATAAATATTGACAATGGAGGCGTCTTTAAGAGCTTGAGGGATTTCCTCCTTTTCTCATATATTCTCCAGGAGAGAGTGGCGATGGCTGGTAAGCAGAGGTCCTCCTGCTTTATACACCTCGGCTGGGATTCCATCAGGCCCTGAGGTTTGTTATTTTTCATCTGTTTGATGGCAGTAGCAACCTCATCCAGGGATGGAGGGTAGCAGAGGTGGGTCAGCTCTGGATGCTGAGGGACCTGCTGGGTAGTCAGGACATCCACATCGGTGTTTCGGTTGAACAATGAATGGTAGTGCTCTTTCCAGTGCTGAAGGAGGTCTTCATCATTTTTAATTATGCGGTTAACATCAGATGAACAGAGGGGGGGGGGGGGGCTGCTGATCTGCAAGTCTTTGTTCTTCAATGCTATATTTTTAAGCCAGTCGTTCTTTAGATTGCGAAGTTCCCACTGGGCTGCCGCTTTCTTCTTGCGGAAGTTTTCAGCTTTGGTCCGAGACTGAGGTTTGTTCTGCCAGTCAGTAAATACAGCACGTTTATCATGGATAAGTACTTTGATTGCCGGGTCATTTTCATCAAACCAGTCCTGGTGTATGCTTTTGGTCTTACCGAGGGTCTCTGCAGGTTTATGTCGCAACAGTATTAAGAGTATCCCATTCGGCACTTGAATTCACGTTGTTTTCTGTTGGGTTGTTTAAAAGCCCATGTTCGAGCTGGTCTCTGGAAGCATGTGCTACCGTTGGATCCTCCAGATGCTTATTATTAAAACCTCTTCTGGAAGCTTGCTGCCTTCGCCGTTTTGGGGCGACCTGAAGTAAGAACTTGGATCTGACAAGTCGATGATCGGCGTCACAGCCGTCTAAGCCATGCATGGCGCCGGTGATGAGGACATTTCGGCGATCTCTTTCCCTGTTGATGATGTAGTCAATGAGATACCAGTGTTTGGATCGTGGGTGTTGCCACGACCCCTTGAACTTCTCAGCCTGCCTGAATTGGTGAGAGTGAGGTTGTGAGCAGCATACGTGCTGAGCAGGAGTAGGCCGTTGGGATTACACTTGCCTAGTCCATTTCTCCCTATGGTTCCCTGCCAAATGTTAGCATCTCTGCCAACTCTGGTAATGAAGTCGCCAAGGTGCACAACCTTGTCTTCTCTGAGGATAGAGGTAAGCACTCTGTCGAGGTTAGCGTAAAAGGCCTCCTTGATGTCATCCTCTGCATCCGTGTTGGGGCATATGCACTGATGAAGAAGGCATGATGCGAGTGATTCAGTGGGACTCGAAGCGTCATGAGGTGTTTGTTGATGACAATAGGCATTTCAGTTAGCCTGTGTATGATGTGTTGGCGGATGGCAAAGCCAACTCCATAAATGCAATTTCTCTCTGCAGCAGGCTTACCCTTCCAGAAGAAAGTGTAGGGAGACCCCCGTTCTGTGAGTTGGCCCTCATCTGGGAGCCGGGACTCACTGATGGCTGCTATGTCGATGTTATAACCTAGCCAGCTCTTTTGGCAAAACGGCAGTTTTTTCAGGACGAGCATTTGTGCCCATATCCAGAAGTGTCCTGACATTCCATACAGCGACCATAAGAGGTTGTATGGTTTGTTTTGTTTGGATCTGTGATTTTTATTGTGTTTTCGACCGCAAAAGGATGACCTTACTGGGTGTGGTTGCCCAGTCAGGTTGAGTTTTTAGTCAGGCTATGTTTAGGGCACCTTTTCTAGCCCCCTCCCCATGTGGGGTGAGGAGAGTCCTCGAAAGAGATGCTCAGTCACACAGACAGGACCGGATTGCACTGCTGCCTAGATCCCAGTGCATAAACGACCATCTTATGTGTGTCACCCATGTGCAGAGTTGTGACTAGAGACTCCAGGCAGTCATCTCTGCCTGTTCCCGTCGCCACTCGTCCCTCGGCATAGCACCTTTGGGGTTACAGGGGTTTTGCTGATGATGAGAGGTATGATGAGCTAGGTGATGGCTGCACGTGAGTTGATTTATGTGGTGAGGCAGGAGCAAAGGCTGCAACCACACATCTTGGCTCTCCCTTTACCTGATCCAGTGTGCAAGTGTTGCAACGACTGGGGAGAGGGAGAGTTGCAATGGACTTCCGATAACCCAGTTTGTTGGGTTTCGCTTTAGTAGCCTGTCCATCAGGCATTGCCATCGTCTGCCGGTGTAGTTGTTGGGTTTCCATGGTGGTCACCTCTTCCGCCTATACCGCGGGGTCTTGTTGGAGCTCTGTAAGCATGTCTGCCTGATGCAGGACTCCACCGCAGATTTTTCATTCGGGGTTTACTCCCGTAGCCTTATACCTGCCAAGGTTAATCCGCAAGGCAGCGGTTGGTAGGCGCCAGGACGTGTCCACATGCCAGTGGGCCAATGCGCCGTCCCTATGGTCTAGCCTGGGCCCACGAGGCACCCACTTACCGTTTATTGCCACGAGGAGGCACAGCAGGAGTCTTGATGGTGAAGAGGCTGTGTACTGGCAGGAGAAGACTTATGCAAGTTGCTTCCCTGTTCGCCACGAGGGCTAGCCAGAGGCGGTAGCTAAAAGCGAGAGGGAGCAAGCAGTGCTTGCACCTTAACACTAACATAATGCTACCACACTGGACGCATTTCACCATACCTGTGTGTGTGTGTGTGTGTGTGTGTGAATGCACGCACACAACACAACAAAACACAACACAACACAACACAACACACACACCACACAAACCATATCAAAGTTTAAACATATTATTTTCAACAAAATGGTTACCCACTAAATACAACAAAGCAAAGTACACTTTGACTTCATGGGAAACAAATACTGTATATATTACTATCAATCATAAACGTAAAGTTTCTACATTGACTTATTCATTTTACCTCAATATTGTGATTAATCTCAAATTTATCTTTAAGATAAAAAATCACAGAGGAAGAAATTAATGAAAATCGTCCAAATCATTTGCATAATTGTCTCATTAGTGAGATTTATGAGAGTAATGAGGTTGTCGGTGATTACTACACATGAAAAATGTTGAGTGACAGAAGTGCATCGAGGCACTGTGGCACCCCCGGTACCCTGTGGCACCCCGGGGCACTGTGGGACCCCGGGGCACTGTGGGACCCCGGGGCGCTGTAGGACCCCGGGGCACTGTTACACCCCCGGGGCACTGTGGGACCCCGGGGCACTGAGGGACCCCGGGGCACTGTGGGACCCCGGGGCACTTTGGCACCCCTGGGACCCTATTACACCCCTGAGGCACTGTGGCACCCCTGGGACCCCGCTACACCCCCGGGGCACTGTGGCACCCCCGGGACCCTGTTACCCCTCCGGGGCACTGTGGGACCCCGGGGAACTGTTACACCCCCGGGGCACTGTCGGACCCGGGGAACTGTTACAGCCCCGGCGCACTGAGGGACCCCGGGGCACTGTGACACCCCTGAGACCCTGTTACACCCCCCGGGGCACTGTGGGACCTCGGGGCACTGTGGCACCCCAGGACACTGTCGCACCCCGGGGCACTATTGCAACCCGGGGCACTGTCGTACCCCGGGTCATGTGGCATCCAACGGCCTTGTGGCAACTAGCCGCAGTGACACAAGGGTTCATTATGAGGTCAGGGAAGGTGGGGTGGGATGACCCATCAGTTGAGTCGTGGTAGAAGGAACCTAACTTAACCTAACCTTACATAAATAATAACCAAATCTAACCTAACCTAAACTAACCCAAATACCATTTCATAGTTATCTTTTTTCGTGGGGTGAGGCGATGACTTCTATTACCCTAAAGAGTTAGTGTGTGTTTAAGAAAAGATGCTACTGTATTTTACTCTCAACTAAAATGACAATATATCATCAATGGTGGACAACTTGTGGTCCGGGTTACAATACGATGATGGACGTCAAAATGGCGTTGATTTTGCACTGAGACTTTATAATCGCTCGTTACTCCTTGCTGTACTCTTACTTACTCGGTGTTAAAGCTGTTATCAAATTTATAAATCGTTCAGAATCAGATTTCATGGCTCGCGTTCGTCAATGAGTCCTTTAGAGAATCCAACTCCAGGTCAACTCTCTTGGATTTTCCCTCAAGATCCGCCGTCACAAACTTTTGTCTGGGATCTAAAAGTCAACACAGTCCCTCTGCCAATACCGTTAATGCACCAAATCAGGCAGATTATTCCGGATAATTCTAATATATTGTTCACGTACGGAATTTCTATTTACACGGCAGCCATTTCCATGTTTTAGACTTACGGCCGAGGGAAGTTTTCTGGGGGGTTCGACAGTTTATTGACGAGACGGTAATAAGCCTTATGTCATCCAGTGTAGAAATATCGTAAATGTGTCAGTTGAGGGAGATTAATCCTGGTATTTCTGACGTGGTAGTGATATTCTGTGTGTGTGTGTGTGTGTGTGTGTGTGTGTGTTTTCCAGGTTACAAATTTCGTAATGGCGGAAAGCGGGTTAGAGTACGTCGAGAAGGCGGTAGCTTTTGGTTTTATCTTGAGTTAATAATGTGAGGTAGTTAAAGGCAGCAGTTAATGGTTTTAGTGAAGGATTCTGGGTTAGGGTGATGGTGTGGCTGTCTTATTTTTATTAGACAAGTTAAGGATTGTTAGACGCCTTTTAGGGATCTTGTAAAAAAAAATTAATGTCTTCTCCTTCGTCTCCTGATCTATCATATCCTATCCTAACCTAACCTAACCTAGCCTAGCCTATCCCAGCCATGTACACAAAGCAAAAGATAGATAATTATGTTGGTAGAAAGATATATAACTTTACTGATAGATAGATAATGATTGTGCCAATAATGACCAGATAGACACAGACAGAATTTTTTTTAACTCCCTTCCCCCTCTCAGTCACTTCCCTCCTTTCCTTTTACTCACTCAGTCTCTCTTAATTCACCCCCCCCCCTCCCTCCCTCATTCCCTTTTTCTTCCCCCTCTCCTCTCCTTCCCCACCTCTCACCACCACCACCTCTCACCACCACCACACTAAACTTTCGTCTTTACACCACAGGATGACCTCACAAAAATCTACAAGATCTGTTCAAATTTACGTAAAGAATGGAGCAAAAATGTACACAGCAAAAATCGTCAAAAATCGGCACAAGAATAAAAAAAAAAAAAACGTGGAATAATTTATTTATACAAGAAACTTTACAAAATCTGCAGAAAAAATACATGGAAAAATTAACAGAATAATAGACGATTTACATGCTATGACTTTGAGCTTTTACCTTGACCTTTCAACCTCACTTGTTTAATGGTATATTGACATGTGCGTGTGAGTATTGATGTATGTACCTGTATATTTCTCGTTCTTTATTGGTGTCTGGAGAGCCTCGTACGTAATGCTGTTGTGTGTACATTCACAGAGCCGCGTGCGTGCTTTAACGTGATGCAAACTTCCACTTTATTGGTCCAAAGGGGAAAGAACCAGTACGTGCTCCACCAATACCGTCTCTACCGGCCAGGTAAATCCTTCCTGAAGTAACCTGAGGAGGAGGGCGGGGATAGGATGTTCGTTTTTATATTATTTCTTATTCACACGGCACTTAAGTCGGTTACCTTGGACAGTCAAAGAAAAAGTCGTGTTACTCCCCTCTAGCGTTATATTCCGAAACCCATGACGAAAATTTTGGGTAAGTGACAGCGAAGCTTCGAGGTTAGAGTCTGAACGGAAAACTTTATCAAAATTCTTCGTCGTGGGTTTCAGAACACAAGACACGGTAAGTGTAACGCGAATTCTTTCTTTCACTGTACACTCGCCTAAAAAAATCCGTCTCCCCTTCCGAAGGAATTAGTATCAAAACTAAACGAGATACAGGTACTGCAACGACAGCTGTGTTCAGATCTTGAACTACAGTGAAAGTTCTTGGTTATAATGCACCTTACCTGAGACTGTTACACACATTTCCCCTAGCATTCCGTTTTGAATGTAAGAGCAAAAAATATGAACAAAGAAACGTGTCTCATCTTCTTTCATTGGTGTTATCACACCAATGAAGATCGCAGGTTATTGAAGACCTCAGAGAAGAATGTCATTCTCAATACACATGTAAATTAACCTTAAATCATTATAACACAGAAATATCAATATACTTTAAATGGGTTTCAATATGTTTATACAGTACGTGTATTTATTTGACATAAATATGATGTAACATATGCAAGGTCCTTATTTCTGAATTAAAAGGCGCAGTGAAAGCTCCTTATTCACGAGTACAACAAACAAACATTGAAATACGACCCAAGTGACATCTCATTGTCCATCACCAGCCAAATCTCACCCAGCGGCGGGAAGGTAATGGGACTACTTCACTCTCGGGTTTTATTAAAAGCTTGGATCCCGTCTTTTATTAATATGAATTTACACATCTCAGTGTGGTGGTCTGATCCCACACACGAGTTGCAGACGCTGGGGCTCGGAGCAGTAGCCCACACACAGCTCGTCCCAAACGGGTGGAAGTGCACATATCCAAACAAGCGACCTTGGCACGCCGCTTGACTGGGCGGCATTTTTACAGTCTCTTTGACACTTACATAGGGGCCCGTAACACCACATATATGTCACGCCACCATTGGGTTGCCAGCCACTGCCCATAAATTATGCTCCTTTATCTAATGTGTCCCTTTACAAGGCAAATGTGCACCATATAACCTAACCTAATGTAACCTTTAAATAAAGGAGCAAAGATTATGGCAGTGGCTGGCAACTTAGTGGTATACGTGATGTCATGCATGCATGACGCCATATGTGTACATGACGACGCTGGTCAATCAGGAGGTTTATGTAACAGTGTCAAGACTACTTTGTAAAAACGCTACCGGGCGGCCAAAACCGAGTACTTGGATGATGACGTGATAATAAATGCGCCCAGTGGAATTGTGTTTTTTGGTTTGTGCAGTGTGCGATGAATATCACCTACCATGACACCATCAATATGGCACCTTACCAGTCGTGCTGTCTAATAAGAAAAACTGCTTACAAGACCAGGAAGGTGCACAGCTAAAGGAAATATTTAGGTGATTGCATATAATCTAACCTGCTATTGTTATTCATTTGTGCTGTTTTTCATTATTCTTCTCTGTCTACAATCTTTCGTTCTTTTCAGTTAATACATCAACAACAGCCAACATATACGTACTGTGTCTCAGAGCATCATCATACTACATCTTAGTCCACACTTCCACGGCTGATAATAGCGGGTCTCTCCACCTTGGCTCCCTGACGCCCTCATGTGTAAATAGTTGTTACATATTATAAGTTATTTTAGACTATTAATAACTATTTTAACGCCACATTTACAAATTTTACTCCTTCTTGATCACGTAAATATTCATTAAGACATCGCGGCCCATCATTAAACTTAAACACGATCAACAGTACTGTAGGTCACGAAGACAAACATATATAACCTTTATAATAACCTTGTATAATATTGTCATAGAAATAAGTTTAGAGTTACTTTTATCTTATAAAATGTGTAGAAATTGACTGAGCAGAAATACACAATACTTGACTCCGAAGCCTAGAAAATGAATCCCAAAGGCCTGGAGACCATTACGGCCAGTAGGTATAAGGTCCATTGTAAACTAACCCTGTTTTAGGTACACAAAGGGGCAGGTTGGCCGGCACTGCACTCGACCATCTTCACATTGCTCAACTGTAAATTTAGGTCCTCATAAAAGCTGGGTGAACTTCAAGAAACTTTGTCTACCCAGAAACTTCTTTAATGTAATTATCCTTGCAGTGATAATCATAATTTTCCACTAGCAAGTTAATAGGTTTTCTGCTCATAGTAAGAAAAGAAAATCCATAGATTCAAGAGGATGCAGCCATGTGCTTCCAATTCCGGTAAATATATATATATATAATAATAATAAATAATAATAATTTTAAGTTATGGCCCTGAAAGCTGAAGAGCCAGTATTGGACAAGGCGTTGGGGAACAATTCGTGCCTGTCAAGGAGTCCCATATTTTACGACGATATATTTTAATTTAAATATTGTGCTTCCTTCAAATAACTACCAGCGAGTGAGGGAGGAAGACCATAAGAATGTCTTAAAAGAACTATATAACTAAGATGTGATTGAATCCAGATTCAATCCCATATTACAAAAATATACGATGAAAAATGACCGACTTAATGATATACGCAAGTCACTATCTAGAAAATCACTGGATCAAGAAAATTTCCAGTGACTATATAGCAAACGTGATCCCGATCTTCAACACGGGAAGTAACGGCGACTGACTCGGTTAGTGGAGACCTTAGACTCCTGAGCAAATACAAAAACAACAATATTTGCTAAATAAAATTTACTTGGCCATACCTGTAGTGTGAGGCATTGTGGTGTGTTACGGTCCCTCGAGGAGCTGTGAACTTTCACCTACCTGGAAAAAAATTCAAATTAATCTTCCATCCCACTTTACTAGTATAAAAATCTGTGTAAACTCTAAGGAGAAAGTTGCCACCTAAACCTCACTATATATTAGAAGGATCTCAATTATGTGTTTGCTCTAAATTAAAAATGGTTCTTAGGTGGGAGAGGATCAAATAATGACTATGAACTTACAATGGTACCTTTTGAAGTGTTCTTACAAAACGGCAATAGTTTGTGGGGCTATGACGATTGGCGACAGTAACCCACAAAACCTAACCAAATCACTGGATATGCAAGATTATTATTAAGTTTGATCTAGTTGGTTCGTGTTGTCTGTCATTATTAGTAGTTTAAACCTTCAGCCTTCCTGAGTGTGTTTTGAAAGGCAAACTGTATAGATATTACATTCCTTCATTTTTTTCTCTCCCATTAGATGAGCGTATGTACACTCGCAACAAAAAGTATCGGTGCACAATGTAGTGTGAACAATTTGAGGCCAGTGACGATAGGTATTGGGAAAGGCGAGTTGTTCCAGCCGTATGTTGGCAGCCCTGTAATCCTGCTGAGCTGCTACTATGGCCTGGTCAAGTGAAACAAACCGTTATAAATAATGTCGGGAAGTGATAAATAGACAGTATGAAATATGAGGAGCTCCCTGTTAACAAAATTATTTGTGATTCTTTTGAATATTGCCACATTAATTTATGCTACCACATAAACCACTCAACTTGGTCGTCCTGAGGGGTGGTGCAGCGTGGACAGCCGCTCAGAGACCTGTTGTCTGTAGTACCAGTTTCGAAGTATCTCTATGAATCCATCGTGCAGCGGTGTTTCTGTGGACACCAACCCGCCGGCTAATATGTGTGACGCCGAACCCTTCGTTATGAAGGGCAATAATAGCTCCTCGTGCTCCCTCTGAGGTTTCCATGTCGTCTGGCATGTGTAGATCTCTACTACTTCATATTGCCTCTGTTTTATACCCACGTTCACCGAGACCGAACCCTCGCTCACCATTCAGTCGACACAAAACAACAATCCGAAAAGAGGAAACAAACACACTGATTGTCAGCCATATAGCAACACCTAGTGGGGGGGGGGGGGGGGAGGGTATGAGGATACACTTACCAGCCTTCCCGACATATCACAGTGTATATGTATCGTTTCGGAAGTCGCTGATCTCACCCTGCACGATACTTTTTGGTGAGAGTGTACATTACACCAAATGCGTCCGGAAAGATCCTCTCCTTAACCTTAACTAATAATTGTACTCTTCAACTCACTGAAGCAACCATATCACTAAGAATGTTTTTACTTAACACCAAAAATTAACAAAGACAGTTTTCCATCTTGTTATAATAAGAGCAGCAGAAGTAGTGCCCACCTTGCCCTGGTGGTAGAGGAAGCCTTGGCATGACCCATCATGTCTTGGGCCAGGAACCATCCTGCCTGAAACAACATTCATGAATGAGGCCGCAGTTCTGCTTTCATTACTCTAATTATATGCAACTTTATTCCTATTTAAACCAAAATTCTATAAACAGTAACACAAAAAATATTTCATTCACAAACCTATACTAACAATTTTTCATGCAGTGATACTTATTCGTTTAATTAAAAATATTTTTCTACAACATTTTCTCTAAAACGAGTGATGCCAAATAGCGTTGGATGTCACATCCACATACGCATCCATAGAGAATCAGCAATTTTTTCACATCTACAACTGCATATGCATCTAGAAGATGTGGATGTTGCAGATTTGTATACCTTAGATTTTTCATAATATTTATATAAAATATAAATATTTTATTACACACACACACACACACACACACACACACCTTGGTAATAACAATCATGATTCTCAAGGCTACTGGTGCCAGAATTCAGCTTCGATAATCGATTTATGTATTTCTGTACCGTCTATCTGACCTATTCTTCCACCCAGGTTGGGAGAGGGGAAGGTAGTGGAAAAGGGACATGGGGGTGGAGGTAGTGAGAGCTAGGAGTGAGGGATCAACTGGATGAAAGTAGGAATATGTAAATCTTCTTATCACTTGCACAACTCACTCTCTCTCTCTCTCTCTCTCTCTCTCTCTCTCACTTCCATTTGTCTGATGACTTCCACTTACTCTCTAAAAGAACTGAACTTTCACTATTCCCAAATAGGGGATTCCCAAATAAACTTAATTGGAGAATATAACCAACCTTGACTAGAATTCAGAAAACGTTTCATATTTCTGGGGATGAATTCCTGAGACATACAGTACATAAGGATAAATGACTCGATGACCATAGGTGTCATTACCACTTTGCTGTCACTCGGAATCGAGTAGGACGATCATCCAGCTATGATTCAATTATAGATGTCACCTCCGTTGGTAAGCTGTGAGGTAACTCGAAAGGCCGATACGGGACTTGCAGGCCTGTTCACAGATGTTGTACATGTGGATGGCTACATCTAGTGCGGGAGGGGTGGCGTCTTTCCGGCGCTGGCACTCGTCTGCCTTGGTATGTGTTACTTCTCCGACACTATAGGATAATGACATTATGGTCATGGAATCATATATCCTTATTTATGTCTGATGAAACCACCACCAGAATTATGAAACGTATTTCCGAAACATTTTGTGTATCAGAGATGGATGTCACATCCGCACTGCAGCTATTAGAAATCTGACATCCGATCCATCACTATTGTGATGTTGAACATTCTCATATCCCTTTACCCCTCATAGTCCAGCCCACTGTCAGGTTTTAGGTATAACTAGACTGGGGGACTTCTATGTGAACTCATTGTTGTTATGTAATATTAACCACAAGTTTTGCAGTAAACAGCTAATTTTCTGAATAGTTATTGTATTTGGTGAAGACTACTTCATCCCTAGGTCAAGAAAACCTGCAAATTAGTCTCAGGAATTGCAAGTTTCGTATTTTTTTTTTTTTTTAGATTAGATCAGACTATGTCAAGTTTGGCTAAGTACAGTATATGTTAGGAGTTTATGTTAAGTTAGTTTAAGTTAGAATAACATTAGGGTGTTTAATTATCAGGTGATATAAGCTGGGGTGTCTAATCATCAGGTAAACCAAAACACAATGACTCTAGGTAGCAACAACCATAACCAGAGGCTGTGTTGTAGTGACTGAGTGTGAGGATACTGCTAGCCATTCTAACACTGGTGATTCTACTCTTCACTCTTCTTCACATTTTCCCCTAACTCTCAAACTAAATCTGTTTCTAGAGCTTATATCATTACATCAATGCGGATCTATGCAGCATCTCTGAATGGGGAGGTAGAAACTTGGTTAAATTCAATAGTAATAAAACTCAGTATTTACCAATTACACTTTCCAAATTAGATGATCTCCCACCAATTACATTTCAGGACGCAACCATTCTGCCAAATTCTAAAATAGATATGCTCGGTCTCACCATTTCCTTTAATATGTTATGGAAGCCACACATCCTCAACATTGCTAAAGCTGCCTCCCGAAAGTTGGGAATGCTGCACAGATGCCGTAGGTACCTCACTCCTGAGCAGTTGTTTCAAGTATATATGGGATTCATTCGTGGTGGAATCAAAGGCATTTCGTCTTATTAACTCTCCTCCTTTAGTTGATAATCTTTCTTCCCTTTATCTTCGCCGCAATGCTGCTTCACTCTCTCTCCTTTACAGGTACTTTAACGGTCAATGTTCGGTGGATTTGGCATCCTGTGTACCGCCGGCAAGGCCGAGGGCTCGTAATACACGTCTTGCCCGCGGTGCCCACCGTTTCTGTGTGGATGTCGGTCACACTAGAATAACCCGTTCTAGTACATCCTTCTTTCCTCACACAGCCAACCTCTAGAATGCTCTACCTTCTTTTGTGTTTCCATACTCATACAATCTGTATCACTTTAAAAAGACTTTTTTTCGGCATCTTCGTAATGTAGATTAATATAACCGTTTCCTTTTCTATTTTTTATTTCATTCTATTCTTATTTTTTTCGCCCCCAAGGCCCCGTTGTGAGTTGATGACCTGTGTCCGGGTGGGCTATTCCCCGTAAAAAAAAAATAAATAAATAAATAAAAATAAATAAAAATAAATAAATAAAAATCTAGGCAGGCTCTCTCCGGTACAGGATGCCACTCAGTTACGTCCACTTCATGCTCGGGTGTGGCATCGGTGTCCAGGGGAGCGTAAATATGGATTTATGTGGACAGATCATATGAACGCTGCTGGCGGCCTGTTCATATGTCATTTATGTTGACAGGGAACAATAGGCGATGGAACAGTGGCTATTTGTCCGTAATGCAGGCCGTCACTGGCAGTTCGTCGGACATGATACTCGTGTGAGTGTGTGTGTGTGGACAAATAGCTGAAATATTCAACCACACACACACGAACCCACACACACGAACTCACATGCACTCACACGCGCGCGCACACACACACACAGTGTCTCAGCCGCCAGTAATTACACTAATATATTTCCTTAATGAGAGTTTCTCGTGGAGCATCCAGGAGTGCTGTTGAGAGAGAGAGAGAGATAGAGAGAGAGAGAGAGAGAGAGAGCAATAAAGAAGGCATGGCCTGTTTCCTGTTTAGTAAGAGGTCAATTTATCAGATGGTGCTGATGTTTTTGCCTCAGTAACATCACCAGTAATGTCTCAGTAACATCACCAGTTCTGTCTCAGTAACATCACCAGTTCTGCCTCAGTAACATCACCAGTTCAGTAACAACACCAGTTCTGCTTCAGTAACATCACCAGTTCTGTCTCAGTAACATCACCAGTTCTGCCTCAGTAACATCACCAGTTCAGTAACAACACCAGTTCTGCTTCAGTAACATCACCAGTTCTGTCTCAATAACATTACCAGTTTTGTCTCGGTAATCATCACCAGTTCTACCTCAGTAACATCACCAGTTCAGTAACATCACCAGTTCTGCTTCAGTAACATCACCAGTTCTGCCTCAGTAACATCACCAGTAATACCTCAGTAACATCACCAGTTCAGTAACAACACCAGTTCTGCCTCAGTAAGATCACCAGTTCTGCCTCAGTAACATCACCAGTTCTGCCTCAGTAACATCACCAGTAATACCTCAGTAACATCACCAGTTCAGTAACAACACCAGTTCTGCCTCAGTAACATCACCAGTTCTGCCTCAGTAACATCACCAGTTCTGCCTCAGTAACATCACCAGTAATGCCTCAGTAACATCACCAGTTCAGTAACAACACCAGTTCTGCCTCAGTAACATCACCAGTTCTGCCTCAGTAACATCACTAGTTCTGCCTCAGTAACATCACCAGTAATACCTCAGTAACATCACCAGTTCAGTAACAACACCAGTTCTGCCTCAGTATCATCACCAGTTCTGCCTCGGTAACATCACCAGTTCTGCCTCGGTAACATCACACGTTCTATCTCAGTAACATCACCAGTTCTGCCTCAGTAACATCACCAGTTCTGCCTCAGTAACATCACCAGTTCTGCCTCAGTAACATCACCAGTTCTGCCTCAGTAACATCACCAGTTCTGCCTCGGTAACATCAAACGTTCTATCTCAGTAACATCACCAGTTCTGCCTCAGTAACATCACCAGTTCTGCCTCAGTAACATCACCAGTTCTGCCTCAGTAACATCACTAGTTCTGCCTCAGTAACATCACCAGTTCTGCCTCGGTAACATCACACGTTCTATCTCAGTAACATCACCAGTTCTGCCTCAGTAACATCACCAGTTCTGCCTCAGTAACATCACCAGTTCTGCCTCAGTAACATCACCAGTTCTGCCTCAGTAACATCACCAGTTCTGCCTCGGTAACATCAAACGTTCTATCTCAGTAACATCACCAGTTCTGCCTCAGTAACATCACCAGTTCTGCCTCAGTAACATCACCAGTTCTGCCTCAGTAACATCACTAGTTCTGCCTCAGTAACATCACCAGTTCTGCCTCAGTAACATCACCAGTTCTATCTCAATAACATTAGCAGATCTATCTCAGTAACATCACCAGTTCTGCCTCAGTAACATCACCAGATTCTGCCTCAGTAACATCACCAGATTCTGCCTCAGTAACATCACCAGATTCTGCCTCAGTAACATCACCAGATTCTGCCTCAGTAACATCAATAATTGTCTCAGTAACACCACCAGTACAGTAGCATCAACTGTTTATGTCTCAAGCTTAAGATACAACACAAAGATAATTTCTAAAATTTTCTTACGTTCTTTTTGTCTCCCTTAAGGTGTAACCAACCAGACGCCTTCAAGGATGAATATACCACTGATGGACCAATCATCATACACAGTAGGATAATAATGCACCAATGACAGATGATAGCCTGTTAATATTAACCAATTAACACACAGTACCGATAAAACACTAACCATGACTGAATAGCTTGTATGCCATTAACCAGTCATCACGGAGTATTGGTAAAACAGTAACCAATGGAAGCCAATAGCCCTGTATGCTAGTAACCAATCAGTGCCGAGTAACCCATTAACCAATGAACATCGATGGATTGTACGCTTAAATCCAATCACCTTCACATAGTAGATAAACCACTAATCGATGGCTGTCGATAGATTGTAAGTCACTGACCAATCATAATTCATAGCTCATACGCCAGCAGCCAATTGAGGACGGTGATTGTTTCTCTTCCATCTATCTGAACGTTTCTGTCTATCTGTGTGTGTGTGTGTGTGATAATGATTATAACAACCACGACTATGATTATAACACCCACGACCATGATTATAACCAACGCGACTAAGATCACAACCACGACCATGATTATAACAACCACGACTATGATTATAACAACGACCATGATTATAACCAACGCGACTAAGATCACAACCACGACCATGATTATAACAACCACGACTATGATCATAACAACCACGACCATGATTATAACAACGACCATGATTATAACCAACGCGACTAAGATCACAACCACGACCATGATTATAACAACCACGACTATGATCATAACAACCACGACCATGATTATAACCAACGCGACTAAGATCACAACCACGACCATGATTATAACAACGACCATGATTATAACCACGACCAAGATTATAACCAACGCGACTAAGATCACAACCACGACCATGATTATAACAACCACGACTATGATCATAACAAACGCGACTAAGATCACAACCACGACCATGATTATAACAACGACCATGATTATAACCAACGCGACTAAGATCACAACCACGACCATGATTATAACAACCACGACCATGATTATAACAACCACGACCATGATTATAACAACCACGACCATGATTACAACAACCACGACCATGATTACAACAACCACGACCATGATTACAACAACCACGACCATGATTACAACAACCACGACCATGATTACAACAACCACGACCATGATTACAACAACCACGACCATGATTACAACAACCACGACCATGATTATAACAACCACGACCATCTGGAAAATGATGTTCGTAGTATATTAGGAGCCCTCCCCTCCCCTCCCCTCCCCTCCCCTCCACAAAAAAAAATCAATATTTATAATGTAATAATTCAGCCAGATCAAGACATGGGCATGTGGTAGACCTCGTTTCTGCCACTCAATGGAATACATGTAGCACCGTGTAGGGCCAAAGATCAATAGTTCATAAACGGTGTATGCAAGTTTCACCATGTTTTTCACTACAACGGTACAGCAAAGTATTTTTTTTAGCATTGAACTGTTATTATTTTATTGTCTAATCATCACTACATATAACACCATCCATCATCACTACATATAACACCATCCATCATCACTACATATAACACCATGCACCATCACTACATATAACATCACCCATCATCACTACATATAACACCACCCATCATCACTACATATAACACCACCCATCATCACTACATATAACACCACCCATCATCACTACATATAACACCACCCATCATCACTACATATAACACCATCCATCATCACTACATATAACACCATCCATCATCACTACATATAACACCATCTATCATCACTACATATGACACCATCCATCATCACTACATATAACATCATCATCCATCATCACTACATATAACACCACCCATCATCACTACATATAACACCATCCATCATCACTACATATAACAGCATCCATCATCACTACATATAACATCATCATCCATCATCACTACATATAACATCATCATCCATCATCACTACATATAACATCATCATCCATCATCACTACATATAACACCATCCATCATCACTACATATAACACCATCCATCATCACTACATATAACACCATCCATCATCACTACATATAACACCATCCATCATCACTTCATATAACACCATCCATCATCACTACATATAACACCATCCATCATCACTACATATAACACCATCCATCATCACTACATATAACACCATCCATCATCACTACATATAACACCATCCATCATCACTACAGATCGGTAAAGTAGTTTCCGAGATTCTCGTGCGGACACACAAACACACATACATCGAACTTTTTTCTTTCTTTTTCTGTTTGTGAATAAAAAATTTTGACCACTGTTGTGGGTTCTAAATATATACATAGCTACCCCTCCTCCCTCCCCCTCCACGGGCTCATTAAACTTTATAATTATAAAAATTTGCACATATATGAACCTGAAATTTTCCATCAGTCATCCCTGTCAGCGTTGACCTCTCAGTCTCCAGTTAGTCTATCGCCTTCACATCTTACCAGTTTTCCTCCTACTGTGTGTGCTATGACGTCAAGTGCAAACACTTTATGCATGTATGTATGTATGTATGTATGTATTTACCACACAAAAAAATTATGAAATCCTGACGTTTCCCTACCATCAAGGGTTCAGATTCCCTAAAAGTCTCCACGATAAATTAATTATTCCTTGTGACTAAGAGGCGTTGATCGAGTTTGTTTTGGTCATAAAATAAAAATAAAATAAAATAAAATAAAAATAAAGACACACAGAAACCCATCAAACAATCATAGGAGCAGCTTAAACCTATGCCCGTTCTTCCTCACATACAAATAATTACCACACCACCTCTCAGTTCCCTATATCAGAAATGTGGTTGTACACAGGAAGGGTTAGCTATAGGTGGGGGTCATCCGCTGTTCCCCCAACCTTCATTTTTGGTGATCGTAAACATTCTCGGGCTATTTACATATACTTACCAAATATCGGCTCTGTATAACAAAGAAACACAAAAATAGACGTGTTTTTAATGAGCGTGTTCTAACTTCAGGGGGTGGGCGACGACTGCATGGTCAAAGCCACAAAATTCCACCTTCGGAACACTTCTGAGGTTCGTGCATATCTCCATGACAAATTTCAGCTTTTTATCCTCAAGCCAACGACCGCCATAGCGAACACACACACACACACACACACACAGTTGAAGACAAAAGATAAAAAACGTTTAGAATCACGAATTTTATTTACATGTAATTGAATATCCAAGATACGTTTCCTCTCTCACATCTCTTTTCCTCTCACTGACTCCCATCTCTCTCTTTCTCTCTTGTCTCTTATCTCTCTTTCTCACCCTTTCTTTGTCTCTCAACCTCTCTTATTCTCTCCATATTTCTCCTTTTCTTTCCTCCTCTCCCTATCTCTTTGTCTTTCTCATCACTCCTCCTATCTCCCCTTGGTTCTCATTTTTTACCACTATCTTTCCTTGTCTCTCATCTCATTCCCCCTATCTCCCCGCATCTCTTTCTCGTTTCCTCTGTTTATCATCCCTCTCTTCCTATCCTTATCTATCCTTGTCTCTCATCTCTATCCCTTACCCTGTCTTCTGTTGTTCATCCCCCTCTTCCTAACTCTCTTTATCCACTCTCTCATTACTCTCTTAGTCTCCCTATCTCTCTCTTTTCCACGCTCTCTATCTCTCTAACTCTTTCTTTCTCCTCCTAACTCTTGTATCTCTCCCAATGGTTTTGCTGTCTCTGTTAATGAAGTAATGTGATTGGCTCTCTTCCTCGCCTCCCTCGAGATTTTCTTGCTTTTGGGACACTTTTTTTTCACGTCATTGTTCCTATAAGACCATTCATGTTACTGTGTATTCCGTATTATTTAAGTATATCATGTTTATAAGTTCCTATCCTGTGTTTTAATCTATTACATTAGCTACTTGGTGTTCCATTTATTTGCTGCTCCGTTGTCAGTCTATCATCTTGCTGTTCCGTATATTTAACCTTATCATTTATGCTATTTACTATTCTGAATATTTACTCTTA
The DNA here is from genome assembly GCA_958450375.1 of Homarus gammarus. Lineage (NCBI taxonomy): Eukaryota > Metazoa > Arthropoda > Malacostraca > Decapoda > Nephropidae > Homarus > Homarus gammarus. The sequence continues at coordinate 2,187,745 of CAUDMG010001564.1, read as the reverse complement.
TGTTACTCGCTGTTCCGGGTATTTCTCAGCCCAAAAAAAAAATAAACAAATCCAGAAATTGAATCATGTCTTGTATAATCCTCATTTGTATATTCAACTTGATTACCTAATATGCATATATAATTTACACCTTTCAGTAATTATATTTAAATTCTCAATAGTTCTTAAGTATCTAATTATAGTCGAGTCTTGGTGTAATTTTGACGCCATAGTCTCTTCCATCTTAAGTGAGTCAGATACCTCGTCACGTCTTTTATGTAAGGTAAAAATTTTAATCTTGGGATTTTTTTTTTTTAATTGTCGGGTCGTTTGTCTTAGGAGATGTGACCTGTGTTTTGAGATAAGGATTTGTTTTACTTTATTTAAATCTAGTCATGGAAATTTAGAAAGAATTTTAAGTGCTGAAAGTTTAGATAAGTGTTTGAAGTTTTTATACTTGTACTGGTAGGTATAACTGTACCTGTAAATGAATTAGTATCTCTACTTTTACTTGTATCTCTACTTTTACTTGTAACTGTACTTGTATGTGTACCTTACAAATGTACCTGTATCTTACTTGTACCTCTACCTGTAAACATACCTGAACCTATACTTGCATTTGTAATATTATGTGTACCTGCACCTGTACATGCCTCAACCTTTATTTCTATTATAACTAAACCCTCGTTCCTTATCACCTACAACACTATTAAACTCATATAAAGAGAATCTAAGATCAAACCACGACGCCTCACAGCGCTCAAAAACTGATCTGGCATGCAGGGAGGCGATCATACATCTTCATTTCACTCCTTTGGCGGTAAATGGACCATCGCGCGCGCCTCAAATTCAATTTACCCGCGAATGATGAAGGCAATTCCGTCTTGGCCAAGCCTTGGGCCCATGAGTTGAGGGAGGGCCAGGCAGTGTGTGTGTGTGATACCATACTACTGCTGCTGTTGCCACGTGATGGTTAGGTGAGGTATTGTGTTGTGTTGTTTTGTGACGGTTTTGTGTTGTTGTGTTGTGTTGGTGTTGTGTTGTGTTGGTTTTGTGTTGTAGTGTGATACTGGTGTTTTGTTGTGTTGGTGCTGTGTTGTGTTGGTATATATGGTGTTGTGGTGGTGTTGTGTTGGTAATGTGGTGGTAATGTGGTGTTGCGTTGGTATTGTGGTGTTGTGTTGGTATTGTGGTGTTGTGTTGGTATTGTGGTGTTGTGTTGGTATTGTGGTGTTGTGTTGGTATGTGTCGTGTTGGTATGTGTTGTGTTGGTATGTGTTGTGTTGTGTTGGTATGTGTTGTGTTGGTATGTGTTGTGTTGTGTTGGTATGTGTTGTGTTGGTATGTGTTGTGTTGTGTTGGTATGTGTTGTGTTTGTATGTGTTGTGTTGGTATTGTGGTGTTGTGTTGGTATGTGTTGTTTTGGTGCTGTGTTACGACGGTTTTGCGGTGTTGGTGTTGTTTTGGTCCCGTGTTGTGTTGCAGTGTTAGGCTGGTGTTGTGTTGTTGTTGCAGTGTGATGCTGGTGTTGTGTTGTTGTAGTTGTGTTTAGTGATGTTGTGTTGGTATTGCGTTGGTGATTTTGTTGTGTTGTTGATCTGTTTAATGATGATGTGTTGGTGTTGTATTGTATTGTGTTGTTTTGGTGTTGTGTTGATGCTGTATTGTGTTGGTGTTGTGTTGTATTGTGTTGTATTGTGATGTATTGTGTTGTATTGTGTTGGTGTTGTGTTGTATTGTGTTGGTGTTGTGTTGTATTGTGTTGGTGTTGTGTTGTATTGTGTTGGTGTTGGTGTTGTGTTGCTTTTGTTTTGCATTATATTGTGTTGCTGTTGTTTTTGTGGTGTGTTGTTGTATTGTTTGTATTGTGTTGTTATGTTGCTGTTGTTTTTGTGTTGCATTCTATTGTGTTGTTGTGTTGGTGTTGTGATTGTAGTGTGATGCTGGTGGCGTTATGTTGTGTTGTGTTTAGTGATGTTGTGTTGGTGTTGTGTTGTAGTGTGATGCTGGTGGTGTTGTGTTGTAGTGTGTTATGTTGTGTTGGTGTTGTGTTGTAGTGTGATGCTGGTGGTGCTGTGTTGTAGTGTGTTATGTTGTGTTGGTGTTGTGTTGTAGTGTGATGCTGGTGGTGCTGTGTTGTAGTGTGGTACTGGGGGTGTTGTGTTGTAGTCTGATACTGGTAGCGTTGTGTTGTATTGCTGCTGTTGTGTTGTATTGTTGTTGTTGTTTTTGTGTTGTGTTGTATTGTACTGTTGGCATTATGTGTGTTGTTTTTGTGTTGTGTTATATTGTGTTGGCGTTGTGTTGTATTGCTGGTGTTGTGTTGTATTGTTGTTGTTGTTGTTTTTGTGTTGTGTTGTATTGTATTGTGTTGGCGTTGTGTTGAATTACTGGTGTTGTGTTGCTGCATGAAATGTCAGGACCCTTCTCGATACTGGCACAAATGAGCGTCCTGAAACAAGAACTGCCCTTGTGGCAAAAGAGCTGGCATAGCAGCCATCAGTGCGTCCCGGCTCCCAGACGAGGGTCAACTCACAGAACAGGGGTCTGGTTAGACCTTCTGGAAGGGTAAGTCTGCTGCAGAGAGAAACCGCATTTATGGAGTTGGCTTTGCCATCTACCAACGCATCATACACAGGCTAACTGAAATGTCTTTTGGGGTCAACAAGCGCCTCATGACGCTTCGAGTCTCACTAAATCACTCACGTCATGTCTTTTTCATCAGTGCATACACCCCAACACTGGATGTAGGGATGACATCAAGGAGGCCTTTTACGCCGACCTCGACAGAGTGCTAACCTCTATCTCCAGGAGAAGATAAGGTCGTGCTCCTTGGTGACTTCAAATCCAGAGTTGGCAGAGATGCAGACATTTGGCAAAAACCCATAGGGAGAAATGGACTAGGCAAGTGTAATCCCAACAGCCTACTCCTCCTCAGTAAGCGAGCTGCACACAGCCTCACTATCGCCAATACCTTATTTAGGTAGGCCGACAAATTCAAGGGTTCGTGGCAACACCCACAATCCAAACACTTACATCTCATTGACTACATTGTCAGAGAAAGAGATCGCCGAGATGTCCTCATTACCCTTGCCATGTGTGGGTCAGACCACTGCAACATTGATCATCGGCTCTCATTTCATGTCGCCCCAAAACGGCGAAGGCAGCAAGCCTCAAGAAGAGGTTTTAACACTAAGCATCTGGAGGATCCAGCAGTAGCACATGCTTTCAGAGAGCAGCTCCATCACGGGTTGATAAACAACCCATCAACAAACAACCCAAATTTCAGTGCCGAATAGGATATTCTCGACACTGTCATGACAAACATCGACAGAGAGACCCTCGTCCAGATCGAAAGAATACACCACGACTGGCTTGATGAAAATGACCCGGCAATCAATGTACCCGTCGATCATAAACGTGCTGCTTTAAATGACTGGCAGAACAAACCTCGGTCTCGGATCAAAGCTGATACCTTCAAGAAGAAAGCGGCAGCCCCGCGGGAATTTCGCAATCTAAAGAACGACTTGCTTAAAAATAAAACATGTGAAACACAAAAATTTGCAGATCAGCACAAGATCAGCGATTTTTTTAATTCCACTAAAACATTTTATGGGCCAATCATTCGTGGCGCAGCCCCCCTCCACTCATCCGACGGTAACTCCATAATTGAAGACGATGAAGGTCTCCTTATGCGCTAGAAAGAGCACTACCATTCACTACTCAACCGAAACCCTGATGTGCATGTCCTGACTACCCAGCAACTCCCTCAGCATCCAGAGTTGACCCACCTCAGCTATCCTCCATCCCTGGATGAGGTAACTACGTCCATCAAACAAATAAAAAAAAACAAAGCCTCAGGGCTTGATGGTATCCCAGGCGAGGTGTATAAAGCAGGACGACCTCTGCTTACCAGCCGTCACCACTCTCTCCTGGAAAATATATGAGAAAAGGAGGATATCCCCAATCTCAGAAAGACGCCTCCATCATTAATATGTATAAGAACAAGGGAGGCCAGTCAGACTGTGGCAACTACCGCGGGATCTCGCTGCTGTCCGCAGCTGGAAAGGTTATCGCCGAGTCCTCCAAAACAGACTTCTTCCTGAGGCGGAAAACTTCCTCCCAGATCTCAATATGGTTATAGACCATCACGTGGCAACTAGGACATGATCTTTGCTGCCCGCCAGATACAGGAAAAATGGAGATAACAGTCGAGACCTGTACATGGCTTTCATCGACTTAAACAAGGCCTTCGACTCGCTCAACAGGGAAGCCCCCCCCTGGTGGACCCTCAGCCGTTTTGGCTGCCCACGAAATTCATCACCAGTGTGAGGCAACTCCACGATGGCATGAACGGAAATGTCCTGCACAATGGCACCCAGTCTGAGTTCTTCCCCATCAAAACGGATGGTTAAACAAGGGTGCGTACTGGCATCAACTCTCTTTTCCATTTTCTTGGCTGCCTTACTTACTCGTGCCAGCGTCAATTTAGCCAGCGGGGTGTACATCGGGAGCAGGGTAAAGGGGGGTCTTTTCAACTTAAGACGATTCCAGGCAGGAACAAAAGTGTCGGAAGCTTCCATTACTGAGCTTCAGTATGCAGACGACCTCACCCTTGTCGCTCACACTGAACGCAACCTACAGGAGATCCTGAACACCTACACAGATGCGTATGCACACTTCGGCCTTGAGGTGAATGTACGAATGACTCACATTCTCTTTCAGCTTGCCCCTGATTCAGCCACACCTCCACCATCCATCCAGCTTATTGGTACTACCCTCTTTATTGTTACCCACTTTCGGTATCTCGGCTCCCACCTGTCCACCATCGCGGATATCGATGAAGAGATTCAGTATCGAATAAGATGAGCATCTCAAGCCTTTGGCAGACTCCGAAACCGTGTCTTCAGCAGTATGGAACTGAAATTATCTACGAAGTTACGCAGTCATGGAAAGGTGATGGTAATAATAATATAATATTAATAATGTCAAATACTCGCCAAGACACAGGTACACAACTCTATCTATTGAATAAAACCCGTACTAGCCAGTCAGTCGGACAATCCCAGAGCCTGGCGGGAATGTTCAGCCAATCAGGGGAAAGTGAGTCGAAGTGTCGCCCCTGGTAAAGCAGTAAACTGTGGTGAAAATTGGTGATGTGTGGTTTAGGGTTGTTTGCTTGTGCCTAGTCTAAGTGTTGGGTTACTCAACCCGGAACAGAGGTGATGAGCGCTGGGAGGGTGAGGAGTGGTCACGGGACTTCCTTCCCTCAGCCAGAGTGCGTCGGTAAGAGAACCCTTCATTTTTATTACTGATTTGTCTATATTAAATTTTGTTGTTATTTTCTTATGTTTTGATGGTTTAGGAATTTTAGCGAAATATTATAGGTTGATATGTTATTTAGGAGGACTCTACCCACGTCAAGGGCCGGGCGTGAGAGACGCCATCGTCAGTGTTCGACAGATGCTTGTCCTACAGGGGACATACCTGACTTGTGCAGTTGTGGGGACTCGCAGAGACCAGCAGACCAAATTCAACCAGATCCCAGTTCATGGGCGGCTTAAGTCTAACCCCATCCCTTGACTATGCTGTTCGGGGGAGCTGGATCTCCTCTGTACTCCGGTCGACCTCACGTCTCCATACACCACTACTGTTGTATTGTACCTGATGTTCAGGTGTCGGTAGATCATTATACTCCCCTAGTAACTTAATATATTATTTTTGTGATTATTATTGTAAATAAATTTATATTTTTTATGGAAAATTTTTCCTTTAGAACCTCAGAATAGATTGGTCTACCATCAAAGATCCTATATGGCCTATACATACACGTATATCGAGCAGTGGTCTTCCCCACCCTGCTATATGGCAGCGAGATATGGGTCACATACAGTAGGCACCTCAAGGTACTTGTCAACTTTCACCAACGTAGTCTACGTTCCATCCTCCGAGTTCGCTGGGAAGACAAGAGAACAAATGCCAGTATTATTGCTGACACCAACTGTAGAAGCATCAAGGCTCCAATTATCCATGAAAAACTACGCTGGACTAGCCATGTTACCCGCATGGACGACAGTAGACTGACAAAGCAGCTACTTTACAGTCACCTAACGAATAGTAAACGTAACGCTGGCGGGCAACTGAAAAGGAATAAGGATAGTCTTACGACAAACCTGAAAAAGTGCAGAATCGACCCCCGCATCTGGGAGACGATTACTCCACACCGTAACGCTTGGAGGAACACCACACAAGAAGGTGTCAATACTTTCGAGTTAGTCTAGCGACTGCATAGCGAGGCAGAGAAGCGCCAACGCCGGAAAGACGCTGCCGCCGCCCCTCCCGCACCAGATGTAGCCCCCCACATGTGCAAATTCTGTGATCGACCCTGCCGGTCCCTTATCGGCCTCTTTAGTCACCTCAGAACTCACCAAAGTAGGTGACATCCTTAATATCTCATATTATTGTATCATAGCTGGATGATCATCAAACTCGATTCCGAGTAACAGCAAAGTAGTAGTAGTGTGTTGTGGTAATGATTTGTTGTAAGTTTAACTGTTATGGTTACTGCAGTTGTTCTTATTGTGGTTAGCGTTATTGTTGATGCTAAGACTGTTACTGTTGTTGTTGCTGTTATTTATTATTATTATTATTATTATTATTATTTTTATTATTAAGAAAGACATACAAGTGGAGGATTGAAAGATAGAGATCGAGAGATAAATGGTGTGTATGCGAGTAAATGGGCGAGAGCTGTGTGTGCGTCTGTAGATAATGTCCTGACTGCATCATGGTCAGTTGTAGTGGTAGGGGTGAACCAGTGCCTGTAAATACATCTAGTCTATTTAACTATATAATGAAACCAATTTATCATTGTAATTAACGTAAACACCGATATTCAATTAAATATGAACAAAAATAAAAATAGTTTTAATTATTTCCATTGTTTTTATTATTATTATTATTATTATTATTATTTTTTTTTTTTTTTTTTTTTTTTAATGATCACCTGACGTTAGTATTATAATCACAGGTTATTGAACGATCTGATTGGGACGGACGTGAAAATCAACTGTGTAAATAAACCCGGGATGTTTACAATAATTTAGTGGATCTTTAAGCCTTATAGGAATGGCTTTAGGTCAGTTGTAGGATGATTGCTGAATGGTTGTAGGAAAAATTTTGGATAGTTTTAAGGCTGTTGGGTGGTTTTAGGGTGGGTGTTAAATGGTTTTAAGATGGGATTAGGATGGTTGTAGAGTAGAGTTAGGATGCTGGTAAGATGGTTGTACGATGGTTGAAGTGTACTGTATACTCAAGTTACATATACCCTTACTGACGTAGATAAATAGATAATATACATTCATCGCTTATACTATATTTAAGCCCAAGCGTATATTATTTATAAGTCAATATTCGCTATAGCACACAGTATATTCGTACACCTACTCTCACCACCCACCCACAACACCCAGCAACAGACGGTACACCTACACTCACCACCCACCCACAACACCCACCAACAGACTGTACACCTACACTCACCACCCACCCACAACACCCACCAACAGACGGTACACCTACACTCACCACCCACCCACAACACCCACCAACAGACTGTACACCTACACTCACCACCCACAACACCCAGCAACAGACGGTACACCTACACTCACCACCCACAACACCCAGCAACAGACGGTACACCTACACTCACCACCCACAACACCCAGCAACAGACGGTACACCTACACTCACCACCCACAACACCCAGCAACAGACGGTACACCTACACTCACCTCCCATAACACCCAGCAGCAGACGGTACACCTACACCCCCCCCCCCCCCACACCTCTCTACCTGCCAAAAAATAGTCATCACTTAAAGATTAGACACCCCCACCTAAATTCATCTGATGATTGAACACCCTAACACTACCTGTGGGGTTAGGTTAGGTTATCTTTAAGGTGTTTAATCATCAGGTGAATAAACTTGGGGGTCTATTCTTCAGGTGATCCCCCTCCCCCCAAAAATGTAAAAGTTGGTAAAATACGGTATTAGTTAAAACTTGATTATACCTAAATTTTTACCCAAATTGAATGAAATGTTGCGACAAATGTAGAAATTGACACACACACAAACACACCATCTCCTCCCCCCCCCCCCCCCCCCCCCCACTCCATACAAGCTCCCAGCCACACAGTTCCGGCGGCCATAAGAACTTGTACACATAAAGGCCAGAAACAGACACAAGTAGGTATACACACAGCAACTTACACGTCTCGGGATTATCTTGAAGAAAAAAAACTCTGACGACTACAGTTTGCACCTCATTATCTCAGTGTTGCCAAACGCTACTCCTTGCTTTATTCTTTCATGTTTTCGGTAAATAATGGTAAATTTTCATTTTTAGTCACTTTATATGCCTAAAACATTTTACCTTTCTCCTCAAATAACTTATAATAGCTGAGAGGCTAGTTGTGGCTGGATCCTAGTTGTAGAAATGTAAAGGGAAATGTACTAGGCTAGAAACTGTAGCTGGAATGAGTAGGGTAAGCGAGGTGACAACGGAGTTAATCACGAGCTCCGCCGCCAGAGGACAGGTTGAGCATGCCCCAGGGATCACTATAGAGAGGCTGAGAAGCGTGGAAGAGGGACAATGGCGTGGAAGCTGGCGAGTAGGAGGGAGGGAGCTTCTGAGTCGAACTTTTCCAGAATTCGAACTTGAGCGTTGTCAAGTTAGTAGGGAACTCTGTTCTTTCCTGTAGTCGAGGAGGAACGGTGTTTGACCTGATTCTTCTTGATATAAAAATCATGGCGACATTCATACTTGACGAAAAAAATCAATCATCTAAGAAGGAAACAAAGATAATAAATAAAAAAAGCAAAAGCAAAATGTAAACAAACACTCATCTCTGCCGAGGTAACGTCTATCTGACACATTTCCGACGTCTCTTCCACATAAAGTAGAATCAACTCACTACTTCTCCGTCACACTGAGACATATTTACGATCATTATGGGAGACATCTTATATCTGCCTTAAGACTCCCGGGGAATATCACGGCCATCACATCCTGCCACACAAAAGAAGAAATACATGAAATTACGTCCCTTGGTCAACAGCAGCTATGGCTACACCATCAATTAAATGCCTCACTTAATGTTGTCCAGTTCGTGTTCAGATTACCGCGTATTTTAGAGAAACTTTCATTCACGGAGTACCGTACTATTTTCTTATAATAGATTTAAATGACAATACTTTTGTTTGTTTAGTAATGTGATTTGCAAGTAATGTTCGTAAGCTTTTTGAAAGAACTTATATACAGTAGCTTGATTTAATTCAATCACTGTATATGGGGCTTCTGTGGGGTACGATACCCCGACTGACAACCTGACCAGGTCCCGTACTGTGAGTAAGAATCTTGACATATGTTTATCTTGAATTTATACAGTATTTACTCAACATACGTTTAGCTGAGAATAGACTCTTTAAAAAATTCTTAAGCAGCTTGAACTTAAATTAAGAAGCTAGTGTGCTTTATATGTGCACAGTAATAAACAAAAACAATTAAATTAATCACCGTTTGCTATTTTTTTTTACTAAAAAAATACACACGCACATACACACAAGAGATACCTATCACAGAAGAAAAAACAGAACCTTTTAAGAATTATCACATACTATCTTTAAGAACAGTCACCTGCTATCCCGAGGGAGGAGGCAGGTGCCACACAATATCCAGAAGGAGCAGGAAGGTGTAGGAGAGCTTTTACATTTCCTATACAAGATATGTCATGTGACACCCCCGTAAGAGGAAGAGGAGGAGGAAGTAGTAATAAAGTGAATGGTGAAAGGAGAGAAAGGAAAAGGGAGAGGAATTGGAGACTGTGTTTATGTTGGTTATATTGCGGCAGTGGAGTCTCTCTATCACACACACACACACACACACACTACTTACTACTACTCTGCTGTCACTTGGAATCGAGTATGACGATCATCCAGTCGTGATGCAATGATAGGAGTTATTTAAAGATGTCACCTTCGTTGGTGAGCTCTGAGGTGACTCGAGAGGCCGATGCGGGGCCGGCAGGGCAGTCCATAGATGTTGGACGTGTGTAGGGCTATATCTAGTGCCAAAATAAAGAAGAGAATCATTTAATGAATTGGCAGTTCAACTTCAACCAGAACTGCCACAAGATTCCGAGATCAAAATTTTTTCGTTATTTAAGCAAATATGCGAAAATTTGGAAAATTATCATAATCTTAAATAACAATGAATAGTTTATAATTATAAAACTTCTACCTTTGGATTATTTAATATTTACCCTGACAGTGATACAGCCGAAAATAGATCAACCAATCACAATCCCATTACATAATCTTATTTCACCAAGTATTGCCAGGTAAAATTGTGAGTACGAGAGTCAGGGTGGGGGTCGATGCATCTTTGGCTAACTGTATATTCACCTCAAGGCCAAATGTGCATACGTATCTGCACAGGTGTTCCGGATCTCATGTAAGTCGCATTCAGTGTGAGCGATGAGGGTGAGGTCGTATGCATACTGAAGTTCAGTAATGGAAACTGTGGACACCTTTCTGTCTGCCTGGAGTTGTCTTTTGTTGAAAAGTTCACCTCATCTGGTACTAGGTGTCCACCCAGCCGGCTAAATTGGCACTGGCACGAGTAAGTAAGGCAGCCAAGAAAATGAATAAGAGAATTGATTTACCCCAGTTGATTGTTTTACCCCCGTTTGCAAGGGGAAGAACTCAGGCTGGGTGCCATTGTGCAGGACACTGCCGTTCATGCTACCATGGAGTTGCCTCACAACGGCAATGAATTTTGGTGGGAAACCAAAACGGCTGAGGGTCTGCCAGAGGGCTTCCCTGTTGACCAAGTCGAGGGCGTTAGTAACGTCGATGAAGGCATTGTACAGGTCGCGACGCTGTTCTCTGCAATTTTCCTGTATCTGGTGGGTAGCAAAGATCATGTCAGTGGTGCCACGTGATGGTCTAAAGCCACATTGAGATTTTGGGAAGAAGTTTTCCGCCTCAGGAAGAAGTCTGTTTAGGAGAACTCGAGCGATAATCTTGCCAGCTACGGACAGAAGCAATCCCACTAAAGTTCCCACAGTCTGACCGGTCTCCCTTGTTCTTATAACGATGGAAACATCTTTAAGAGGTTGGAGGATTTCCTCCGTTTCCCATACATTCTCCAGGAGAGAATGGAGACGGCTGGAAAGCAGATGCCTCCTGCTTTTTACACTTCAGCTGGGATTCCATCAATCACTGAGGCTTAGTTATTTTTCATCTGTTTGATGACAGTAGCTACCTCATCCAGGGATGGAGAATAGCTGAAGTGGGTCAGCTTTGAGTGCTGAGGGACCTGCTGGGTAGTCAGGACATGCACATCGGTGTTTGGTTGAGCAGCGAATGGCAGTGCTCTTCCCAGCGCTTATGGATGCCTCCTTTGTCTTTAATTAAGAAGTTAACCGTTGGATGAGCGGAGGGAGGCTATGTCATGGGTAATTGGGCCATATATTGTTTTAGTGGAAAAGAAAATTCACACACACACACACACACACACACACACACACACCAGGAAAGTGCACGGCCTCAAGGAAGTCGGCATCGGTCAGTGGTACTCCAAGGTAAAAGATCTTTGTGGCCTCAACCATCAGTCTACCACACTTAATTTCATCTTACATTTACCAAATGAGGAGGCAGCTGAAATAATTAATAACCATTTTGCTACCATATGTCATACCTCACCCAGTCTTGACCTCAGTCTCCTCCCGGCTTACTTTCCTTCCCCCTCCCAGTGTTCAACCATATGAAATCGCCAACAAACTCCTGAAATTCAAATCCAAACGCACCACGACCAAAAATTTACCTCCCAATTAAAATATTCAAGGAGTTTGCAGTCGAACTTGCCAAACCCCTCTGTTCTATTATTAATGCATCCCTCAGACAAAGCAAATGCCCTAATGAATGGAAAACCGCATTTGTCACCCCCATCCCCAAGGTCACCACCCCACAGTCCTCTAACGACCTCAGGCCAGTTGCCATTACCCCCATACCCAGTCTAGTCTGTGAGGATTTTGTTTTTGAGTGGGCATTTGTCAGAATCTATCTGTCAATTGATCCACAGCAATTTGGCAATATGAGGACCTCTACACCAAACTGCTTAGTGAGCTTTCTGGATTTTCTGTACAGAAACCTGCAGAAACGTAAGACATCACTGGCCGTTGCCCTTGTTGACTTCAGGAAGGCCTTTGACCTTGTTGATCACTGCACTGTTATCAACAACGCCATTGCACTAGGGCTGCCCACCAACCTGGTCTCATGGCTCACTGATTTCTTGAGTGGACGTCGTCAGGCAGTGAGGTTTCAGGGCTCGGTCTCCACATTCCAACACCTCACCTGCGGTGTTCCCCAGGGGACCAAGATGGGAGCACTGTGCCTCCTCATCCTGATCAACGACGCTCTATCGGACACTCCTCACAGGTGGAAGTACAGTATGTGGATGACTGCACTGTGGGGGTTTCAGTGGACAACACCGCACCAGACTACTCATCGCTACAAGGCACCCTGGACAGGCTACAGGCATGGACTACGGACAACAAAGTCACCATCAACCACACCAAAACCGTAGTCATGCACATCAATACCGCCACCATTCCAATGCAAGCCCCAGCAGTCACAGTGGGCGCCCATCCTCTCCAGCTGGTGCAGTCTGCCAAACTCCTGGGTGTAACTATAGACAACAAACTGGACTGGAAGGCCTATGTAAATAACACAGTCAAGGCAGCCTCATACCGTCTCTACATGCTTCGATGACTTAGGTAACTTAGGACACCCACGCCAGAGCTGAGGACTATCTACAACACCTTTATTCTCCCCAAACTAACGTATGCATCACCAGCCTGGTCGTCTTCTCTCAACTCCACCCAACAACGTCGGCGAGAGAAGGTACAGAAAAGGGTCTGCAGAATCATGCTCGGCGCAGAATACTCTGGCTACATCAACGCTCTCTCCACCCTGGAATTGCCATCCCTTAGTGACCTCCACCACCAAGCACTGGAAAGGTTTGGCAGCCAACTAGTGCACCACCCTCGTCATCGCCACCTCCTGCCCCCCCACCCACCTCACGCAGTCGGCCACTACAACAAAATTCAGCCCATAAGAGCCCGCACCGATAGATATAAGAATAGCACCATCCCATCTATTGTTAAAATAATAAACAACTCCTGATTTATGTACTATACAGCCCTGTAAATGTATTCAACGCACATTATATCATTATGTCTAAATCAAATGTAAGTATATTTTCAGCCACCAGTTGCAACTCTATTAATAAACTATTATTATTATTATTATTTTTGTTATTATTACACACACACAACTTCTTTGCTGTCACTCGAATCGAGTATGACGATCATCCAGCTATTATACGAGTTATTAGGGATGTCACCTACGTTGGTGAGTTTTGAAGTGACTAAAGTGACCGATACGAGACCCGCAGCATAGTCCACATTCGTTGCACATGTGGAGGGCTCCATCTACTGTGGGAGGGGCGGTGGCAGGGTCTTTCCGACGCTGGTGCTTGTCTGCCTCGGTTTGCAGTCGGGCTAACACGAAAGTATTGACACCTTCTCGTGTGGTGCTCCTCCAAGCGTTACGATGTGGAGTAATCTACTCCCAGGTAAGGAGGTCGATTTGGCACCTTTTTAGGTTTGTCTTAAGACTATCCTAATACCTTTTCAATGGCCCGCCGACGTTTTTACTTTTACTATTCGTTAGGTGACTGTAAAGTAGCTGCTTTGGAAGTCTACTGTCGTCCATTCGGGTAACATGGCTAGTCCAGCGTAGTTATTCATGGATAATGGTATGCCTCGATGCTCCTACAGTTGGTGTCAGCAAGAATAATGGCATTTAATCTCTTGTCTTCCCAGCGAACTCGGAGGATGGAACGTATTCTGCGTTGGTGAAAGTTTTCAAGTGCCATATTGTAGGGTGGGCAGGACCACTGCTCGATATATGTGCAGCTTTATGGATAATTTTAGCTCCCTACAGCTGAAGACACGATACTCATGCCTGTATTATTAAACAACATCTTCCCTAGAAGAGGGTATTCGTGTTTCAACCCGAGTTTTAAACTAAAGGAGTCCTGAGGGACTCCACAGTGCAGTACAGTAACTAACGGGGTGGTGTGGCGGTAAAATTAACTAATTCCAATATTATAAATTAATTTTATTGGAATTAGTTAATTTTGCCGCCACACCACCCCGTTAAGTACTGTACTGCGGTGTCCCTCAGTACTCGATTAGTTTAAAACTCGGGTTGAAACACGACGACCCTCTTCAAGGGAAGATGTTGTTTAATAATACCGGCGTGAATCTCTTCATCGATGTCTGCGGTGGTGGACAGGTGGGAGCCGAGATACCGAAAGTGGGCAACATTAGCTGGATGGATGGTGGAGGTGTCTGAACCAGGGGCAGGTTGAAAGAGAATCTGAATCTTACATACATTCACCTCAAGGCCGAAGTGTGCATAAGCATCTGCGAAGTTGTTCAGGATCTCCTGTAGGTTGTGTTCAGTGTGAGCAACAAGGGTGAGGTCGTCTGCATACTGAAGTTCAGTAATGGAAGATGCCGACACCTTTGTTCTTGCCTGGAGTCGTCTTATGTTGAAAAGACCCCTCTTCACCCAATACTTGATGTTCACCCCGCTGGCTAAATTGGCACTGGCACGAGTAAGGAAGGCAGCCAAGAAAATGGAAAAGAGAGTTGGTGCCAATACACACCCTTGTTTAACCCCCTTTTGGATGTGGAAAAATTCGGACTGGGTACCGTTGTGCAGGACACTACCGTTCATGCCATCGTGGAGTTGCCTCACAATGGCGATGAATTTTGGTGGGCAGCCAAAGTCGCTGAGGGTCCACCAGAGGGCTTCCCTGTTGACCGAGTCGAGGGCCTTGGTTAAATGGTTAGGTCGATGAAAGCCATTTTCAGGTCACGACGCTGTTCTCTGCACTTTTCCTGTATCTGGCAGGTAGCAAATATCATGTCAGTGGTACTATGTAATGGTCTAAAACCATATTGAGAGTGGGAGGAAGTTTTCCGCCACGGGAAGAAGTCTGTTTAGTAGGGCTCGTGCGATAATCTTGCCAGCTACAGAGAGCAACGAGATCCCACAGTAGTTGCCACAGTCTGACCGGTCTCCCTTGTTCTTATAAATATTGACAATGGAGGCGTCTTTAAGAGCCTGGGGAATTTTCTCCTTTTCCCATACATTCTCCAGGAGAGAATGGAGACAGATGGTAAGCAGAGGTCCTCCTGCTTTATACACCTCGGCTGGGATTCCATCAGGCCCTGAGGCTTTGTTATTTTTCATGTTCGATGGCAGTAGCTACCTCATCCAGGGATGGAGGATAGCTGAGGTGGATCAACTCTGGATGCTGAGGAGCCTGCTGGGTTGTCAGGACATCCACATCGGTGTTTCGGTTGAGCAGTGAATGGTAGTGCTCTTTCCAGCGCTGAAGAAGGCCTTCATCGTCTTTAATTATGTGGTTACCATCAGATGAGCGGAGGGGGGATACACCACAAGTGACTGGCCCATAAAATGTTTGTGGAAATGAAAAATTCGTGCATCTTGTGCTGATCTGCAATTTTTTGTGCTTCACATGCCTTATCTTTAAGCCAGTCGTTCTATAGATTGTGAAGTTCCCGTTGGGCTGCTGCTTTCTTCTTGCAGAAGGTATAAGCTTTGGTCCAAGACTGAGGGTTGTTCTGCCAGTCAGTTAAAGTAGCAAGTTTACCATCGATGAGTACTTTGATTGCCGGGTCATTTTCATCAAACCAATCCTGGTGTATTCTTTTGAACTTGGCAGAGGGCCTCTGTGCAAGTTTTTTGTCACAACAGTATTAAGAGCATCCCATTCGGCACTGGGATTCACGTTATTTGGTGTTGGGTTGTTTATAAGCCCATGTTCGAGCTGCTCTCTGATAGCATGCGGTACCGCTGGATCCTCCAGATGCTTAGTGTTAAAAACCTCTTCTGGAGGCTTGCTTCCTTCGCCGTTTTGGGGCGACGTGAAGTGAGAGCTTGGATCTCACAAGTCCATGATCGGTGTCACAGTGGTCTGAGCCTAACATGGCACCGGTATTGAGGACATCGGCGATCTCTTTCTCTGACAATGATGTAGTCAATGAGATGCCAGTGTTTGGATAGTGGGTGTTGCCACGAAATCCTTGAACTTGTCTGCCTGCCTAAACAAGGGATTGGTGATAGTGAGGTTGTTAGCCAACTCTGGCACTGAAGTCGCCAAGGAGCACAACATGGTCTTCTCTGGGGATAGAGGTTAGCACTCTGTCGAGTTCGGTGTAAAAGGCCTGTTTGATGTCATCCTCTACATCCAGTGTTAAGGCAAATGCACGGATGAAAAAGGCATGACGTGAGTAATTCAGTGGGACTCGAAGCGTCATGAGGCGCTCGTTAATCCCAATAGGCATTTCAGATAGCCTGTGTAGGGTGCGTTGGTGGATGGCAAAGCCAACTCCATAAATGTGGTTTCTCTCTGCAGCAGGCTCACCCTTCCAGAAGAAGGTGTGGCCAGACCCCTGTTCTGTGAGTTGGCCCTTATCTGGGAGCCGGGATTCACTGATGGCTGCTATGTCGTTGTTATACCTAGACAGCTCTTTTGCCACAAGGACAGTTCTTTTTTTCAGGACGCACATTTTTGCCAGTATTCAGAAGGGTCCTGACATTCCATACAGCCACCGTAAGAGGATGTATGGTTTGTTTTTGTTTGGATCTGCGATTTTAATTGTCTTTTCGACCGCATAAGGATGACCTTACTGGGTGCGGTTGCCCAGTCAGGTTCACACACACACACACACACACGCACGCTTTTCTACGGCCTATACTTAAAATTGCTCTCGACAGTTTATTGATGTCCACAAAGTCTAGGTGTCAACAAACCTCTGTCAATACAAGCTCTCCTGGATATGCTAACTCTGCTTTATGTATCAAGATTACCATTAAAATATATCCAAAATTAAATGTACAAGCTCACCTGAAGATTAGGCACCCCAGCTAATTTTCCTGAAGATTAACCACCCTAATGTTTACCTAAACTAACCTAACTGATTGTGACAACGCAGCCTAACCTACCCTAATCCTGCAGGTAGCGTCAGTATGTTTAATCATCAGGTGAAATAAGTTAGGGTGGCTCATCTTCAAGTGATCTGATGTCCGATTTATAAAATTATATATATATATATATATATATATATATATATATATATATTGTTACGAGTTGGGGATTTAGAATATAGTTAAAAGTCTACCCAGATTCCAACAGGCAACAACAATAAAAAAACAAAGACAATCCGACTATAAAAGGGTAGACAAAGGATGCGAGTTTTTGTTGTGTATAATAAAGTACCATAAATTCCTTAACAAAATATTCAGCTTTCTATAATTTACCCTTTACCATACTTTACCTAAACATTAACAGTATATACATATTTATATATCATACAATAATTTGAAGCAAGTGGACGTGGGGGAGGCAATATAAGATTACAAATACTTAAGTGCGGAGCTGAGATGGCTGACGAGTAAGGCTGAGTATTGTAGAAGACGGTAGGTAGTCACTGTGCCGTAGGTTTCCATGATAGGTGATCCTGTGGTCACTTCCCAGAGTGAACTGAACTCTCATCGAACTGGAGCTGACGAAGAAGACTTTGAGGAGGTGACGCAAC